>CM061753.1:178802354-179315146 GCA_030979885.1 Lolium multiflorum | reverse complement strand
ACAGGCAACGTTTTGGACAACTCCTCCAAATCTGATCCCATCCCATGGCCCATGAGCAATTGGAAAGTGAGAACCGCCCCAAATAAACGGCTACGGCGTTTCAATACCTCCACAGGCTCGGAAGGGTCAACAAGGAAAGAAGCCGCCATATCATCAAGAGTCTTGTCCTCCTTCATCTTCGGGAAGATCATCGAGTATAACCTCGACAGCGCCCCCTTGGCCTTTTTCAAAAGACCAAGCACTTGGATGTTAGACTCGGCAGCAAGCGACAAGGCGTCGGCTATAGAATCCTCTAGTCAAGGACGACGGTGACGGTTAAGTCGGCGCATCTGAGAAAAAGACAGATCAGTAATCAATAACAGAAACACCAAGACGGAAAACGGCGAACTACGGATTTTACCTAATAAATCCTTGATGGACTCGCGAAGAGCGCCTTCCTTTCACGATTACTGCTGCACGCTTGGCATCTTGCTCATCCTTCAGCCGCTGCTTCAACTTCTTCACCTCCTCCTTCAGCAAGACGTTCTCGTTCTTGGCATCGGTGGCAAGCCTGTTGGCCTCCAGCACCTGATCAGCCGAAGACCTAACAGTCTTTCGAAGTTGGGAGTTTTCAATCTCTAGTCGGGTGAACTCTTCGGCGAACTCCACTACAGCGTCGACTGTGGCATAGATCGGCGCGACGAGATAAGATCATAAGGATTTAGCCGATAAAAGGGAATCCAGCAAAATGGAGCAAATTAAATACTTACATGATCGCGACCAGCCGATGAAGCAGGAACGTCGCCAGGAGGGATAACTGTCGACACTGGAACCTTCTCTACGGCCGTTCGCGAGGGAGGCGTCGATTTTGCGGATGAAGGATTAGATTCTTTTGCCGATACGGCTCTCTCAGAGACAAATTTGGCCCTCTTCGCAAGAGGGACTTCATCATCATCGTCATCAGATCTACTTAAAAACAGTGCGCGGTTAGCGTACGAGATGACAAAGAATAAATCAAGGAGGGAGTAAGAAACACTCACAGGTCAAGGTCATCTTCGCCTGCGAAGATGCTTGTTGAGCTCTTCTTGGCAGGAGGAGGCGCGGCAGCGTCGTCGGCATCATTATCTCCTCCGCGAGGACTTGATTCAGCCGAAGCGATAAGGTCATCGTGTACCTGCTTCCGACGCCTACTCCTGACGAAGGCGTCATCTTCAGTAGCCTCTTCCCCTTGGACATCGCTGTCCTCAAGGACATGAGGGGCATCCTCGGTTCCATCGGAATCTTCGTCATCATCCTCTAATACCACACCGCTTTCGGGTGTAGGAGGATAGCATCGGGCAGCTGCAAGCGCCTTTCAAAGAAAAAGAGATTGATGAGATACAACAGAAAAAGGGATGACAGCAGTAAAAACAAACGAAGGATTACCTCGGTTGGAGGATGGTCAGCATCATAAGGAGGACGAGCTGATATCAGGACGATGTTGTCCTTCATACTAAGGCACGTCAAGCGGCGGACTTCGTCTCGGAGATCATCAGCCGAAAGATCGGCAGAGCAAACCCTGGACTCATCATCCTTGCCCGAATAAAACCACAGTTGATGGGGGCGAGACATTAACGGTTGCACTCGACGTTGTAGAACACCGAGACAACCTCGTGTCACATATTACTGTCGGTTTTTCCCGTATTCTTCAGAGACTATTTGATCGAATGTGCCCGCTGGCACTGTCAATCTTTCGTCGGAGAAAGGGTGTTTTGCCAGGATTTCTTCAGCTTAGCTTATCGCTTGTCCTCAAGGGAGGAAGGTTTGAGCATCGCCCAGATACTGAAGGATCTCGTAGATAAAACCACTTGTTGCGCCAGCCCTGGACAGACTCCTTCATTGGGTAATCAAAGTAGTCGACCTCCTTCCTGACAACAAAGCCAACGCCACCGACGACGGGGGGGCCGTTGCTGTCGTTATGGCGCTTCACGTAAAAGATCTTCCTCCAAAGACCCCAGTGAGGGTCGATGCCAAGGAAGGCTTCGCAGACAGTGACAAAGATGGATAGGTGGAGGATGGAGTTCGGGGTCAGCTGCCAGAGCTGAATCCCGTAGAAGAAAAGAAGAGAGCGAAGGAACTCATGCGCTGGAAGGGAGAGTCCACGGAATAAAAAGGCGGTGAACATGACGGTGAAGCCCTTCGGGGGCTTTGGGCGAGAAACCGCACCTGGAAGACGAATATCATCCTCAGATGCAGAGATGAATCCAAGGGCTCGCAACTTGTTGATGTCGCGGTTGGAAATGGCGGAGGCACACCAATCGCGGCTAACTTTGGCCGCGCCCGAAGTGCTAGCACCCTTCTTTTTCCCCATGGCGTCTGAAGCTTCTAAGAGAGGATGCAGGAAGAAGGAAAGGATGGGCGAAGAAGATGAGCAGTGGGAGGCGTAAAAAAGTAAAAACGAGGATGTCCTTTATTTATACCGTGAGAGTTAGCATGAGATCGTGGCCATAACTCCATAGGCGTCGTGGGAGGTGGAGCGAATCGGGCTGTACACGTGGCGCTTGGAAAGGGAATGGAACCGGCGGCCCATTATTCCCACGTAGCGCAAAAATCGAGGAAACGCCTCGGTCGCTGCGCGTGCACTGGTCAAAACCTAAAAACTGCCCGCGCAGAACTAGGGTGGGCCCGCTAGGTCAAGTCCTGTCAATCAAACCACGACAGCGATACGTCATCAGTGACATCATGAGTGTTGTCAAGAGCACTCGAAAGAATAAAAAGTTATCGGATGGTCAATTTGAGTCTAAGCGTAGATCGCAAGCATCTGCACTCAGACTCGGGGGCTACTCCCATCGGGAGCGCTGGACGCGCACCCGACAGAATGAGGACTCGAAGGAAATATTTGACTCGAGTCTGCACCCGGGCGTAAAACGCCCGTGCCCAGACTCGGGGGCCCATCGGGAGCGCGGACGCGCACCCGATAGAACTTTTTCGTATCTCCAGGATCATGCCTGGGGACTTGATTCTCGCGTAGGGTAACGCTGCTCTGCCATCGCGCTAACCAACAAGGCTGCTTTATTCTTTATCCCTTGCATAAAGAAAATGTATCGGATGCACTACAAGAGGCTTGCAGAAAAAGCTTCGGCAGAAGAAGATGTTCGAGTGGTACAACTTGAGTCTACGCACGAATTGCAAGCATCCGTACCTAGACTTGGGGGCTACTCCCATCGGAGCGCTGACGCGCACCCGATAGAAGATGGAAGAAAGACAAGAATGATCAAAGAGAAGGACTTCGGAAGAAGACATGTTCTAGTCTCTACCAGAACTATGTTCGGCTAGACACTCGGGGGCTACTGACGTGGGCATTATCCTTCGGGTAACCAATGTTGCTCTATCCCATACAATCTAACTGGAGGCCCATGAAAGTACCCAAGGGCAAGATGGGCCACTAGGACGGTGCGACGGAAGATTGCTTGGAGTTCAAGGCACGGAGGAAGCCGAACAAGGAAAGCCTGAAGATAGATCTATTGTAATCCTACCCGTACTCGATGAGATCTCTCGGGACCTGGCCACCTATATAAAGGCCAGGAGAGGGGCTATCGAGGGACACAATCAATCTTAGCGATCTTAGCCAAATGTGGCTTAGAACTAGGTTACTCCATGATTAGCTATCTCACTGAGATCACACCAACTATTCGGCACCCCATTGTAACACTATTTTCATCATAATCAAGAACAGACAGGCAGGACGTAAGGGGTTTACCTCATCGAGGCCCCGAACTCCGGGTAAATCGCTTTCCTCCCCGCTTGTCCGCATACCGATGTCTCTTGTCACATAAGGGCAATGGTTAAAGAAGCAAATATGCATGCTTTCGGCTTTTAGGGTTTTATCCCCCCTTCCCGGTGCTTTAATATTTCATGTTAGAAGTGATTACTAAGAATGATTTAGGGATACTCTGTTTAAAGTAAAATACTACCTTGGAATGTTGCCAAGGTGTTTTTAAAGTCCAAAATAATTTTATGGACTTATTTTATCATTAAAAATATGGTGTGTTATTTTTAATGATTTTAATATTTATTCTTTGCCTTAAATTATGGTCCAATTTTTATTTGTCTCAAAAATTCTATTTCATATTTTATTATGATAGAGAATTTTATGCTAAGTGGTTTTCATATTTTTAATTATTTTTCTAGAGTTTTCATCTATTTTCTAATTTACTTAAAGTTTGTGTTTTTAACAAAATTGTGAAAGACAATTTTGTCTCTGGCCCACCTATCAGAGAGCCCAATGGTTAAGCAGACCCGCACGGCCCAACCGACCGCGTGGACGCCTCCCCACCCTTTCCCGCCGCGCCGCTAACCCCACCTTCCCCGAGGCTCGCGACCAAGGCCGCCGAATTAACTTACTGCCTCCGACCAGCTCCGGGGTGGGATTGTTCGCAAAAAGGTCCGCCTCTCGATCACAAGCACTGCATCCTCCACGTCGATCCGCCCACGTCACATTCGCCGCCTCTCAACACATCCGCACGCACGGCCGCTCTGTTGAGCTTGGTTGCAGCTAGACAGCTCCATCCTTTGATGGAATGCTACTGGATACCTTTATATCTAGCTTATTGGATTATCTGTGATATAATTGTTCATGTCCTGTGGCTGATTAGTTCATATAGTTAATGTATTGGTGCTGGGCTGGGCTGTAACATGCTATGTCATGCTCTAGCAAGTCCCTGATCATCATATGATCATCAGTTGCTTGTGAAAGCTGCTGCTTTATGTCTGTGTCTCACTGATGCTCTCTCTGGTGTCTGTGTGACACACAGGCATGTGCTGGTGTGTGCTGGTGCTTGCTCAAGCATCAGCTGATGCTTGCAATGATCCTTTAGCTCATATGCAAGTGTTCTAGTTACTAGTTGCTTGTGTAATTCATTTATCTGTATAGCTTGGCATGATTTAATGGATAAATGAGATGAACTGTTTCTACAGTTATGATTCTTTTAGTTAAATGACTTGAGCTAGAGGGATGCCAACAATTGTTGTAACCTTAGCTCACTCGAACCCATCTGGGTGATGATGAAGTTGCTTGGCTGGATTATCTTGTGGTTGAGGTGACCCTAGCAGTAGCTATCTGCTATTCTAGGGTAGCTCCCCTCTCTGTGGCTTGTTGTGGCTTGGTGAATGCTTACTAGTTATTCCTCTTTTGGATTTCCAGTGGCTTTTGATGTTGAAACTTAAATAGACAAACTTTTGTCTATATGTCTGATGGTTAAGTGGCTATTTAGTGCTAGGTGAGTTGGGCTAGCTGGCTGTGAATCAAATCCTTGCTTGATACTTTAGTTGGCTGTAGTGGTGATACACTTGGCTTGACTAATCCTTCTCTAGGATTTATTTCTTCTAGCTAAATCCCTATTTTGCCAGCATCAAGTGGTTTACACCAAATGATGATACAAACTGGGTAATCACACCCCAAGGCTTGTGTGTGTGTGATGCACATGCTTACTTATGAGCAAAACATGATTTTGCTCAGGATGTTTTGTGTATACCTCACTCCAGCTCCTAGAAAGGTTGTTGGTGTAGAGGTTTTGCTTCTGGATGGTTTTATGTGCTTGCCCTGCTCCTCCTGGCTTGCTGGTGATGGTTTACTCCATCAATCCTTGCTCAGCAGCCTCTAGTTCTTGGTGGAACTGAAACTGGATGGTTTCTGGTGGTTCTGTGTTCTTCTAGTTCTTGATGTTCTTACCCTTGTGAGCTGCTGCTGATGAGCTGCTTAGGGTTTGGCGGTGGAAAAGCTTTTATATGATCTCTTCTGTGCCTCCCTGGTCGACAGCACTGCTGTGTGTATTTGACTCCTCCCTGGCCTTATGTGTTGTGAAGCATGCACACATGCAATGTGAGCTGCTTGTGTGTGTGTGTGCTTGGAACTTGGGCTTGTGAACGGATCAGCTCGGCAGGTTGTGGTATTATGCACCACATTCATTTCTTTGACTAACCTGCCAAGTGGTTTTACCACTTGGCTTAATCTTTGTTCCTCTTTTGTTGTTTTTGTTTTGCAGGGATAAAGAAGATGATGAAGATGATCAAGAATTCATGAAGAAACTAGCTTGTAGTTTAGTCATGTAACCATATTTGTAATCTTTCATTTTACTTTTCATTTCTTGTCATTTCTGTAAAGTGTTGTGATACGTCTCCAACGTATCTATAATTTCTTATGTTCCATGCTAGTTTTATGACAATACCTACATGTTTTGTTTACACTTTATAATGTTTTTATGCATTTTCTGGGACTAACCTATTAAAAAGATGCCACAGTGCCAGTTCCTGTTTTCTGCTGTTTTTGATTTCAGAAAAGTTGTTTTACAAATATTCTCGGAATTGGACGAAACAAAAGCCCACGGCCCTATTTTCCACGGAGTGTTCCGTAAGACCGAAGAGATAATGGTGAAGGCCACAGGGGCCCACCTCATATGGCGCTGGGGGCCCCACCGCCGTGCCAAGACGTGGGAGTGAGCCCCGGCTCCCCCGAGCCGCCGCCCCTTCGCCTATTTATTCCTTCGTCCCCGAAAACCCTAGCACCGAGAGCCAAAATACCTAACAGTTCCGCAGACACAGCCGCCGTCAACCCTAACTCGGGGGTTCAGAAGATCTCCTCCGGCACCCTGCGGAGAGGGGAATCATCACTGGAGGGCTCTACATCACCATGCCCTCCCACCGCGTGAGTAGCCCATCCTTGACCACGGGTCCATGGTGCGCAGCTAGATGGCCAAGGTCTCTCCTATTGTGCCATCATGTTTAGATCTTGTGAGCTGCCTATCATGATCAAGATCATCTATTTGTAATGCTACATGTTGTGTTTGTTGGGATCCATGAATATGGAATGCTATGTCAAGTTGATTATTGATCTATCATATATGTGTTGTTTATGATCTTGCATGCTCTCCCTTGCTAGTAGAGGCTCTGGCCAAGTTGATGCTCTTGTAACTCCAAGAGGAGCATTTATGCTAGATAGTGGGTTCATGTCTTCATTGAATCTGGGAGTGACAGCACCCCCTAAGGTTGTGGATGTCGTTGCCACTAGGGATAAACATCAATGCTTTGTCTACATATTTGTATTGTTTACATTACGCATAAAGATTTCAATGCAATTGTCCTGTCAGACCCTAACATCAAGGTGCGGATGCTAACCCAGGACTTTTTGACAGATGCATGCTGATGGCGGTCTATGTTCTTTGTCGTAATGACCTAAGTAAATCTCATAGTGGTCATCATGATATGTATGTGCATTGTTATGTCTTCTATTTGTCAATTGCCCAACCTGTAATTTGTTTACCCAACATGTTATTTATCTTATTGAAGAGACACAGTGAACTGGGGACCCCGGTCCATTCTTTTACATCTGAAATACAACCTACTCGCAATCATTCTTCTCTTTTGTTTTCTGCAAACAAACATCTTCCACATGCGAATCCTTTGTTTTCAATAAGCCGGTGAGATTGACAACCTCAATGTTAAGTTGGGCAGTAGTTTGATTTGTGTTGTGCAGGTTCCACGTTGGCACCGAAATCCCTGGTGTCGCACTACACACCTTCACCAACAACCTTCACGTATCTTCATCTCCTAATGTTCGATAACCTGGTTTTCATCGAGGGAAACTTCATTGCTAAAATCATATCATACCTTCCTCTTGGGGTGCCCAACGGACGTATGCTTTGAATGTGTAAAGTGTTGTAATATTTATAATTCAATTTGGAATATTGTAATTGACAATGTAATTTGTGTGATAATCAATAAAGCTCAAAGTTTCCCTAATGAGCTTTAATATGTGTTTTATTCTTTTATGTTGTTGATTATCTATTTGTTTATTGAATTATCTCCATTTGAATTATATTACATTCAATTAATGTTTGAATTTTTAAATTCAAACCTAACTTGTTCAAATTTCAACCATGCATCTTAAGTTGAGAGGTAGGTTATCCCCCTCTCTTCTCGAAAACCCTAATTGAGCTAATTGAGGCAGCTCATTCCACTCAAACCCCAACCCCCGTAAGGCGTCGAGAGAAACTTGTCCCCTTTGTTGCGCTTTTCTTTAAAAGCGAAATTTCCCGCATTTTACAATGCAATGCAACAGATCCTTTCTAAAATTCCTACCCCCTTGACTGCCTCTAAACCTCGGGATATTACAATCCATTCCTCCTGGGTGAGAGCTTTAACTCTTGGGATCTAGATCTTGGAGTCACTACCACCCACCCATCGTTCTTCCTAGTTTCCGCCACCACTTCTGCCATCCGGGATTTGAGAGAGAAGGATTTGAACACTTTTCTTGGTGTTCTTGCTTTGCATCCTTGCATAGTGTTGAGCTCTCCAATACGATTAGTTCGAGTGAGAGACCGTGAGCTTGTTACTCTTGGAGGGGTGACCTCCTAGTTGGCTTGGCGGTTGGTGCTCCGGTGACCTCTTTGTGCAAAAGATTGTGAAGAGAAATGAGCTTCTCCCTTCGTGGCTTGTGGAGCTTCCCATCTCCGGAGTGGAGAAAAAGCTAGCCATAAGGGAAAGGCCTTGTCCTTCATGGTATTGGCTTGGAGAAGAAGGTGAGCCTTCGTGGCATTCGGGAGACCTTCATGGTAGCCCGCATCTCTCTAACGTGACGTACCTCACCTTGTGTGGGGGAACACGGGAATACATCTTCGTCTCCGTGTGCCTCGGTTATCTCTATACCCGAGTTTACTTTCCTTGTGATAGCCATCGTGCTTGAAGTACATATACGTTGCTATGACGTGTGTTACATATATCTTGTTCCTATCTTGCTTATCTTGAGTTTTTGTTGTTGCACTTAGTTGAGCCTAGCATATTTAGGTTTTATGCTTGTAAAATAAATGTTAGTTTAATTACGCATTCTTACAAGCCAAATCTGTAATAGTTTTAAAACGCCTATTCACCCTCCCTCTAGGCTACATCTCGTCCTTTCACCAACTTCCTCATAATATCGTTGTTTTGGGTCCGGATGATCTTGTTCTCACGGTGGAGCTTGTAGTTTTGACCCTTAATATCAAGGGATTTCTATTTTCGTGCCCTCGGGTCCTTAGTTGTGCCTGGGCTTTTCCTCAGCCTCTCCTTAGTTTTTCCCGCTTTTACCTAAGCCTTTGTCTCAAACCATCACATCGTGATGTACCGGCTCGGCTGCCCGACGGTTGACCGTTATCTTCGGACTAGTGGGGCCACGTAGAGCCCGCAAAGACACATCAGACCATCCATCTTTGTTTGACCGTAAGCATCGCTGTATCCCTGACCAAAACGCGAACGAGTGGGGCTTCGGTATATCGAATGACAAGTGGGGCCATGACGCTGATACAAGGGGCAATACACGGGTAGGATTAGATTTTTAAACGGAGCTCTACAGCGATGGCACGAAGGAGGTGGCATGCGGGGTGCCGAGATGAGATCGACGTCCACAAAGAACTGCATGAGGCGAGACCAGACGCACTAGATAGATATGAACTAGACGCGTTTAACCATGCAAAGAAGAGAAGAAATGGTCGACGACATCGACGACCACCTCAAAACTTTGACTGACCGTGTCGGACACGAACGCGAGCAATGTAGAGAAAACTAGTGTCTCTCCTTTCTGACGTGTATAGGTGGGTGCTAGGAGAGTGTGGTGGCGAAGGGAAAGACCTCGCGGCGGTCTGTGGCGTCCAGCATATAGCGGGTCGGCGTGGCCGTGCCCACAGCGGCGTGCATGCATGTTCGGCATTGGCATCAGCATGTACGTTCGACATTGGCCTCGGCGGTATCTTTGGTGTGTCAGTGATCGAATGAGGGGACGGGATTGAGGGTGCATCCCGACGTTGACCTAGCAGTGCGAGCATAGCCGTTCCGACCATGCCGATATCGGCATCGGTATCGTTTGGAGGCTGTGGTAGTTGGGATTTGTTTCTTGTAGGCCAAAATGAATTTGAAACAAGTTTCATGTTGAAGGTTAGGTAACGAAAGTTTGTAACTATCCCAAAATTATACTAGCGCCATGGTGAGGTTCTTTTTGATAGAGCTATACGGTTGGGCAAACTTTTTGACACTTTTTAGATAGGGTTCCTTGTTGTTACACGTATGGCATCATGTATGGAAAATTTGGGGTCATTTGGAGATGTTCGAAAAATCACTTTTTAAGCGTATGCCATTTCGTCTCACTGAAACCAGCTTTTCTAATAAGGTGATTTTTCTACCTTCTCTAAATAACCTCAAATTTCATACAACTGATCTTCTATACATAGATAGATAGATTGTTTCGTTTTTTACATTTTTCGAACTTTTTATTTCCCTTTATAATACCCAATTGATTGTCAAAACCTCGAAAAACAACATCATGTATGGCATCATTTTCACCCTAAATTTCAAATTTTGTGAAACTTTCCCTTTTAGATATTCCTTGTTGTTATAGGTATGCCATCATGTATGCCAAACTTGGTTAGGTCTCACTGAAACCAGCTTTTGTAACAAATTAGGTTTTTTCTACCTTCTCTAAATGACCTCAAAAATCATACGTGATAGGTTTATCATTCTATACAAAGATAGGTAATGGCTACAAGAAATCGGTGATGGTCTATCATTTTTTGCGTGAAAAGTAATGGCTACAAGAAATCGGTGATGGTTTATCATTTGTTGCGTGAAAAGTAATGGTTACAACAAATTGTTGATGGTTTATCATTTTTTGCGTGAAAAGTAATGGCAACAACAAATCGGTGATGATTTATCATTTTTTTTGCGTGAAAAGTAATGGCTACAACAAATTGTTGATGGTTTATCATTTTTTACGTGAAAAGTAATGGCAACAACAAATCGGTGATGGTTTATCATTTTTTTGCGTGAAAGTAATGGCTACAACAAATCGGTGACGGGTTCATCATTTTTTGCGTGAAAAGCAATGGCAACAACAAATCGGTGATGGTTTATCATTTTTTGCGTGAAAATAACGCCTAAAAGAGTTTATAATTTTTAGCGTGTGAAAATAATACAGAAAACCGCCCTTCAACATACTTAGAGGGTGGAAGCTAACCGCCATCAGAGAGAGAGGGGTTATCCTGCCTCGTTCCCTAGATCATACGATCAACGGTCGGCGGGCACGATCCGCGTGACATGGGCTAGACCAATCAGGGCAATGTTGCACGTCTACGAGAATTTGTGAAGGGAGAGGGCAAAACTGAGTAGTATCAAGAAACCAAGGGCACCTGAGTAGTAAACAAAGGATTCAAATATGAGATTTAAAAATGGAAAATGCGTGTTTTGTGTGCAATGAAACCCATCTTGGCCTACCTCAAACTATTTGCAATACCAATATACATCAATGTGAGAATTGTGGCCTCATTTAGACAAAGTATGTTTTGGGGGAAGCTGTTTTGGGAAGTGGAAACCATGCACCTTCATAGCTACTAGGTGATTTGAGAAGTGGAAATTTGTGGTAAAACTTGATTTATCTATGATTTATCTATGATTTGAGAAGTGGTAATTTGTGGTAAAGACTCCATGAGTAAGTGCCACTCTTTTTCGGAATTTTTTGCACATTAAATAACTCATTTAACTAGTTAATCCTATTTGTTGACTCTCCGTTGACCAGCCACTTGAGGGTAAAACTGAGTATATTGCACTAGCCAGTATTAGCACTCAAGGGGAAAATTGAGCACACAAAAAATGCTAGTATAAGACTCGAGGGTATACCCGAGTATATCTAAATTTCCAGAGTTAGACTCGATACGTGTAATTGTTGACGCAGACGGGCCTGTGGAGAAGTCGAGACGGCAATCATGGACGGTGAGCCGCGCAGAGTCCAAGACGTGCAGACGCAACTGGCAGAGACGCGTAGGACGCGAGTCGCATTAACCACCCCTCGCCTTTATAGACGCCTAGTTATCTCTGTCACTCTCACTCGCTCACGCATCGCCAACTCTCTCACGTCCCATCATCTTCTCCAAAGCAAACAACCCTCTCCCTCTTCCTCTTCCTCCTCCGGAGAGATGGACAAGGAGAATGCCAATCCCATCGTCGAGGTAGGCTCGAAGCGCGACGCCTCCATCTTCGGCGCCGTCCCCGTCGCCGCCGCCGCCGGTGCATCGGAGGCTGCTGCCGCCGGTGGCAGTCGTATCCTTGCGGGATGGGACCCCTATGAGCCGGTGTCGTACGTCCCGCCCCCAACCCCTACGACACCTCCCTGGAGGACCCATGGAACGAGGTAACTACGGTTTGCTTCCTTTTTTGTTCCCCATTCCTTTTTGAACCCTATTTTTGCTGGTGTAGATGGATCTGTAGATGGATCAGTATTGGGCTAATATTTGCGCCGATTTTATTCCATTTTGTTTTGATCACTTCTTGATTTTGTTTAAGATTTGGGGTTCAAGTTAATTTATGCAAGTAATAATTGGATCTCAATCAGCTAATTTATGCAAGTAATCATGGGATCTCAATCAGTTATTTTATGCACTAATCAAAAGATATCAACCGTTTAATTTTGCAAATAATCTCGAATGTGTTCAAGTTCAGATCTAGTTCAGATCTAGAATCTGTTTCTTTGCCTATGATGAATCGTTGGGCACAAATTTTTACAGGGAGGGTTCAACGAACCATTGCTGTGTACAAATCTGTTGTGCATGAGCTTTATTTCGCTAACACCTTCCATGTAGATATATAATCATGTCCACTCTAACTGAGGCCTCTGTTTTTCCTAACTTTGTTATCATGCACGTTAGTCATCGTCGCAACCTATTCACTAGTTTCGTTGATATGGATCGGGAGGTCTGCAAACGATATCGGCAATGATGAGCAGGAGGAGGACGCCAAAATCCCGCCAGTGTCATGAGGCCGGCAGTCGGCTGCAAGACATTCCTACTTCTCCAAGGATGTCTAACAGTGCCCCTTCGCACCAGGAGACCTTGCCGGCACGGACTTCAACCGCCCATCACGCATGCCGAGAACACGCAACACCTTCCCCAAGGCTCGCGACGGTGAACGTCCACTCCTTCCGCGCCAAGCACAGGGCGCTCGGCATGCACCTCCGCAGCGTGTGGAGATCTCCGCCGGGCGCATGCCTCCGCTCAAGCCCAAGGCTCCCAAGGGGAGCAGGAGCAACAAGTGGAGGCAGAGCCAGATGGGATAGGCGGAGTCCTGGACGTATGCTGCTGCTGCCTCCTATTTTGTTGTTGGGATCCCTTTGTTGTTAGCTAGAGATCCCTTGTTGTTATGTTAGTATGATGGTGTTGTGAAGAACCTGTTACTATGTTGGCTGGTGTATGCAGCTTATTATCTATCCATATTATCTATCCATATTATCTATCCCTATTCTACTATATTTTGTTGGCCGTACTTAGTTTTCTTGATTTACTATGACTGTGAATTTATCGTATATTACCTCGAGATTTGCTTCTAGATTTAACTACATACATATGGACCAGAGGGAGTACTAGATTTGCTGCCATATTGGGCAAACAACGAGGACCAAAAGGCACAAATAATTGAAGAAAGTCATAAATGCAAGCTTCTCTAGATTTTATACTAATTTGGTGAAAAGGACAGAGAGAAAGAGGGGAAAAAGGTGCTCTTAATAATGCCAATTTGGGGCCGAGAGAGACAGAACCCCGCTCCTGCTCACGTGCAACCAAACGCTTCTCGTCCTGTCCCACGCGGTCCCTTTCTACCAGCCCCACGCGACGCGGCCCCACATGACGCGGCCCCACACGTGACAGAACGGTCAACTAAATGGGAATCCTGCCGTCTGAGCTGCTTCTGCGGGTTTCAAACAAGGGCTTGGGGAAAACTGAGGAAAAACTAAGGAGCTGGGGAAAACTGAGTACAACTAAGGATCCGAGGGCACGAAAATAGAAATCCCTAATATCAATCCCTTGGCAAAACACTTTCTTGAGTTTGGTCATCCAAGAATCCTTGAGTTCCAAGGTGCGAGAATTGTGGAATACTTCTTGAACACCCGGAGCTTCTTCCTTGAGTGCGGCGCTTGGAGTTGGTGTTCTCAGCTCTTTTTGCAGCCAAATGAAGTGACATGCCAAGGGTCTTGTGCTTGGTGAGCGCATATAGTTGCTGACTCCTTTGCCCAATGCAACTCCCAATGAGCAACTGGGATAGGGAGCATAGATGCAACACCTCTTCTCAATCACGCAGCCTCAACTCATTGTACATATAGTCCAAGATGTCAATCTTCTTCTTGAGTCAAGTAGTGGAGGGAAAGTTGATCAACCAACTACAAACCATGCCTTTATCACATTATTTGATGGAGAGGGGTGTTACTGAGAATCTTGTGGATGGTATGGTAGGTGTTGGTCAGTGTTGGTGATATACTGAGAATAAAGTAGTCCATTTCCCTCAAAGTAGCACATATGAAGATGGGGATCATGGGATAAAGTGTGCTTCATTGTGTGGATGCGCCTATAGCGCGAACTGGTGGGGTCCTTCACTGATCATATCCCAAGAAAGCACCAAACTAAGGCAAAGTGGGGAGGTAGTCATTGACCTCACGTCATCGAAATGAAAGTGCATGGTGGAGAAGAACTATATGATGAGCTCATCACTTTAGTCCCTCTTGATGGTCATGAGCTTGATGAGGTCATGGTGCTCACACAAATCCAAAGTGCTCACGGGTGTGCTTATGGACGAAGGCCACATCAATAGGTTGTTGGCGCATCATTGGGTGTGTGGGAGATAGATATAGATGAATCTGCATGCATCTGGTGGTACAGGCTGCAATGAACCTTTCATCGGAGGTGGTTGGAGGGAAACCCATAGGCTTTGAAGTGCATGCGAGCCGCAATGAACTCCTCTTAGACAAATGAGGTCAATCGTTGCACACGGCTCTAAAATTGTTCTTCCTTCTCCCGGGGGCCGGGTTAAGACCCCGGGTTGGTGGTGGCATTGGACTTCTTGCGAATAGTAACCCGCTTTTGCTTGGGACCACTTGATCCTCAACTCCCCTTGCCTCTTCACATCTGGCTACCACTTCATCCTCATAACTGTGAATAAGTGTAAGGATGCAAGCATATGGGGTAAGAGAACATAGCCTAGGTGGAGGTCAAACAAGGCGCATATATAGTGTCACATAGAGATACATATGAATAAGCATTGGTGATAACTAACATTCCTATGAGGCAATCGACACCAAATTAGTCATACTAGCATCTCTATATTACACTGCTAAGGATAAATTATGCTATGAATGGATTGGAATAGCATATGAACATGAACCCTAGATTTTCTCTAAATCCTAAAAAAATCTAAAAGCTAAGAAAAAGGGATTAGAGGGTGAGAAGGCCAGAGCATACCCGAACCGTACTCCATACTTTCCCTAACTCGGCGGAGGATGAACCATGAACTCAAGGCGGGTCGAAATCCTCAAGAACCGAAAGACCAAGAGCTCCACGAGCAAGCTTCAATGGAGGATTTTGTCTCGAATGAGGTGGTAGATCGGGAGGAGGAGGTGTAGATCCTAGCCACAAAGGAGTGATTTCATGGCTAGGTGTGGGGGGAGTGAGAGGCTGATCTTGAGGAGGATGAGCAATGGAGGTGGGGGTTGAGGAAGAAGAGAGAATGCCCCCACGCGCGTGCCCCACCCTACTTGGACCTCGCGCCTCTGGCTGATTCCACAGACCAACCGACCAGTTTCCACCAAGCTCTCTCTCCGTCGGACCATTCCGGCCAAGGTCTTGGCCGAGGCACCCCTTCCTTCGTACACAGGCCGAACCGAGACCGGTCTCCGGCTGCACTACCCGGCGGGGCCGACCACCTGTGCCATGGTAATGTGCTAAGCACCCTTGACCTGTGGGACATGAGGCCGAACCGAGTCCAGGGTCCTAGCCGACCATTCCCGGGCGGGGCCGGACTAGTTCGGTGGGCACCGTAAAGACCTCCAAACTCTAAAAGCTCACCCACACACGAAAATTTGCATCGGATTTCAAGAGGCTATGTGCTAGATGAAATGGATGGTAGGGAGAGGATGGTAGGCACAAGAAACACAAAGTTAGCAAAACAAATTGTCACGCGTCCAATGGGAACACAAACACAAGAAGAGGAAATTGGACATGATGTGGATTTCAGAAACCCAAAGAACTCGTGTGAAAAGACCGAGAACTCGAAAACTTGGCTACCAAAAGTACTGAGCACACGTATTCAAGAACCAAATGGGAAAATGAAACCAACCTTCCAAAGTAGAAGGGCGGTGGCCGGCCACCATGTATCGCCGTATTAGCTGAACACCGCGAAGATATGTCTTGGGTTCCAACTAACTACTTGTCATTGAAGCTCACATATCGTAAAAAGATATTAAGAGAATGATTTTTTACTATCGCATCATGGGGGGAGGGATAGCACATTCAATTAGGACCTCACTCCCCCTATATACATGCCTACACCTAGACTAAATAGAAGTTGACACATAGTTGAGACCGCAAAATGCTCAAGTCAAGCTCCTTGAATCCATGATATTTAGTTCATTCCTCAAGTAACACAATCTTGCTTCATCACTGTCGTAGGCATCAGAGTGTACAAAGTTTCCCTTAACGGTGATGACTCCATTGGGTCCTGGCATCTTTAGTAGAAGATATGTGTGATGTGAGACTGCCATGAGCACCGATAATATGATGGACTCCCTAGTATCGCATGATATTGTGATGGGAAACAGACGACTTCAAACTCTAGCTTTTCCCTTCTGAAGTTTTCCTCGTCCCGAAGACTAACATCAAGCCAAATCTTTCTCAATGGGAATTTTGGTTTCCCATGAATTACACCGTGGAAGCTAGGCACCCAGGGTGTCGAGTAGTGAGGGAGATGTTCATTGCTCGGCACGTCTTGCTAGATCAAGTTGAGAGCACCTCCGCACGAGAAATACTGCTATAGCCTTACCCTAAGTGATCCGAGGCATCGAGTACTGGGGGGTGAGTGACCTGGTCGAGAATTTGTAAGGGTGGTCTTCCATGCCGAACCCGATGTACTGATCGGACCAACGAGATATTCCGGCGTGGGTGGTGGCGGGATTGCAAGGTTGACTCGGCTGGTGATTATCTTCTCGCTTCCTGGCTGTGGCCTTCCTTTCTTGATCATGTTGACCTCTCCCCGGAATCGGTGTACCCGTTTCTGGGTTATTGTTGTTTGGTGGTGCTGCTTGTATTGGTAATAATGGATTTTATTGAGGTAGTGGTGGCGGATGGGGTGCACTTGATGGCTCAAGGCGTGTGAGATCATACAACAAGAAAGTTTGCCGAATCCACGAGGAGCTGAAGGTATTGGTTAGCAAAATCGACAAGAAAGCAATAAAAATAAAGTAGCACTTATGGTGTTTTTGGGTGTATAGGTTGCAGTAAAAATAAAGTGCAGAAAGTAAATAACAAATAAGTAAATGCTCTCGATGATAGAAAAGCCCAATCCTCTATGCAGCAAAAGGACAAGCTCAAGAGCGGTGCTTTATATGAGACTAAATTTCCCGAGGGCGGCATGGATTCACTAGCATCTGAGTTCTAAACAATGCGGTAAATATTTTGTCAAGCTTTATTCAATTAGGGGCGGAGCCTTAATTAGGTGTAGTCATAGATATGAGTAAATACACCTCTTATGATGGGTCCTAGAGCCATTTTCTGTCATTCCTACCCTTCCAACACTAATGCGTTACATTAAAGTGCAGCCCTATGAGCTCATATAGGTGAAGTAATATGCAATTTGCATAAAACCATCATAGAACAGTATAAAAGATAGAAAACTTGATCAAATACTCATTGTACATCATATAAAATCATAACCAGATCATCCATACCTCTTCGTTATACGCGCCGCCATTAATCCCCGCTCAATAAGACCCCTGCGTCTGCTCTAATTCATCTCCAACCGGCTACCATTCATCCTCTTCTCCAACACCGGCTAGCCACCATGAGCAACCTGTCGTTGCCATCGGACACCGACAGCGAGGGGAAGCCGCCAGGATGGTGGCATTGGTGGGATAGAACTGAAGGATAACGTAGCATAGAAAACAAAAAATTCCTACCGCGAACACGCAATCCAAGCCAAGATGCAATCTAGAAGACGTAGTAACGAGGGGATTATCGAGTCTCACTTGAAGAGATTCCAAAGCCTACAAGATGAGGCTCTTGTTGCTGCGGTAGACGATCACTTGCCGCTTGCAAAAGCGCGTAGAAGATCTTGATCACTATCGGTTCCGGCGCCACGAACGGGCAGCACCTCCGTACTCGGTCACACGTTCGGTGATGAAGACAACGTCCACCTCCCCGTTCCAGCGGGCAGCGGAAGTAGTAGCTCCTCTTGAATCCGACAACACGACGGCGTGGTGTCGGTGGTGGAGAATCCCTACGGAAAGCTTCGCTAAAGCACGCGGGAGCTATGGAGGAGAGGGGGGCGGCTAGGGTTGGGGGGGGTGGCCGGCCACTCAAGGGGAGCGGCCAGGTTGTGGTCTTGGGGTGGGCCCGCCCCCTCCCCTTGGCCCTCATTATATAGGTGGGAAGCCCCAAGTGTTGGACTACAAGTTTTCGAATAACCCAACCCAAAACCTTCCATGTGATAGGAAACCTACCTAGAAGGGTGGGAATCCCACTTGAGGTGGGATTCCCCCCTTCCATGTGGGGGGTGGCCGGCCCCATAGGGGGAGTCAACTTGGGACTCCTCCCCTCTAGGGTTGGCCGGCCATGGAGGTGGAGTCCCGAACCTTCTAGAACCTTCCATAGAACCTTCCGAATCATTTTCAAACATAAAATGACATCCTATATATGAATCTTATTTTCCGACCATTCCGGAACTCCTTGTGATGTCCGGGATCTCATCCGAGTCGAACAAATATTCGAACTCCATTCCATATTCAAGTTCTACCATTTCAACATCCAACTTTAAGTGTGTCACCCTACGGTTCGCGAACTATGCGGACATGGTCGAGTACTCACTCCGACCAATAACCAATAGCGGGATCTGGAGATCCATAATGGCTCCCACATATTCAACGATGACTCTAGTGATCGAATGAACCATTCACATACGATACCAATTCCCTTTGTCACGCGATATTTTACTTGTCCGAGGTTTGACCATCGGTATCACACTATACCTTGTTCAACCTCGTCTCCTGACAAGTACTCTTTACTCGCACCGTGGTATGTGGTCTCTTATGAACTTATTCATATGCTTGCAAGACATTAGACGACATTCCACCGAGAGGGCCTAGAGTATATCTATCCGTCAGTCATCGGGATGGACAAATCCCAATGTTGATCCATATGCCTCAACTCATACTTTCCGGATACTTAATCCCACCTTATAACCACCCATTTACGCAAGGGCGCTTGATGTAATCAAAGTACCTTTCCCGGATAAGTGATTTACATGATCTCATGGCCACAAGGACTAGGTAACTATGTAACGAAAGCTATAGCAAATAACTTAAATGACGTGATCTTATGCTGCTACACTTAATTGGGTGTGTCCATTACATCATTCATATAATGATATAATATTGTTATTAATAACATCCAATGTTCATGATTATGAAACTAATCATCTATTAATCATCAAGCTATACAAGAGGCTTACTAGGGACTTCTTGTTGTTTACATATCACACATGTATCAATGTTTCGGTTAATACAATTATAGCATGGTATATAAACATTTATCATAAAAATAAAGATATATAATAACCACTTTTATTATTGCCTCTTGGGCATATCTCCAACAGCCTCCCACTTGCACTAGAGTCAATAATCTAGATTACATTGTAAGGTACCTAACACCCATGGCATTTTGGTGTTGGTCATGCTTTGCCCTAGGGAGAGCTAGTCAACGGATCTGCTACATTCAGATCAGGGTGTACTTTGCAAATCTTTACTTCTCCATCTTCGATGTACTCGCGAATCGAATGATAATGCAGCTTGATATGCTTCAACCTCTTGTGTGACCTTGGTTCATGTGCATTGGCGATGGTACCCATGTTGTCACAATAGGCGATTAGTGGGTCCAATGCACTAGGAACCACACCGAGTTCTCTATAATGAACCTCTTCATCCATACCGCTTCCGATGAAGCTCGAAGCCGCTATGTACCCGATTCGCGCAAGACTTCGCCACCGTGCACCGCTTCGAGCTTGCCTGGCCTATCGCAAAGACCATTCAATATAAACACGTACTCAGACTGAGACTTAGAGTCATCAGGATCACTGTTCCAACTTGCACGGTGTAACTTGTTGCAATTTAGCTCTTTGGTCACCTATACAAAGAAACATATCCTTAGTTCTTTTCAAGTACTTCGGGATATTCTTGACCGCTGTCCAGTGTTCCATTCCCCGGATCACTTTGATATCTCGGCTAGTCAAACTAACAAGATGTGCTATATCCGGTCTAGTACATAGTATGGCATACATGAGAGCCGATCGCCGAGGCATAGGATCCGACTCATCCTTCTCTTTCTTCTTCGCGTAGCCGTGGACCTTGAGTCTTACTCAAGACCTTGCCCGGTAACATGGGTAAAAATCCTTTCTTACTTTCGTCCATTCTAAACTTCTTTAGAATCTTGTCTAGGGTATGTACTTTGTGATAGCCCTATTAGACGCCTTGATCTATCTCATAAATCTTGATGCCTAATATATACGATGCTTCACCAAGGTCTTTCATTGAAAAAAATATTATTCAAATAACTCATACTCGTTTAATAGTTCTATATCAGCTCCCAATCAATAATATGTTTATTCACATACACATCGGGGAACGCTGCGTAGCTCCCACTCACTTTCTTGTAAATACAGGCTTCTCCATGACATCGTATAAATCGAAGTTCTTGATCACTCTATCAAAGCGGGTTCCAACTCTTGATGTTTGCTTTAGTCCAGATAGATTGAATGCTGAAGTTTGCATACTTTGTCGGCATTTTTAGGATCGACAAACCTTTGGGTTGTACCATGTACAACTCTTCCTCAATGTCTCCATTAAGGAACGCCTCGTTTTGACATCCATCCGCCAAATCTCATAATCGAAAAATGCGGCTATTGCTAACAAAATCCTCACATATTTTAGCTTCGCTACAGGTGAGAAAGTCCATCGTAGTCAACACCTTGAATTTGTCGTAAACCCTTTGCGACAAGTCGAGCTTGATAGACAGTAATATTTACCATCAGCATCTGCTTTTCTCTTGAAGATCCATTTATTCTCGACAGCCTTCGGCTATCAGGTAAGTCTACTAAAGTCCATACTTTGTTATCATAAGAAGTATCCCATTTTCGGATTTCATGGCTTCTTGCCATTTGTTGGAATCTGGTCATCATCGCTTCTTCATACGTCGTATGGTCTTCATCATTGTTGTCCACAATCACAGCATTTAGACAAGATTCATACCAATTGTGAGTGCACGTTCCCTGTCATCTGGCGAGGTCTGGGGCAGAGGCTGTCTCATTTGAAGTTTCATGAATGATCATTATCAATAGCTTCCTCTCGTTGCGTGTAGGTGGCACAGAACATCTTCCGCATCGCTACCTCGATCAACGAGCAAAGATTCTTCAATCTCATCGAGTTCTACTTTTTTTCCAGATGTTACCCTCCAAAACCCCCCGACGGGCTTTGGCTGGTAACACGAAGAGTTTCCGGGAGGCTCCTAGGGGCCGCTTAGTGGATCCCCTCGGCACCTCGTCGTCCCCGCAAATCTTCCGCCGCGCGGCCCCGGCGGTTGCTCGGGCGTGCCACCGACCCAGACCTGGCCGAAGGTAAGAAAGCTTCGATCGTTCTGTGCTGCAGACATGGCACATTAAATACGACAGCCTTATCATTTCAGCTTTAGATCGGTTTGAAGAGCCGATCGCTCGATGGTCCTTGATGGATTAGCAATGGCATGGGGGATCCTGCTGATCAGACAAAGCTAAAACATCCACGACGTTTAGGCTTTCACCGTATAATCTAACGTCCACGGCGATCTGCCTAGTGCCTACGAAAGACAGGCAAACTACCCCTACGAGAGGCCTAAAAACCAACATAAACGTTGATCCCTAACATCCTCTCAGGACGGTAAAACAAGATCTAACGCACCACCGATCCTCCGACCTCCGCATAAGGCCTAATCTGCGTGCATTAAACTAACTCTGCGTATGTGGAGCAACCGTAACGGAATGGATTCCGTTAAGTATGATCAGCAAGATGCTGCCTCACGCCTGGATTGGACGTAAGGGCGCTAGATATGCAGGTTACCCACACAGTATATTACGTGAAGAACAATACAACCTCAACACATCTAAAGATAACTACGTTGTTTTCGCCATCAAAAGGTTTTGTGACGAGCAACGTATGAACAACGTAGGCAGGCTCGTGCTGCCTAGATCACGAGATGCTGCATCTAGCAGCAGCTGGATGCTTACTCAGAAGAACCCTTGAGGGATAAGGTATATGCCGAGATTTGGTTTGTTTTGGTTGAACGTGATTGTCCTCCTTTTTCCGATAACCCTATATTTGTAGTCCAAGGGACTTTCTAATTGAGGCGTGCACCTAACTGTGCACGGGCCGGACTCTATCTTTTAATCTACATTACAATGCCGATCTAATATATTACAGATACATGGGCAATTAAGCCCAAACTCCTTGCGCACAAGGCCGCTTCAAAGATGCTCCATGTGTAATCTTCAACCCATCTTCGCTTACGGCCCAACTCCCCTGATTTGGCTAAAATCGGGTGGTAACACATGCCCCTGGTTTTGATAATGATAATGGCAAAACCATCTGTCTCTTTCGAAGGGTCATGTTGCAGAAAGCGTAACCAACAGCAGATCTTCATGATGACATCTTGCCTTCTCAACTTCCCCGCACGATTTGACAGCTTCTGGCACCACGTCCTCTAAAACCGCTTTATTAAATCGCCATATCCCCTTTTACTTGGCCACCTCCTGTAATTTCTTTCTTCATCCCCTTCGTGCTAGCACTCCAAAAGCCCTCCTCAGCCAATATGTCTTCTTCCTCCTCTTCCCAATCTTCTTCCGCAAGCGAGGGAGAGCCAGAGGTCAACCGACGGAGTATAACCGCGTCTCAGCATTGGGACGAGCAAGAATTCGATTTCGACTTCGTGCCCCCGAAGATCTCGTCTGGTCGGATGGTAACATGCCCCTCACTCACGGGGAAGAGGATCTTCTGTTCTTGATCAGATGGAGCAACTAGAGGCGGAGAGCGACAGCAACGACCCCCTCTTCCGGGGTAAATTTACTTCCTCCACCAAAGAGGTAGATGAAGAAGATGAGGACACGAAGACGAAGATGTCTCCCCGATGCGAAGAAGGATCCGTGAGGGAAGACACCTCCCTCCTGAGAACCCGCCGCCAGCGTCCGTGGGTCGGGTCTCCGGTCCGAAGGAGGACGAAGGGGATGATGACGAAGAGGAGGCCTTCGCTGAAGGTCACAACAGTAGCAGCGACGAGGAATTCGTCAATAGTAGCGACGAGGGCGGCTACCCCGGCGACGACGAAGATGAGAACAGCCCTTAGAGTAGGGATTCACTAGCATGAGATTAGCAATAGCCATCTGTTCCCTCTTTTGTTTGAGTAATCAGCTCTTCCTTGTAAGAAATCTCTTTTATCAATGAAGAAATTCCTCTTAATTTAACTCTGTCGATTTTCTTCAAACCGATTAGCCGATTCCCCTTAACCAATATTTCATAAGCCGATGTTAACGCATCGGCCTTACGTAATTTGTCCCTCCACTCCTCAACTGATGACTTTGAGATCTGGTACTCTTCAAGAATTCATCCTTTGCTGGAGGAAGTTGCGACGAAGGATCAGCCGATAACACCCCAATCGGCTTTTAAAAACAGAACACTCATCAGCATAGCTGCCGAGCCTTGGTCAAGGCGAGAATGAGAGTGCACCAACCACATTGGGTCACTACCACTTTCTCAACTATGAAGACCACCGATTTCCCACCAAACGACTTTCAAAGTAGAGATCCTTCCCAAGTGAGTTGCCCTCCGAAACTCTCCCATCTCTTTCACTTAACAAAGGGCAAGAAAAAGCTGCTCAAGGACAAACAAGACTACGATGTGGTTTTGGAAGGACCAACAGCTTCCCTTCTCACACCCCACTGCCCAAACTGGTACACCTCCAAACTAATGCAGTTCCTGGTGACGATGTCTGATGAAGTTGTCACCTTGGTAAGCCCCAGGAGGAAATGTCATAGCCGATTGAATGTTCATTGGCTGCCCTCATGATCTTAGCCTGATCTGCACGTCCACGTTGCTCTTACTGTTGGCCCGGGCTGCGATCTTCAAACTTGCCGGCAAACACCAAAGGCTAAAATGAGAAAAAGGGCCGTCTTGGACGCCCAAATTGATGCTTATGTTGGTGCTGCCGAGCTTGAAGCCTTGCGAAAGGAGTTGGAAGTCCCTGAAGAGCGGGCCTGAGCCGCCAAGCAATCTCAATGAGGGGCCTGCTCTTGTCAGGCTTCCGCTTATATCCCTTTAGTCGACCCCCATACTTGAGTCGGCTTTGAACTCTTAAGTCGATGTTTGCGCATCGGCTGTGCTCAAATTTTTTTTTGGATTTTTTGATCTTGAATTTTTTGTGGCCGATTTGCTTACGTATCGGCCCCCATACTTGAGCTGCTCGATTTGCTTACGTATCGGCCCCCATACTTGAGCTGCTCTGCTGGAAATTTGACATTCGCTCCCAGCTCCGTATCCCCGTATCCCATCCATCTATGTGCCCCCCGAGCCGATTCTGTCAAGTGCTTGATGGTATCGGCTCTCTGCATCTGTTGGATCGACGCTGATCACAGACGAAGGTATGTTGAGGATGATTTTGGCCGATTGCGGGAATCGGCCTCCCTTTTCTTTGCAATACTTTGACGATGATTTGCAACCTCTTGGATTTCCATCGTAGCTACGTGGCAGGTTGAAGATAAGATCCTTTGCTTTCATTTTTGAGGGTCGATCTACAGTGGATCGCCTTGCCACGCGCGTATGTCCAATGTCTTGGACGTGCTACTCTGTCCAGCCCACGGATACCATGTTTGTGTCAGCCGATGCTCCGCATCGGCATCAGCCGATGCCCGTGCATCGGCTTTCGCCTGCTTGGGGCCCATACCTTCTTTGGCGGGCGCGCCTTTGTCTCCACTACTTGCTGGATTTTCGCGGCGCATCGGGCCGCGCTCTTCCCAACGTGCAATGCACCGTGCCTTGCCTGTGCTCTGGCAGCCCGCCGCACCCGACGCCTCTTCCTCCCGAGAATGGCCGAGTCCATCAGGGCACCACCTTGGTCGGTGATACCTATCTCTCTTCTCCATCCGACCTCGAAGTCTTCCTGGGATGACCCGCCTCGTTTACTTTGATGTGGAGAGGTCCCAGACGCTGAACACCGAAACTTCGCTTGCCCTTCTTCCTTGCTGTTTCATTCTCGGGCAGTTCTCGATTGTTGGCAATCGGCCCATTCCTGAGTCCCAGCAATGTTTGAAGAAAGGACAGTCCCAGTGCTTATCCACGTTGTCTTGCTCCCTTGACCTCCCTCTAGCGCGACGTTCGTACCCGTCGTTGTTCCTGTCGTGCTGACGATACCTCCTGTCCTCCGCATCGCACCGACGATGCTTCTCATCGTCTTCGCCGTAGCGCGACGCTTCTGGCCGTATCGCGCCATATTTGTTGAGGAGATGCACGGATAATGGGCGCTGATACCGTATGCTTCTCACCTCCTCGTCGGTCAGGTACCGTCTATCGTCGTCTTGGGGCCGCGTGGAACGGCCTCCTCTTTATCCTTGCCACGAGAGTGGCTGCTCTCTGCTTTGTCCGCGCCATGGCGAATCACGAACCCTGCCATATTGACATCGAAAGAGAACCCTGGTTCTCTTATGGAGTGGCTTAGGTCCACCATGTTGACGTCTGGAAACGGACGTCTGTCTACCTTCATGGCAAACTGTCCGAAAGTTAATCGGCCTGCTTCTATCGCCATCTGAATTTGTGCGCGCAGCACTTTGCAGTCGCTGGTGGTGTGCGTGAACGTGTGATGCCACTTGCAGTATGGCCTCTTGTTTATCTCTTGTGCCGTAGGGATCTTGTGGCCTTCGGGTAGCTTCAACTGTTTCTCTTTCAGTAACAGATCGAAGATCTGTTCGGTTTTGGTCACGTCAAAGTCCAACCTCTTGGAGGCCCTGGTGGATTCACCCATTGGCAGGACATAGGCACTGGCGTCCGAGTCCACTCGGCTACTGCAATTTCCTGATCTTCCGTAGAATCTTCATCTTCATCGGCATTGACCAGGCTGATTGCGCGCTTGAACTTGTCTTGGTACAGTTCTGGATGGCGCTGCTCATATAAGGTCAGCCTATTGACCAGGTGCGTCAGCGAGTTGTACTCAACTTGGAACGTCAGATCCTTGAACGACGCTGCAAGGCCTGCCACGGCCAGCTCGACTGCCTCTTTCTCAGATAACCGAATAGCATCGGTTCTTGACAGTTCTGAAACGCTGAATGTACTCAGCCACTGTCTCTCCTCGCTTTTGCCGAACCTGTGCTAGTTCGGCAATACCAGCTTCAGTAGTCTCTGAATGGTATTGGGTGTGGAACAGCTCCTCCAGCTGCTTCCATGATTGCACTGAATTTGGCTGCAAAGAGGTGTACCACCCAAAAGCTGGACCGGTGAGGGATTGCGAGAAGCACCTCACCCGTAACTGATCCGATGCCGAAGCCATGCCCAGCTGGGCCAGGTATCGGCTCACGCAAGCCGATGGAGCTCGACCCTTCCACCCCATCAATTTAAGAAGTCCGGAAGCCGGCACTTAGGCGGTAGTGGACTGTGTCGAACTCATTGGGATACGGCTTGGAATAGCCCGATTATCTTCTTCTTCGGCAAGATGCCGAATTGATCTCTCAGACTGCGCTGATCTGATCTCGTCGTGGAGGTAGTAGCAGCCCAGCTTTCTGATTGGTGCAAAGGGCTTACTTGGCTGGCCACGCTGTTTCTCGCCCGCTTCCTAGACTCCCCGTCGTCATAGCTTATCCTTCCCGTCGAACAATTGCTCCCGTCCGCCATCCCTCCCGGTGGAGTCTGGATCGCCCGCGTCCAGCTGTTGCGTACCAAGACATACGCACACACGTATCCGTGTGGGATTTCCTTGGGCGGGTCAGGTAAGAACTGGTAGTCGCTCGGTCACCCCCATCCCGAGACGACGTATGCCGGCGATTGTTGCTGTGGAGCCGCCATTGCGTACGGCAGTGGTGGCCTGCTGTGGAGTTGCATCTCTCCCTGATGAGTCCCTAGAATAGGTCCTGAAGGGGAGTAACGACGCTCCATGATCTCTTGCACCACCCGGAGCGCAACGCGCTCCAAAGTGTTCACCAGGCTCTCAGAGTGCCGATGCAATGAATGGGCCACCATGTAGTTGATCTCCTGACGCAGGGCCCTGGTACGTTCCTCTGAAGGGAGAGACAGATCCAACCCATCGAGGATGCCTTGTGGTGCGAATCCTTTGAACCTGACGCCGTGCGACCGGGTTTTCTCAAAGGAGCCGATGAGTTCTCGAGGATGACCTTCAGGTCATCGTACTTCTTCTTGTGTTCCGTGGGGAGATCGTCGTACGTGATCGGTTTCTCCGCCACCTCGGATGTCGATGCCGACATGGATGTTGAAGAAGATGTCCCACCGGGCGTGCCAGAATGTGTTACCCTCCAAAACCCCCCGACGGGCTTTGGCTAAGTAACACGAAGAGCTTCGGGAGGCTCCTAGGGCCCTTAGTGGATCCCCCGGCACCTCGCGCTGCCCCGCAAATCTTCCGCGCGTCCCGGCGCTTGCCCTGGGCGTGCCACCCGACCTAGACCCGATCAGGAAGGTGTTAGTGCTTCGCATTGTTCCCGCATGGTAGACATCGCAGACATTAAATACGAGCCTTATCGGCTCTCAGGTTTCGTAGATCGCCTCAAAGAGCCGATCGCCCCATGGTCCTTGATGGATTAGCAATGGCATGGGGATCCTGCTTGATCAAAAAGCTAAAACGATCCACGACGGTTTAGGGTTTTCACCGCATAATCGAACGTCCTACGTGCGATCTGCTCAATAAACACGAAAGACAAAGGCAAACTACCCCTACGCAGAGGCCTAAACCAACATAACGTTGATCCCCGAATATCCTCGCAGACGGTAACGCATCTAACGCACCACCGCATCCTCCGACCCCATAAGGCCCAACTATGCGTATTAACTAATCGCAGATGCAGGGAGCAACCGTAACGGATCGGATCTCGCTACATGATCAAGCAAGATGCCCTTACGCTCGGATTGACGAGTGGCAGCTAGACATGCAAGGTTGGGCACACGATAGCATATTAGCGAAGAACAATGCTAACCCTAAACACATCTAAAGATACCACGTTGCTCGGCCATCAAAAAGGCTTCGCACGAGCAACGCACAGAACAATACTACTTACGCGCCTAGATCGCGAGATGCGATCTAGTCAGCATGATGCTTACCCGGAAGAACCCGAGGAAAGGTGGCGATGCGCGAGATTGGTTTGTTTTGGTTGAACGGATTGTCCTCCTTTTCCGATAACCCTAGATACATATTTATAGTCCAAGGGACTTTCTATTTGAGGCGTGCACCTAACCGTGCACGGGCCAGACTCTATCTCTTAATCTAAACACAATGCGATCTAATATATTACAGATACATAGGCAGTTAAGCCCAAACTCCGCGCAAGGCCGCTTCGATGATGCTCCACGTGTAATCTTCAAGCGCATCTTCGCTACGGCCCAACCCCGATTTGGCCGAGTTCTACTTTTCTTCCAGTCACTTCTTCAGTGAGAAATTCTTTCTCAAGAAAGGTTCCGTTTCTTAGCAACAAAGATCTTGCCTTCGGATCCGTGATAGAAAGCCTATAGTTTCTTTAGGGTATCCTATGAAGACGCATTCCTCGCTTTTGGTTCTAGCTTGTCCGGTTGTAACTTTCTTACATGTTTCGCAACCCTGAAACTTTATGGAACGACAGCTTAGGTTTCTTATTAAACCATAATTCATACTGTGTCGTTTCAACAGATTTTGATGGTGCTCTATTTAAAGTGAATGCGGTTGTCTCTAATGCATAACTCAAAAATGATAACGGCAAATCAATAAGAGCATTAATTATAGAATCCAACCATATCTAAGAGAGTTCGATTACGACGTTCGGACACACCATTTCGTTGTGGTGTTCCCTGCGGTGTCAATTGTGAAAGTATTCCGCATTTCTTTAAATGCATGCCAAACTCATAACTCAGATATTCACCTCCGCGATCAGATCGTAGAAATTTAATCTTCTTGTTACGTTGATTTTCTACTTCTTTGAAATTCCTTAAACTTCTCGAAAGTTTCGGATTTATGTTTCATTAAATAGATATACCCATATCTACTCAAATCATCTGTGAAGGTTAGAACATAACGATAACCACCGCGCAATGCTACACTCATTGGTCCGCACACATCGGTATGTATGATTTCCAATAAGTCAGTAGCTCGCTCCATCATACCCGAGAATGGAGTCTTAGTCATTTTTCCCATTAGACATGCTTCGCATCTATCAAGTGACTCAAAGTCAAGTGATTCAAGTAATCCATCGGTATGGAGTTTCTTCATGCGTTTTACTCCAATATGACCAAGACGACAATGCCACATATAAGTAGAATTATCATTCAATTTAATTCGCTTAGCATCAATGTTATGTATATGTGTATCACTACTATCGAGATCTAACAGAAATAAGCCATTCTTTTCAGGTGCTCGACCATAAAAGATATTATTCGTAAAAATAGAACAACCATTATTCTCGACTTGAATGAATAACCATCTTGCATTAAACAAGATCCAGATATAATGTTCATGCTCAACGCGGGTACAAAATAGCAATTATTTAGGCTTAAAACTAATCCCGAAGGTAGATGTAGAGGAAGTGTGCCGACAACGATCACATCGACTTTGGATCCATTTCCAACGTGCATCGTCACTTCATCCTTCAGCAGTCTTCGTTTATTCTTTAGTTCCCGTTTCGAGTTACAAATGTGAGCAACCGAACCAGTATCAAATACCCAGGTACTAGTACGAGAACCAGTAAGATAAACATCTATAACATGTATATCAGATATACCTTCTTTCTTCTTCTTGACAAGGCCGCTCTTCGATCCGCCAAATACTTGGAGCAATTACGCCGCCAAAGTCCCTTCTCCTTGCAAGAATAGCACTCAGCATCAGGCTTAGGCCACGCTTAGGTTTCACAGAGGCGTGGCAGCTTTCTTGCCACTCTTCTTGTTCTTGCCTTTAGACTTGCCCTGTTTTTGAAGCTGGTGGTCTTGTTGACCATCAACACTTGGTGCTCTTTCTTAATTTCAATCTCAGCAGATTTTAGCATGGAGAAGAGTTCAGGTACTTTTTTCATGTTCTGCATATTGTAATTCATCACAAAGTTCTTATAACTAGGTGGCAGTGATTGAAGGACACGATTAATCCCCACCTGTTAGGAATCACTATTCCCAAGTCACTGAGTTTCTTCGCATGCCCGGTCATGGCGAGCATGTGCTCACTAACGGAGCTGCCTTCTTCCATCATGCAGCTGAAGAAGTGTTTCGATGCTTCATAGCATTCCACGGCCGCATGAGTCTCAAAGATAGTTTTCAACTCATTGACTAACTCATGTGGATCGTGGTGCTCAAAACGTTTTTGAAGATCGGCTTCCAGACTGCATGTGGCACACTGAACTTGAGAGTACCGAGTTTTCCGAGTCGCGTAAACATTCTTTACTTCATCGGTTTCAGTTTTCAGAGGGTCACCTAGCGGTGCATCAAGCACATATTGCAGGTTTCCGCCATTGAGGAAGATCCTCACATGACGGAACCAGTCAGTGAAGTTGCTACCGTTGCTCTTAAGCTTTTCTTTCTCTAGGAACTGGTTAAAATTGATTGGGGACATATCTACAACATATATTTGCAAAAGTTTAGACTAAGTTTATGATAAATTGAGTTCAAATTTTAATTTAACAAAATTAAAAACTAAGTGAACTCCCACTCAAAACAATATCCACTAGTGGAAAAAAGGCTATCTGTGGCGCATATCCAGGTCGCCACAGTTACCACGCGACTAGTATTGAAACTTCTGTGGCGCATATGTACGTGCGCCACAGAATTTTGAAACTTCTGTGGCGCACCATGCCAATATGCGCCACAGAATTGTCTGTCAAACTTCTGTGGCGCACCATGCCAATATGCGCCACAGAATTTTTTTTCGAATTTCAAAAAAAAGTGGCGGCCAGATCTAGATCTAGATCTGGGTCGCCGGAATTTCGCTTTTTTTTGGTGGTGGTGGTGGTGGGTGGTGGAGGAGGTGGTGGTGGTGGTGGTGGTGGTGATGGCCGGAGGAGGAGGTGGTGGTGGTGGTGTTGGTGTTGGTGGTGGTGTTGGTGGTGCAAGTGGTGGTGGTGATGGTGGCCGGAGGTGGTAGTGGTGGTGGTGGTGGTGTTGGTGTTGGTGGTGGTGGTGGTGATGGTGGCCGAAGGTGGTGGTGGTGGTGGTGGTGGTGGTGATGGTGGTGGTGGCCGGAGGTGGTGGTGGTGTTGGTCGCCGGAGGTGTTCACCGGAGGAGGAGGTGGTGGTCGCCGGAGAAGGGAGGAGGTGGTGGTCGCCGGAGAAGGGAGGAGGTGGTGCCGGGAGGAGGTGGTGGTGGTGGTGGGAGGAGAAGTGAGGAGATGGAGAAGTGAGAGGAGAAGTGGTGGAGGAGAAGTGGTGGAGGAGAGGTGGAGGAGAAGAGGTGGAGGAGATTGGCGCCGGCCAAATTCAAAATTTTCGGGCCAAACTTCTGTGGCGCACGGACCAGTGGTGCGCCACAGAATTTTTTTTTCAATTTTTCTATTTTGCAGGAAAAAAACTTTAACTGGCCGTAACTTTTTACTCTTTTCGAATTTGGCGATTCTAAAAATTGTCCAACCGGGCAAGCCCGGGTGAATTCGGATGTAGAATTTTCGTGGGAACATTTTGATATTTTTTTTCGAGTTCGTATGCAACCAGAAATCCAGTTTGATGATTTTCCCACGCAATTTTGCAAAAAAAGTCAAAATTCATGTTTGTTAAATTTCAGTGGTGCTAGATGACATAATATATGGGAATCTCGAAGGATTTTATTTTTTGAAATTTCTATCTATTTCTTTTATTTTTTACAAAGGTAAAAAAGGCGATCCACGGGGGGGGGGGGGTGGAGTTGCGTGGGGAGAAAAAATCCTGCAGAATTCTGTGGCGCATATTGTTGGTGCGCCACAGAAATATTAACTTCTGTGGCGCACATGCCACCATGCGCCACAGAATTTTAAACTTCTGTGGCGCACATGCCACCATGCGCCACAGAATTTTGAACTTCGTGGCGCACATGCCACAGCGCCACAGAATTCTCTTCGCCCATGTGCAGTGCTGGACCCCGCGTAGGCGCCACAGAAAGTTCACAGGCGCATCCACCCACATGCGCCACGAAAGTCGACATTCATGGCGCATCCATCCATGCGCCACAGAATTTCGACTTTCTGTGGCATATTTTTGGTGCGTGATACGTCCAACGTATCGATAATTTCTTATGTTCCATGCTACTTTATTGATGATACCTACATGTTTTATGCACATTATATGTCATATTTATGCATTTTCCGGAACTAACCTATTAACAAGATGCCGAAGAGCCAGTTGCTGTTTTTGGTTTTGGAAATCCTAGTAAAGAAATATTCTCGGAATTGGACGAAACTTTCGCCCGGGTCCTATTTTTGCACGAAGCTTCCAGAAGACCGAAGAGATAACGAAGTAGGGCCACGAGGCGGCGGAGGGGTGGCGGGCGCCCAAGCCCCCGCGCCGACCTGCCCCCTGGGCCCCTCGTGGCCCCCGCGTGACCCTCCGCCTACTTAAAGCCTCCGTCGCGAAACCCCCAGCAGGAGCCACGATACGGAAAACCTTGCAGAGACGCCGCCGCGAATCCCATCTCGGGGATTCTGGAGATCGCCTCCGGCACCCTGCCGGAGAGGGGATTCATCTCCCGGAGGACTCTACACCGCCATGGTCGCCTCCGGAGTGATGAGTGAGTAGTTCACCCTGGACCATGGGTCCATAGCAGGAGCTAGATGGTCGTCTTCTCCTTGTTGTGCTTCATTGTTGGATCTTGTGAGCTGCCTAACATGATCAAGATCATCTATCTGTAATTCTATATGTTGTGTTTGTCCGGATCCGATGGATAGAGAGTACTATGATTATGGTGATTATCAATCTATTGTTCATGTGTTGTTTATGATCTTGCATGCTCTCCGTTACTAGTAGAGGCTCTGGCCAAGTTTTTACTCTTAACCCCAAGAGGGAGTATTTATGCTCGATAGTGGGTTCATGCCTCCATTGAATCTGGGACAGTGACAGAAAGTTCTAAGGTTGTGATGTGCTGTTGCCACTAGGGATAAAACATTGATGCTATGTCTAAGGATGTAGTTGTTGATTACATTACGCACCATACTTAATGTAATTGTCTGTTGCTTTGCAACTTAATACTGGAGGGGGTTCGGATGATAACCTGAAGGTGGACTTTAGGCATAGATGCAATGGATGGCGGTCTATGTACTTTGTCGTAATGCCCGATTAAATCTCACTATATTTATCATATCATGTATATGCATTGTTATGCCTTTCTATTTGTCAATTGCCCGACTGTAATTTGTTCACCCAACATGCTTTTATCTTATGGGAGAGACACCTCTAGTGAACTGTGGACCCCGGTCCTATTCTTTACATAGCATACAATCTACTGCAATTGTGTTTTACTGTTTTCTTTGCAAACATCTTCCACTCGATACGTTTAATCCTTTGTTACAGCAAGCCGGTGAGATTGACAACCTCACTGTTTCGTTGGGGCAAAGTACTTGGGTTGTGTTGTGCAGGTTCCGCGTTGGCGCCGGAATCCCCGGTGTTGCGCCGCATCACATTTCGCGACCATCAACCTTCAACGTGCTTCTTGGCTCCTTGGTTCGATTAAACCTTGGTTTCATACTGAGGGAAACTTGCTTCCGTGCGCATCATACCTTCCTCTTGGGGTTCCCAACGGACGTTGCACATCTACGCGCATCAAGCACTTTTTCTCGCGCCGTTGCCGGGGAGATCAAGACACGCTGCAAGGGGAGTCTCCACTTCTCAATCTCTTTACTTTGTTTTTGTCTTGCTTTATTTTATTTACTACTTTGTTTGCTGCACTAAATCAAAATACAAAAAATTAGTTGCTAGTTTTACTTTATTTACTGTCTTGTTCTCCATATCAAAAACACAAAAATTAATTACTTGCATTTACTTTATCTAGTTTGTTTTATTTACTGTTGCTAAAATGAATACTCCTGGAAATACTAAGTTGTGTGACTTCACAAATGCAAATAATAATGATTTCCTATGCACACCTATTGCTCCACCTGCTACTACAGCAGAATTCTTTGAAATTAAACCTGCTTTACTGAATCTTGGTTATGAGAGATCAATTTTCTCGTGTTAGTTCTGATGATGCTGCTGCCCATCTCAATAATTTTGTTGAACTTTGTGAAATGCAAAAGTATAAAGATGTAGATGGTGATATTATTAAATTGAAAGTGTTTCCTTTCTCATTAAGAGGAAGAGCTAAAGATTGGTTGCTATCTTTGCCTAAGAATAGTATTGATTCATGGACTAAATGCAAGGATGCTTTTATTGGTAGATATTATCCTCCCGCTAAAATTATATCTTTGAGAAGTAGCATAATGAATTTTAAGCAATTAGATACTGAACATGTTTCTCAAGCATGGGAGAGAATGAAAACTTTGGTAAAGAATTGTCCAACCCATGGACTGACTACTTGGATGATCATCCAAACCTTCTATGCAGGACTAAATTTTTCTTCGCTGAATTTATTGGATTCAGCTGCTGGAGGTACCTTTATGTCCATCACATTGGGGGCGGCTACAAAACTTCTTGATGATATGATGATAAATTACTCTGAATGGCACACGGAAAGAGCTCCACAAGGTAAGAAGGTAAATTCTGTTGAAGAAACCTCTTCCTTGAGTGATAAGATTGATGTGATTATGTCTATGCTTGTGAATGGTAGATCTAATGTAGATCCAAATAATGTTCCTTTAGCTTCATTGGTTGCTCAAGAAGAAAATGTTGATGTGAATTTCATTAAAAATAATAATTTCAACAACAATGTTTATAGGAACAACTTTGGTAATAACTATAGGCCATATCCTTCTGCTAATGGTAATGGTTATTCTTATGGGAATTTTTACAACAATAATAGGAATGTACCCCTGGTCTTGAAGCCATGCTTAAAGAATTTATTAGTACACAAACTGCTTTTAACAAATCTGTTGAGGAAAAGCTTGATAAAATTGATACTATCGCTTCTAGAGTTGATAGACTTGCCTCCGATGTTAATCTTTAAAATTGAAAGTTATGCCTAATAATGATATTGATAATAAGATTACTACTACAGCAAATGCCATCCAAGTTAGAATTAATGAGAATATAAGATTAATGGCTGAACTGCGTGCTAGGTGGGATAGAGAAGGAAATGAAAAACTAGCTAAAGAGAATAATGTAGCTAAAGTTTGGACTATTACCACCACTAGTAATGCTAATTCTTCACATGTTGCTGCACCTCCTACTATCAATGGTAAAATAATTGGTGTTGGCAATGTTTCTACTCCTAGTGCAAAGCGTACAAAACTGCCTGAAATTGCTAAAACTGCTGAAACCTTGTGATAAACTGCTGCAATTTTTTCCAACCTTGGGAACAATGATCCCATTGCTGTAGCTCATAATGATTTAGATTTTGATGATTGCCACATCTCTGAAGTTATAAAGTTCTTACAAAAACTTGCTAAAAGTCCTAATGCTAGTGTTATAAATTTAGCCTTTACAAAACATATTACAAATGCTCTCATAAAAGCTAGAGAAGAGAAACTAAAACTTGAAACTTCTATTCCTAGAAAGTTAGAAGATGGTTGGGAGCCCATCATTAAAATGAAATTCAATGACTTTGAATGTAATGCTTTATGTGATCTTGGTGCAAGTATTTCTGTTATGCCTAAAAAGATTTATGATATGCTTGACTTGCCACCATTGAAGAATTGTTATTTGGATGTTAATCTTGCCGATAATGTTAAAAAGAAACCTTTGGGGAGGATTGATAATGTGCATATTACGGTTAACAATAACCTTGTCCCCGGTGATTTTGTTGTCTTGGATATCGAATGCAATGCATCTTGTCCTATTGTGTTGGGAAGACCTTTTCTTCGAATCGTTGGTGCTGTTATTGATATGAGGGAAGGTAATATTAAATATCAATTTCCTCTCAAGAAAGGTATGGAACACTTCCTAGAAAGAGAATGAAGTTGCCTTTTGATTCTATTATTAGAACAAGCTATGATGTTGATGCTTCTACTGATAATACTTGATTTGCACTTTCTGCGCCTAGCCGAAAGGCGTTAAAGAAAAGCGCTTATGGGAGACAACCCATGTTTTTACCTACAGCAATATTTTGTTTTGTTGAGTCTTGGAAGTTGTTTACTACTGTAGCAACCTCTCCTTATCATGTTTTTGTGCCAAGTAAAGTTTCTATGTCAAAGTTGATGTTATATTTGGGATTGCTGCGCAGAAACAGCATTGCTGTCTGTCACGAATCTGGGCACAGTTCTCTGTAGAAAATTCGAAAAAATCTGCCAATTTACGAGCGTGATCCTCAGATATGTACGCAACTTTCATTAGTTTTGAGTTTTTCCATTTGAGCAAGTCTAGTGCCAGCTTTAAATTCGTCTTTACTGACTGTTCTGTTTTTGACAGATTCTGCCTTTTATTTCGCATTGCCTCTTTTGCTATGTTGGATTTATTTCTTTGATCCACTAATGTCCAGTAGCATTATGCAATGTCCAGAAGTGAAAATAATGATTGTGTCACCTCTGAATGTGTGAAATTTTGATGATGCACTAACCCTCTAATGAGTTTGCTTGAAGTTTGGTGTGAAGGAAGTTTTCAAGGGTCAAGAGAGGAGAATGATATACTATGATCAAGAGGAGTGAAAGCTCTAAGCTTGGGGATGCCCCGTGGTTCACCCCTGCATATTTTAAGAAGACTCAAGCGTCTAAGCTTGGGATGCCCAAGGCATCCCCTTCTTCATCGACAACATCATCAGGTTCCTCCCCCGAAACTATATTTTTATTCAGTCACATCTTGTGTTCTTTACTTGGAGCGTCGGTTTGTTTTTGTTTTTGTTTTTGTTTGAATAAGATGGATCCTAGCATTCAATTTGTGGGAGAGAGACACGCTCCGCTGTTGCATATGGACACATGTGTCCTTAGGCTTTACTCATAATGTTCATGGCGAAGTTTCTTCTTCGTTAAATTGTTATATGGTTGAATTGGAAAATGCTACATGTAGTAATTCTAAAATGTCTTGGATAATGTGATGCTTGGCAATTGTTGTGCTCATGTTTAAGCTCTTGCATCATATGCTTTGCACCCATTAATGAAGAAATACATAGAGCTTGCTAAAATTTGATTTGCATATTTGGTTTCTCTAAGGTCTAGATAATATCTAGTATTGAGTTTTGAACAACAAGGAAGACAGTGTAGAGTCTTATAATGTTTACAATATGTCTTTTATGTGAGTCTTGCTGCACTTGTTCATCCTTGAGTTTGCTTCAAATAACCTTGCTAGCCTAAACCTTGTATCGAGAGGGAATACTTCTCATGCATCCAAGATCCTTGAGCCAACTACTATGCCATTTGTGTCCACCATACCTACCTACTACATGGTATTTCTCCGCCATTCCAAAGTAAATTTCTTGAGTGCTACCTTTAAAATTCCATCATTCACCTTTGCAATATATAGCTCATGGGACAAAATAGCCTTAAAACTATCGTAGTATTGAATATGTACTTATGCACTTTATATTTTATTAAGTTGCTTGTTGTGCGATAACCATGCTTCTGGGGAACGCCATCAACTATTGTTGAATATCATGTGAGTTGCTATGCATGTCCGTCTTGTCTGAAGGATCTATCATTTTAGTGGTTGGAGCATGCAAAATTGTTAGAGAAGAACATTGGGCCGCTAACTAAAGCCATGAATCATGGTGGAAGTTTCAGTTTGGACATATATCCTCAATTTCATATGAGAATAATAATCATTGCTACATGCTTATGCATTTAAGAGGAGTCCATTATCTCTTGTCCATGTTGTCCCGGTATGGATGTCTAAGTTGAGAATAATCAAAAGCGAGAAATCCGAAATGCGAGCATTCTCCTTAGACCTTTGTACAGGCGGCATGGAGGTACCCCTTTGTGACACTTGGTTGAAACATGGCATGCAAAGATCCGGTAGTCCAAGCTAAGTAGGACGAGGTGCGGCACTATTAGTATACTATGCATGAGGCTTGCAACTTGTAAGATATAATTTTCATAACTCATATGCTTTATTACTACCGTTGACAAAATTGTTTCATGTTTTCAAAATAAAAGCTCTAGCACAAATACAGCAATCGATGCTTTCCTCTTTGAAGGACCATTCTTTTACTTTTATTGTTGAGTCAGTTACCTATCTCCTTCCACCTTAAGAAGCAAACACTTGTGTGAACTGTGCATTGATTCCTACATACTTGCATATTGCACTTGTTATATTACTTTATGTTGACAATATCCATGAGATATACATGTTACAAGATGAAAGCAACCGCTGAAACTTAATCTTCCTATGTGTTGCTTCAATACCTTTACTTTGATTTATTGCTTTATGAGTTAACTCTTATGCAAGACTTATTGATGCTTGTCTTGAAGTACTATTCATGAAAAGTCTTTGCTTTATGATTCAGTTGTTTACTCATGTCATTACATTTGCTTTGATCGCTGCATTCATTATATATGTTTACAAATAGTATGATCAAGATTATGATGGCATGTCACTTCAGAAATTATCTTTGTTATCGTTTTACCTGCTCGGGACGAGCAGAACTAAGGGGGATGCTGATACGTCTCCAACGTATCGATAATTTCTTATGTTCCATGCTACTTTATTGATGATACCTACATGTTTTATGCACATTATATGTCATATTTATGCATTTTCTCGAACTAACCTATTAACAAGATGCCGAAGAGCCAGTTGTTGTTTTGGTTTCAGAAATCCTAGTAAAGAAATATTCTCGGAATTGGACGAAACTTTCGCCCAGGGTCCTATTTTTGCACGAAGCTTCCGTAAGACCGAAGAGATAACGAGTGGGCCACGAGGCGGCGTAGGGTGGCCGGCGCGGCCCAAGCCCTGGCCGCGCTCGACCTGCCCCCGGGCCCCTCGTGTGGCCCCCGCGCTGACCCGCCTACTTAAAGCCTCCGTCGCGAAACCCCCGCACCGAGAGCCACGATACGGAAAACCTTACAGAGACGCCGCCGCGAATCCCATCTCGGGGATTCAGCCTCCGGCACCCTGCGAGAGGGGATTCATCTCCGAGGACTCTACACCGCCATGGTCGCTCCGGAGTGATGAGTGAGTAGTTCACCCCTGGACCATGGGTCCATAGCAGTAGCTAGATGGTCGTCTTCTCCTTGTTGTGCTTCATTGTTGGATCTTGTGAGCTGCCTAACATGATCAAGATCATCTATCTGTAATTCTATATGTTGTGTTTGTCGGGATCCGATGGATAGAGAGTACTATGATTATGGTGATTATCAATCTATTGTTCATGTGTTGTTTATGATCTTGCATGCTCTCCGTTACTAGTAGAGGCTCTGGCCAAGTTTTTACTCTTAACTCCAAGAGGGAGTATTTATGCTCGATAGTGGGTTCATGCCTCCATTGAATCTGGGACAGTGACAGAAAGTTCTAAGGTTGTGGATGTGCTGTTGCCACTAGGGATAAAACATTGATGCTATGTCTAAGGATGTAGTTGTTGATTACATTACGCACCATACTTAATGCAATTGTCTGTTGCTTTGCAACTTAATACTGGAGGGGGTTCGGATGATAACCCGAAGGTGGACTTTTTAGGCATGATGATTGGATGGCGGTCTATGTACTTTGTCGTAATGCCCCGATTAAATCTCACTATATTTATCATATCATGTATATGCATTGTTATGCCTTTCTCTATTTGTCAATTGCCCGACTGTAATTTGTTCACCCAACATGCTTTTATCTTATGGGAGAGACACCTCTAGTGAACTGTGGACCCCGGTCCTATTCTTTACATAGCATACAATCTACCGCAATTGTGTTTTACTTTTTTTGCAAACATCTTCCACTCGATACGTTTAATCCTTTGTTACAGCAAGCCGGTGAGATTGACAACCTCACTGTTTCGTTGGGGCAAAGTACTTGGGTTGTGTTGTGCAGGTTCCGCGTTGGCGCCGGATGACATAGGCATCCCAGATGGGCCTGCCGAAGATGGTACCCGGAGTTTACTGAAGGCCCACTATCCGAAGAATAAGAAGATTCAGGAGTCCAAGATACATTAAGGAAAGCTAGAGTTATAATAGGAAGTGTTATTTGTAAATCTGGCGGGATGAGTTAGAAACCGTCCCGGACTAACTTGTACAAAACGAAACCCTCGGCTCCGCCTCCTATATAAGGGGGAGTCGAGGGACAAAGAAAGGATCGAATCTACTGTCAACATAACCCTAGTTTTCTTAATCGCCGAGTACTTTTCGCCTAAACCTTCGAGATCTACTTGCCCTCTACTTCTAGCAAAACCCTAGTCTACAATCGTAGGCATTGACAAGTTAATCCTTTGTCAATTGGCGCCGTCTGTGGGAATTAGAGGCGCAAGGATCTGATCTCGATGGCACGTTCAAGATCTTCGACATCGTCAACAGCAAGCAACGCGATGGATCGAGGTAACAAGGGAAAAACTGATCTATTCAATTTTATTCCTCACCCGCCCTCCCGTATGGATGCATGTGCCTATCTGGAGGAGCCCATCGTCATGACGTTCGGAGAATTCCGATTTGGCGTCAACAAGGAAGGATCCTACCGTCTGGAAGTTCCGATCTCGCCGGAATTTTCAGCGGTCGACTCCAACTTTTCGTCGAGTGACGAGGAGTTTTCGTCGACATACTTCGTCGACAACAAGGCAAGCGGAAAGCTCGCCAAGATCTTCAGCAACACATCCTTCGAGTCGTCTGCGGACTCCTTTATAAGCACTCGACAGCGTCGACACTTCAACTTCATCGACAAGTCTGCTGCCATCGGAAAGGTCTTCACCACTCTATATGATGGTGTCACCAATCCCGACAAAAATCAAAAAATATCATCAGATCTATGTGGTAGAAGGGGCAGGCACATCAGACCCGCAAACATCGAGGCTTTCGACGAATTGGGAAATCCATACGTAGATCCCGCTGATCTCGACATGGTTTAGGCACCAAATATCCTGGATCTACAACTCGCGCAAGAGTACAGCTCCCGCAAGAAGCGTGGGATAGGGCTAGAGCCATGGACGGTTCAGAACCTATGACCACCACCGTTGCACAAGAACTTCAAGCATATCAATATAGACTTGCTCGAGTTAGCAGAGAATTAGAAAAACAAACAAGCATCCCTGAATAGAAGGAAGGAAGCGCCTCGCATCAAGCACGCCAGCGATTTAAGTCGCCTTTCAGGAAATACCGGAGATAGTCACAAAGAAGCTCGAGGAGAGCAATGTCTCGACGCAAAACATACCTGAAGCAAAGAGGAAACATAATCCAAAATCTCGACATGTCCTTTATGTCGATCGACGAAAGAGGAAATATCATCCCAAAAACGCCAGAAGCAGGATACATGGCAACACAAGCATACATCTTGGCATCCAGACCACCTCCTGGGGACCCGAGAGAACCATTGTTCAATATGGCAATGGCTGGAGTAGGGGTTATGGGAACAGCGTTTGCAACAACGCCTCCCGAAGAAAATCCCAGGCAAAATAGTCCACGACCCACCGCAGCAGTTCAAGACCCACCAAGAGCAAGTGGAGCAAGAGATACAGCAGTCCAAGTAAGAGTGGACAGAGCGCGACAAGAAAGAAGGGAGCGTCACTCGCCAGAGCTTGCCGACGAAGATATGTGTGGGCTCCCATGCTTTACGAGAAGAGTGCGAAAAACTCGAGTCCCAAAGGGTTCAAGTTACCCGAGAATTTCAAGAAGTTCGACGGCCTTCAAGATCCCGAGGATTGGCTCGTGGATTATCTCGAGATGGTAAAACTGGTGTTGCGCCGCATCACATTTCGCGACCATCAACCTTCAACGTGCTTCTCCCAGGTTCGTTAAACCTTGGTGGGGCACCAGGGAATCCATGTGCCATCATACCTTCCTCTTTCCCAACGGACGCATATTTTTGGTGCGCCACAGAAATAATTTTTGTGGAGCACATTTTTTAGGTGCGCCACAGATGTCATTTCTACCTATAATGGTTTTCCTACTAGTGATCCCTCGCATTGTCTTAGTGATCACACGAACCAAATCCATCACACCTACGCCCGATCATCACGAGACAAGATGTAATTTCAATGGCGAACACTCAAAGTGTTCATCATATCAATCATATGATTCATGCTCTACCTTTCGGTATCACGTGTTCCGAGACCATGTCCGTACATGCTAGGCTCGTCAAGGCCACCTTAGTATCCGCATGTGCAAAACTGACTTGCACCCGTTGTATGCACTTGTTGATTCTATCACACCCGATCATCACGAGATGCTTCGAAACGACAAGTCTTGGCAACGGTGCTACTAAGGATGAACACTTTATTATCTTGAAATTTTAGTGAGAGGGATCATCTTATAATGCTACCGTCGCGATCTAAGCAAAATAAGATGCATAAAAGGATTAACATCACATGCTTCATATGTGATATGATATGGCACTTTTGTCTTTGCGCCTTTGATCTTCATCTCCAAAGCACGGACATGATCTCCATCATCAACGGGCATGATCTCCATCATCGTCGGCGTAGCGTCAAGGTCAATGGCGCCGTCTTCATGATTGTTCTCCCATGTAGCAACTATTACAACTTCTTTGAAATACTACTCAACATGAAATTTAAAGACAACCATAAGGCTCCTGCCGGTTGCCACAATACAATAATGATCATCTCATACATAGTCATCATCACATTATGGCCATATCACATCACCAAACCTGCAAAAACAAGTTAGACGTTCTCTAATTTGGTTTGCATATTTTACGTGGTTTAGGGTTTTCGAGTGAGATCTAATCTACCTACGAACATGAACCACAACGGTGATACTAGTGTTGTCAATAGAAGAGTAAATTGAATCTTCACTATAGTAGGAGAGACAGACACCCGCAAAGCCACTTATGCAATACAAGTTGCATGTCAAGCGTGGAGCAAATCTCATGAACACGGTCATGTAAAGTTAGCCGCTTCATCCCACTATGCCACAAAGATGCAAAGTACTCAAGCTAAAGACAACATAAGCATCAACGCCCACAAAACCATTGTGTTCTACTCGTGCAACCATCTATGCATAGACACGGCTCTGATACCACTGAAGGATAACGTAGCATAGAAAACAAAAATTTTCCTACCGCGAACACGCAATCCAAGCCAAGATGCAATCTAGAAGACGGTAGCAACGAGGGGATTATCGAGTCTCACCCTTGAAGAGATTCCAAAGCCTACAAGATGAGGCTCTTGTTGCTGCGGTAGACGATCACTTGCCGCTTGCAAAAGCGCGTAGAAGATCTTGATAACGGCGCCACGAACGGGCAGCACCTCCGTACTCTCGGTCACACGTTCGGTTGTTGATGAAGACGACGTCCACCTCCCCGTTCCAGCGGGCAGCAAGTAGTAGCTCTTGAATCCGACAGCACGACGGCGTGGTGTCTGGCGGTGGAGAACTCCGGCGGAGCTTCGCTAAAGCACGCGGGAGCTATGGAGGAGAAGGGGCGGCTAGGGTTTGGGAGGGTGGCCGGCCACTCAAGGGGGCGGCCAGGTTGTGGTCTTGGGGTGGCCGGCCCCCCCCTTGGCCCTCATTATATAGGTGGAAGCCCCAAGTGTTGGACTACAAGTCTCCGAATAAGACCCGAACCCAAAACCTTCCATGTGATAGGAAACCTACCTAAGGTGGGAATCCCACTTGAGGTGGGATTCCCCCTTCCATGTGGGGGGGTGGCCGGCCCCATAGGGGAGTCCACTTGGGACTCCTCCCCCTCTAGGGTTGGCCGGCCATGGAGGTCCTCCGGACTCCACCTTCCTTGGTGGTTTCTTCCGGACTTTTCTAGAACCTTCTAGAACCTTCCATAGAACCTTCCGAATCATTTTCAAACACATAAAATGACATCCTATATATGAATCTTATTCTCCGGACCATTCCGGAACTCCTCGTGATGTCCGGGATCTCATCCGGGACTCCGAACAAATATTCGAACTCCATTCCATATTCAAGTTCTACCATTTCAACATCCAACTTTAAGTGTGTCACCCTACGGTTCGCGAACTATGCGGACATGGTTGAGTACTCACTCCGACCAATAACCAATAGCGGGATCTGGAGATCCATAATGGCTCCCACATATTCAACGATGACTTTAGTGATCGAATGAACCATTCACATACGATACCAATTCCCTTTGTCACGCGATATTTTACTTGTCCGAGGTTTGATCATCGGTATCACACTATACCTTGTTCAACCTCGTCTCCTGACAAGTACTCTTTACTCGTACTGTGGTATGTGGTCTCTTATGAACTTATTCATATGCTTGCAAGACATTAGACGACATTCCACCGAGAGGGCCCAGAGTATATCTATCCATCATCGGGATGGACAAATCCCAATGTTGATCCATATGCCTCAACTCATACTTTCCGGATACTTAATCCCACCTTTATAACCACCCATTTACGCAGTGGCGTTTGATGTAATCAAAGTACCTTTCCGGTATAAGTGATTTACATGATCTCATGGTCATAGGACTAGGTAACTATGTAACGAAAGCTTATAGCAAATAACTTAATGACGTGATCTTATGCTACGCTTAATTGGGTGTGTCCATTACATCATTCATATAATGATATAATCTTGTTATTAATAACATCCAATGTTCATGATTATGAAACTAATCATCTATTAATCAACAAGCTAGTTAAGAGGCTTACTAGGGACTCTTTGTTGTTTACATATCACACATGTATCAATGTTTCGGTTAATACAATTATAGCATGGTATATAAACATTTATCATAAACATAAAGATATATAATAACCACTTTTATTATTGCCTCTTGGGCATATCTCCAACAAGAACTGCCACGCCGAGCAACTCTAGCTTCCCGCCGACGGAGGGAGAGGAGGAGGGGGACGCCATTGGCCACAACGGCCAGGACGGGGATTCAGACGCAAGGTGGATACAACTGGAGGCGGAGGAGGCGGTGGTGGCAGGGAAGGAGGCAAGGGCCCGGGCGAGGGCGCAGAGCGGGCGCAGAGCGGGCGCAGACGCAGGCGGAGGCTAGTCATCCGTTCACCGACGATGAGGAAGACTCCAATGACCACTCGTCGAAGGGGAACTCAAGCTCGTCGGACGCGTCGACCGGCAGTACCTCTCCGGAGGAGGTGACAAGCAGGAAGCGCGTCCGTTGAGGATAACGAGGCGGGACCTTCTAACAAGAAGTACAAGAAGTAGCTAGTTTAAAATTTATTTGTTCCAGAGTGTGTTTGTTCTTGTAGTTTGTATGTTTAATGTGCTTGAATTTGTTCGATTCGACTTCGCATGGCATGATCAAACAACATATCGATTCTACTTCGCAGCCGTGTAAGCAATTTAGGAAGAGGTTTATGCAAGTTTCTCCAAAATGGGTCTGGCCGCCGGGTTGTCCCCGAGATAAACGAATAATTTATGCTAGTGACCATTTCAATGTCCGCGGGACAACGCAGACGGACGTGCGCACATAATTTAGACGTCCGAAATAGACGCTACAGCCCACATTCGACATGTGCTACCAAAGGAAATGAAAAACATGGTTTTTGGTCCGGTTGGCCCCGCGAGCCCAAAAAGACCTATCAATTGCGCCACAGGAAATTGTATCAAAAACACCGCATCTATTCGTTCTGTTTGACAGTCCACACCAGAGTCCGTCTCCCGTCGCCGGCGCTCGCCGTCACGCCACCGCCTACTTTCCCGGCGATAATCCACTCTACCTCTACGGCTGATCTTTCTCTCTTCCTGGCGCTCCCCGGTCCGGCCTTGCCCCTAACCTAGCGGCAGAGCAGGGAGGCCGGCGGCGCCCCACGGCGCAGTCCCGGGCTCCCGGCGACCGGTGCCCGTTCCTGCCCGTCGCCGGCAGAGGGGACAAGTCCAGCAGAACTTCAGCAGCAAGCAGGCTCCAACCCATTTGTGACCTCGTTCTCCAAGCTAGGTACAAGTTCAACACTTTAACCGCAAATCGTACAAACTTTACAACTTGTTTGCAAAGTTGCAACTGGATAGATTATGTAGGCCTGATTTCCAATGAACTGTATCCGATTACTAAACTATCTTCAACATGTTTGTTGTAGAATTGTTCATGGTGGCGCCTCCCTCGTTGGCGGCTCCGACCAACTCCACGTTCTCCCACCTCTTCCAGCTGTGCGCACATGGTGGCCGCGCTGCCCTCGCCGCCGGTCTCGCCGCGCATGCACGCATGCTTGTGTCTGGGTTCGTCCCCACAGCCTTCGTCTCCAACTGCCTCCTGCAAATGTATGCCCGCTGTGCGGACGCCGCCTATGCCCGGAGGGTGTTCGATGCGATGCCCCACAGGGACACCGTCTCATGGAACACCATGCTCACTGCGTACACGCATTCTGGGGACATCACAACCGCTATATCTCTCTTTGATGCCATGCCAAACCCGGATGTCGTGTCATGGAACGCTCTTATCTCGAGCTATTGCCAGCGCGGCATGTACCGGGAGTCGGTGGCCCTGTTCTTGGAGATGGCTCATTCTGGTGTTGCCTCTGACCGGACAACTTTTGCCGTCCTTCTGAAGTCGTGTGGTGCTTTGGACGATTTGGCACTCGGGGTTCAAATCCATGCATTGGCGGTTAAGACAGGGTTAGGGATCGATGTGCGGACTGGGAGTGCTCTAGTGGACATGTATGGCAAGTGCAGCAGTTTGGAGGACGCGTTATTCTTCTTTTATGCAATGCCGGATAGGAACTGGGTCTCGTGGGGTGCAGTTATTGCTGCATGTGTTCAAAATGGTCAGTACACGCGTGGGTTGGAGCTGTTCATGGAGATGCAGAGGTCAGGGATGGGGGTGAGCCAGCCGGCTTATGCCAGCGCTTTCAGATCCTGCGCAGCAATGTCATGCCTGAGCACTGGTAGGCAGTTACACGCGCATGCCATAAAGAATAAGTTCAATACTGACCGTATTGTTGGGACAGCCATTGTGGACGTTTATGCTAAGGCTCATAGCTTGGTGGATGCTAAAAGGGCATTCTTCGGCTTGCCCAGTCATACAGTAGAGACATGCAATGCCATGATGGTTGGGCTTGTGCGCGCAGGGCTAGGAAATGAGGGCATGGAACTGTTTCAGTTCATGACCAGGTCAGGCATTGGTTTTGATGCAGTCAGCTTGTCGGGGGTTTTCAGTGCTTGTGCAGAGATTAAGGGGTATTTACAAGGGCTGCAAGTCCACTGCTTAGCAATGAAATCAGGTTTTGATGCGGACATCTGTGTCCGAAATGCAATTCTTGATCTGTATGGGAAGTGCAAAGCATTGGTAGAAGCATACCTTGTCTTCCAGGACATGGAGCAACGAGATTCAGTCTCTTGGAATGCTATTATTGCTGCTCTTGAGCAGAATGGACACTACGAGGACACTGTAGTTCATTTTAATGAGATGCTACGTTTTGGTATGGAACCAGATGATTTCACATATGGCAGTGTGCTTAAGGCTTGTGCAGCTTTACAATCTTTGGAATTTGGGTTGATGGTTCATGACAAGGTTATCAAATCAGGACTTGGTTCAGATGCTTTTGTAGCTAGCACTGTTGTTGACATGTACTGCAAGTGTGGTATGATGACAGATGCTCAAAAACTTCATGACAGAATTGGGAGGCAAGAACTTGTTTCATGGAATGCCATTATGTCAGGATTTTCACTGAACAAACAGAGTGAGGATGCCCAGAAATTCTTCTCACAGATGTTAGATATGGGACTAAAGCCTGATCATTTCACGTATGCCACTGTTCTTGATACTTGTGCTAATTTAGCTACCATTGAGATCGGGAAACAGATCCATGGTCAGATAATCAAGCAAGAAATGCTGGTAGATGAATATATATCCAGTACTCTTATAGATATGTATGCCAAATGTGGGTACATGCAAGACTCGCTGCTAATGTTTGAGAAGGCGCACAAACGGGATTTTGTGTCATGGAATGCTATGATATGTGGCTACGCGCTGCATGGCCAAGGAGTAGAAGCACTCCAGATGTTCGATAGGATGCAAAAAGAGAATGTGGTTCCAAACCATGCAACTTTCGTTGCTGTACTTCGGGCTTGCAGCCATGTTGGGCTGTTGGATGATGGATGCCGTTACTTCCATCAGATGACCTCCCGTTATAAATTGGAACCACAACTGGAGCACTTTGCTTGTATGGTAGATATACTAGGACGGTCAAAGGGACCGCGAGAAGCTCGGGAGTTTATCAGCACCATGCCTTTTGAAGCTGATGCAGTCATTTGGAAGACTCTCCTAAGCGTTTGCAAGATCCATCGGGATGTTGAGGTGGCTGAACTTGCTGCCAGTAATGTTCTGCTACTAGATCCTGAGGATTCTTCAGTTTACATTCTTCTGTCAAATGTATACGCAGAATCAGGGAAATGGGTTGATGTTTCAAGGACAAGAAGGTTAATGAGGCAGGGAAGGCTTAAGAAGGAACCTGGCTGTAGCTGGATTGAGGTGCAAAGTGAAATGCATGGTTTCCTTGTAGGAGATAATGTCCATCCGAGATCGAGGGAGCTGTATGACATGTTGAATTACTTGATTGATGAGATGAAACTGACTGGATATGAGCCTGATTTGGCTTATTTTGCTGAAGAGGGGAGTCCATTTGAGCAGGATCAGTTACATGGAATTGTTGGTGGCTAATCTGTCCAGCATTGACGTTCCAATCTATTATTAGAGCGTGGTGCACTTAGACTGTGAGGAAGCATGGAGGGAATCATCTTAGTCTGGATTGTCACCCTCTGCATATGTCTGTATGTACTAGTATGCTTCCTCAATCATGCATCTTCACACTATTCAGTTAACTTGGTGCTTGGTTTACTAATTCTGCATGCGTGCTCAACTGCATTAATGATTTGACATGAACCAGTAGCATATATGCACCCAGCTGCTGTTAATTTAAATTCAGAACATGCACTCTTCGGCCTCTAGTATTTCGCCCTTTCTTTGAACGTTTTTAGTCAGCACTACATTGTACCTTTTGTTAGACGTTGTCGCCCACTTGCATATAATTTGTACTTCCATGTTCGGATATTTGCAACCGCGTACTAATTATGTTTACCCTGATGTAGTGATGTACCATGTCCTTGATTACTTCATTTATTTTTTACTTCACTTGATACACTGACAACCTCTTATTGATGGTGATTTTTTTCAGGTGACTAATTTGGTGGTCTGATGCTCGAGAATCGGCCTAAGGTACAAGTTCAAAAGTAACTGTAGTCTGTGGGAGATTTATTTGGCTATGTTTTTCCATTATGGTTTTAGAACATTGATACTGGCTAAGTAAACCATCAATGAATGCCAGTCTGAATGTTAACAATTTTGTTGGAGAACTGCTTCATTCATGGTTATTATTGTACCTGTATTGGAGTATCAGTGTGTTGGCACAAGTTCTTTGATGCAAAATTTCTGCGCTGTTGGTACCTGTTCTGCTTTTTTTCCCTTCAATCTCTGGGATTTTCCCATGCATATAGACTACTCCCTCCGTCCTAGTTTTTAAGGCATATTCCCAAAAACTATTTGTCCCATAACCCCCACCTCCCAGGCATAATTTTATTTAATGTGGGAGAGAAAGGGGTTGCATGCACCAATGAGGGAGAGAAAGAGAATGCATGCACCAATGAGGGAGAGAAAGGGGCTGCATGCACCAATGAGAGAGAGAAAATGAGACCCAATCAGCTAGTACCTTGGGCCAAGATATTCAAAAATTGTGACTTACAAACTAGGATGGAGGGAGTAGTGTTTTTGAGTATTTTCCTGCCTGCTGTCATTGCTTTCTGCTGGTTGGGTAGAGATGCAAGTGGGTCAAAGTTAGGGTACCCTCTTTAGTGCAAAATTTTGAACTAAGTTTTGTAAAATGATGATGTCATCAGAAAAGTTAGTTCGATCTTTTTGAACTAATGATGGTAGTGGGTACCCTAACTTTGACCCACCTGCATCTATATGTTTGGATTTTGATATGCAAACCATCGAAACCAGACCAGTGAACCAGTTCCCTTCTCTAAACTGTACAAACTAGCCCACCCCAGCCAAACCACCTGCATTTGGGATGGGTTGAAGAACAGGCAAAACCCAGCAAAAACCGTATATTATCACCCTGAAAAGTGGCACCTAAGCTCAGTAGTTCACCAGATTCGGTATAAGATTAGCCTTGCCGGTGTGGTTTTTAGTTGAGTGCTTTCAGTAAAGCTTTGCTTCGTCTCTTAAAAATAGTGCATAGTTCTAGCTTCACACAAGGACAGGGTATTGCTCCCAAGAGCAGAATGCAGCGACACACTTTATAACCCTGCGTAGCTTTCTATCTGTGTCGATGCCAGTGGATTTAGAGAGGGCAAGCCGCCTCCCGCTTCCAGACGACTGCAAGCGACCCACAGAGCCAACATGCCAACCGCAGTCCACAGTGCTACCGGCACAGGACGCTTGCGTTGCCATGCTGCAGGGCATGCAGCAGGCCAACATTCGAGTGAGAAATAAACGTGTCCTGCGTCTGGGGGAAAAACAAAACGGGTACCGGTGCCCGGCAGGCATCTCTGCTGGGAATCAGCGGGAATGTTTCCCAGCAGGTGAGGAAAAGTTGCGACGATGGTTTGCTTCTCCCCTATTTCTCATTTGCCACTCTTGACCCCTCCTGCCACCTTGTGCAGATTCGATTCATCGCTGCTCCGCAGGTTCGTACCCGAGTGGTGGTTGGGAGCCAAGGGCGGTGGCGGAAATTGGAGTGCTGGAAGGAAAAATAATCAGAGGACGTGCCGTCGCAAGCTTATTTAGCATCAGGCTGCAAACAAACAAGGCGGCGCTCAAGAATTGGGATGGTGATAAGGTAGTTCGGGTTAATCAAGTGACAAGGAATAATTGGGCGGCGGCGGAAGTTCGAGTGGTGGAAAGAAAAGTAATCAGAAGAGGTGCCATCACAAGCTGATAGCATCAGGCTGCAAACGAATGAGGCCGCGCTCAAGAATTGGGATGGTGACAGGGTAGTTCGGGTTAATCAAGTGGGATTTCTACGTATACACTGCACCTGCACTAACCTTCTGCCTTTACCACACTCTTCTCCTAACACAGCTAATTCCAGGCAGGGAAGCAATTACAGACTAAAATGTTGGGTGGTCGTTGTGCTTGAGATCCACAGACGAATACAGGTCCAGACATCCAGCCACTGAACATCAAATTTGGTCTTCTAATTTAGTTTCACATGTTGCTGTTTGGATGATACATGATGATTAAATTCTGATGTTGTTAGGTGCTTTTGATTAGAACCTTCTTGATGGAATTTCAACTAATCCAACCAGGCTTAAATTATACTCTTGGTTAGGTTCATGATTTAGCTTACACTGCCTATATATTTCGATTTTAGGCAGCAGATATGTCTCAATATCGTAGAGTGCAATTTTGATTGATGCTTCACCCAGAAGACTATTGGATTCATAGTCAATGAATGTCTGTGTTTTTCTCTTTTATTTTTCATCATCTCTATTGATGCTTTTGTGCCATGCACACCAAACGTTTGTCAAAATGACAAGCATTTTTTTTGCAACGTGTATTGGTAAAGCCAATTTTCTTTTGCCTGCTTTCTTTCTCATGTGAATACTTTGATATACTAATAGATCCGTGTTCAACTCTCTTTTGCATAATGATTTTTTAAAAGGTATCACACAACTTTTTAATAGTATTTATTTTGATCGAGCAAGGATTGCACAAAACTTTATTTTCCTTTTACTTCAACTGTAGTAGAAGGGATTGCATGGGTATGCTTTACTACTACTATCTCATGCTATTTGCTTTTCATTTTTCTCTAACTGTGGAAGGTTTGACCTCGGGTTAGGCCCAGACATGGAGAATTAAGGAGCCTGCCAGCAACGTACTTTTATCACCAATTCAGAAATGCAGTATCCTGTGGGAATGGATTGTACACACTGTCAGAGTGTATTTTACTGTTTTGTTTTCTTCCAGATTATTAAGTCTAATAAATAAAGCATTTGTCTGTAATGTTGTATGATCATCCAATGAGATAGTTTCAGGTGTTATCTCTTGGTATTTTCAAAAGGATGCAATGTTTGAGAAGATTGGTGGAATGCCGGCTCTAGTTCAGTGTTCAGGTAAGTGCCAACAAATGTAAACCTGACTGTATTATGATCTGTAGGATCTGCTATGATATTGCCATATATGTTAATACTCCCTCCGTTCCAAAAAAAGCTTCTCAACTTTGTCTAGATTCGGATGTATATAGACATATTTTAGTTATAGATACATCCGTATCTAGAAAAGGTTGAGAAGCTTATTTGGAACGGAGGGAGTATATCAAATGTAATCTGATCTAGATGCATCTAGGCTGTAATTTGCTGCACATAGTTGTTAATTCCTGACGAGCCAATTTCATAGGTGATACTGATCTGTGTGGACATTCCACATCTTACTGATTATTATTATGAAACGACTACAAAGGTTTGAATACTTTATTTATTTCCATCATTTTCTACTCATCAGAGTTTTCATCCTTGAGGATTTCTTTTTCATAGTTGTTTCCCTTGATATTTTATTTTTCTTGAGTTTACAGAATTCTGTACTAGCAGTGTAATGATAGCTATATGACTTATTTTTTCACTACATAAATGTCCCAAATCTCTTTGGTTAGGCCAGTAAAATATTCAGATTTGTGATAGCAGCAGAATATCGCTTTAATTTGGCCTATGCATGTAGATACTGTAGTGCGATAAGATTTTTAGCCTTTTCCTTTAGTGAGGTTTGATTTTTTTTTCAACAACAACATATATTTTTGTTTGAAGCCATCATCTTGAAGGTATTTCAGACAATCATTTATATTGACCCCTCAATTCTGATTATTTAATAGGTTTTAAATGAATTTAATTGTTTCTGATTCTAACAAACAATCGTTGGCTAACTTGAACTTCGTCTCTCAAGTTTCTTTGGCAGGTGTACGTTTAATATGCCTTTTTTCAGGTTTCCTATAAGAAAACATGAGTGATATCCATTAAGGCATGCGTTCTTTTATTTGAACTTTCACGTCTATAGACACTACTGACATGGATCTAGGTACCTGATCTATATTATTAAGATCTGCCTAATCTATGTGTTGCAAGATACAGTATATTTGATACCTGGTATGGTAATTATGTCCCATCTGTAGATTCTTATAACTTCTCTGTCAAACGTTCTGAACACATACGCAAATTCATTCTGACATTCTTTTCTGGTGGCATCGGTAGATGCATTACAGCATCCATTAATTACAGCTCTCTTGTAGATGCATTACAGCATCCATTAATTACAGCATCCATTATTATCGTATTTCAGTTGATTTTCGGGGATGATCTAATGGTTTCTGGGTTGCCTATGATATTTTGATCCATGTTTTTTTTACTTGCTAGTACTTTCATGTCAGAGGTATTTTTCAGTTACTCTTATGAGATAACAACAACATCAAAGCCTTTTTGCCAAGCAAGTTGGGGTAGGCTAGATATGAAACTAACGAAAACATAAGGAAAACTGGAAAAGGAAACCAAAACAAGGAGAGAGAAAAAAAGAACAAGTAAAATAAGATTCCGGCACATGGATAGCTGATTTCTATGTGGTCCTATCAAGAGCCAAATCTTTAGGCAGATTCCAGTCCCTCAAGTCTCTTTTTACCGCCTCCGCCCATGTCAACTTTGGTCGTCCTCTGCCCCTCCTTGTATTTTCCATATTCCTTAGAATTCCACTGGTGCTTTTCTAAGTAATCTCATAATAGTAAATTCTAATGGGTTTCTGTGGATATGAAACCCAATAGAATTTACTATTATGCGATTACTTTTTTTTCTTTTGCTCTCTATGCGCCTGAGCTTACATAATGTGAGATTGCTTTATTATAATTGTCGCCCGTGGTATCTTGCTTATCGCCTGCTGTATAATGTGATACTTATTTCTATCCTAGAAGCACAATTTTGTTAATTGGTCATCATCTACACATTTATATCAACCAAACATACTGTTAGCTTATTGTAACATCCCAAATTTCAATAAAAGAAAATTAGAAGAATTTCAGAGTGCAAAATTTTAAACCAACAAAAACTTTTTCTTACATATAGTGCCATGCATAGGACTTGTGCATTTAAGTGATATGCCATGATGATTGTTAATGTGTTATTATGCTAAACCCTAAAACCCTAATGTGATCAAGTGAAGATCACAAACCAAATAAAATAAAAGAGAATAAAATCAAATACTAAAACCCTAATACCCTCATATAGGCTTTATGCCATTTTTATAAATCTTGACCCTAGACCAATTTGGTCTTCACCATTAGTTGGAGTATGTTACTAAACACTTATTACAACTATTGGAACCAAAGAAACACAATTCAAATAAAATTCAAACTCAAATTGTGCTCACATATGATGATGGTCAAATCTGCCAATTATATTCTGGTCACCACTTTGAGCCCTTGTATCTCAAGATCTTCAAACCAAACTTGCTCAATTCTTTGCATGTCATCCAAGAGGACATCAAGATGAACAACTTTTGTAAAGACAACCAGGCCAAATTCATTTTTGATCAAAATCTATGCTCATGTAAAGTTAGGACTTTTTAATATGTGGAACAATCTCACACATCAATTTTTGCAATTCTTTGAATTTGAAAATTCCACCACCACCTCTCTTTGTCTCTGATCTTTCCAACTCAAGCAAACACACACATTCCAAACCTTGCCACCTTTTGAACTCATTTGAAATTGAGCAAATTTGGCAAATTACAAATATGGAACTATTTGACACTATTTTAAATAGTGTTCTACTTAACCCTAACCTACCCTAAACTACCCTATCTGGTCCCCTTGTCCCCTCTCTCACCCAATGCACCACAGCAACCCTAGGGAGGCAATGCATAGCATGCATGCACACCCATGCCGGCCATGGCGCCACCATGCCGTGCCTCCTCTCTTCTCCTTCCTCCACCTCTCTGGCCCTGGTGTCCAATGCCACCACCTCACCTCCCTACAACACCGTAGCATCGCCACAGCCACGGACGACGACGACAGCCGGCAATCGCGCGCCCAGATCGGCACGGCCATGCCGCTCGCGTCGCGAGTGTGCACGCGCGACACGCCCGGACACGCGCCGCACGGCCACCTCATGCACGCCCTGGACCCTCCCGCTGCTCGTCGAGCCTCAACACGCCACCGCGACGCTGCCAGACACGCGCACAACCACTGCCCTTGCCCGCCGCCGCCGGAGACGACGACACGATCCCGCCACGGCCGCGGCAGACACGGACGCAACGCAAGCTCACCAGACGCCGCCCGACCCTGCTGTCGCCACCAGGAGAACCGCCATGATGCCCTGAACAGCCTCGCGTCGCTGCCTAGCCCTCTAGCTCGCCGGAGACGCCGCGCGCTTGTCGACTTGCCGCAGCACCCACGGCACCCTCACTCGCCTATAAAAGGAGGCGCCCCCTCGACGATCTGAGCACACCAGCACCATCCCCTCTTCTCCCTCGACCTCCTCGACCACTTCCCCCTCTCGATTAACCACCGGAGATCACCAATTTAGCCGCCGGAGCCCGCCAGTACCTCACCTCGCCGCCGACGATTGGAGCCGCCCTGTAGTTGCCGCCGGTGCCAGGAGCTTCGCCGTCGTCTACACCTTCCCCGAGCACACTGCCAGCCACCGCGGGAGCCCTGGTTAGCTCTCCGACCCCCTACCTAAGCCGCCGGCGAGCCTCGCTCTCGTCGTTGACGACGACGAGCGTGAGCCGTTGGATCGCGTTCTGATCCAACGCGCCATAGCCCCGTACCGATTCGGCGTTTAAAGGCCACTGACGGGTGGAGCCCGTCGGCAGCCCATGCATGCGTGGACGCGTGGTGGGCTGGCTTGGGCCGTTTTAATTCAAATAGGCCCAGTTAGTTTTCCCGCCGGCCTTTTATTTCAAATTAAGTTTAAATGATTTAGTTTGAATTCAATACTGGACCCAACTTTGAAAATTCATAGAATCTGTTTGGCTTGACCAAATTTAACAAACTTTATATTGTTGGAAAGATAGTAAAAATATCTACAACATGCCACTGGCCCCACCTCAAGATCTGTTGCAGAAATAAAATAATAAAAAGAAGAAGGCAGGGACTTTTGCATCTTCAAATAATTATTAAAAATCAACCAAAATAGATATTTAATTAATTCCAACTCTCATAGCTCACATTTGACTTACACTAATTGTTTCTGCAAGAAAATGGTGTGGTCACTTTGCATGATCATGCCCTAGTTTAATTAGTGGACAATATGGCTATTTTATTAAAGTGATATTGTCCAAAACTATTATGCAAATCATATGAAGTATTATACTTCATTTAAATCTTGTCCCAAATGAATTCATGTGATGTTTGCACCCCTGGTCCAAACACTCTTATATGAAATACTTGGAGATTTAAATCATGTGTAGGATTATTAAATGGTATGAGGTGATCTTGTAAGGGTATTTTACCCTTATCCATTATTTTGGTAACAATGACACCGTGCTAAAGTATTTGGCCTAATATGTTTATAAGGATAATCTCAGGTTTTAGGCAATGAGGCATAAATGGTGTATCTAAGGAACAAGAAGGCTAAAGGAGACCCCCACTTCAACAACAATCGAAAAGGGGTCTACAGTAGAAATCCGGTCTGCAGCCCGGTCCAACCGGGCCAGCGGCGCCGCGCAGCTCGGTCCACCGGTCGCCAACCGGAGCATCCGGCGCACAACCCGGTCGACCGGTCGCCAACCGGACTCCACACAAGAACACAGCAAATCCGGTTGCCGACCGGTCAACCGGCCTACAGACCGGCGAGTCCGGCGCATGGCCCGGTCGACCGGGCGCCAACCGGGCACCAACCGGAGGAGCCTCTGGACGACGAAAAGAAGCTCCGGTCGCCAGCCCGGTCCGACCGGCCTCTGCACCGGGCAGTCCGGTCCCTGGTCCGGTTGAACCGGGTTTGTCGAGGAAAAGCTGAGGTGGCAAGTGGCCAACGGCCATATTTCGAAGAACACTATAAATAGCCCTTCTCCTACCTCTAGACAGTTAGGCACTATACTACAAGCTGTTCTTGAGCTCCTTCTCTCATACTCCATTATTAGAAACACCAAAAGCCTCAGATCTCCCTCCTCCTCCACCCAAACTCAAATCCCTCCGGGGAAACGATAGAGGAGGACCCGATCTACCGTTCTACCAAGCCAAATCTCATTCCCCCTTGTATTCATCAAGAAGCTTGCTTCCTAGGGTTCCTTGGAAACCCTAGGTGGGCAAGAGGAGTCCGGAAGCATCCGGGCTGTGGATCTGCTCCGGGCAAGATTGTGAAGGTTTGGAGGCTACCTCAAAGTCTACCACAAGTGAGAGAGCTATTCCTTCGTGGGATAGGCTCGGAGAATAGGGTGAGCCTTCGTGGCGCGGGGAATCCTTCGTGGGACCTCCACTCCTCAAAACGTGACGTACCTTGTTGCAAAGCAAGGGAACACGGGAATACATCCTCGTCTCCGCGTGCTATCGGTTATCTCTAACCGAACTCCTTACTTGTGACTTAACTGCCTGTGAGAGCCTTCGTGCTCGAGTTAGTTGTATCCTCATATAGGTTGCTTCACCTAGTTTGCATTAGGCTAATCTTTATATTCCGCAAAGCCTAACATTGCAAAGAAAGAATTAAAATATGTAGAAACCTATTCACCCCCCCTCTAGGTTTACCATCTCTATACTTTCAATTGGTATCAGAGCCTGGACTCTTTTTAAGGGCTTCACCGCCTTAAGAGTGAGATGGATAAACTATTCGAGGGTCTAGATGATGACTCTAACCTTTCGGTTAAAGAAATGAAATCTAGATTCTTGGCATATGATGCCGAGAAGAAGAAAAAGGAGGATGAACTACAAAGCCAAATGGCAGAAATGTCTGTCATGCTTAAGAACCTAACTGCTAGTGGAGCTCGTAGTGGGACTTCGGGCTCTAAGGAAACTTACAATGAAGTTAACCATGACTATCCCAGAAACACTTCACCCATGCCTCATATAAACCATAGTGGGACCGTTCCCCATTTTGATGGAACTCACTTTCCACATTGGAAATCTTCTATGGAATCTCATATTCGCAGCTGCAGTGTGGAGCTATGGGAGATCATTCTTCATGGATACCGGGAGCCACAAGATCCCATTCGATTGACCTCCACCGAGTTCTACAACCATCAACTCAATGCCTCCGCACGTGACAAGATTAGAAGTGGCATCAATCGCAAGCTTCTTGATCAAGTCAATGACATCAGCTCCGCTAAAGAGTTGTGGGATCGAATCGTAGTACTCACAGAGGGAACCGATTTGATCCAATCATCTCTTTATGAGACCGCAAAGCAAGAAGCTCACCGGTTCATGATTCGAGAAGGAGAATCCTTGGCCGATGCCTATGCAAGGCTTGGTGCTCTTAAAGTAAGGATCAAGGGACTTGGTGCTGAGAAGTATGATGATGGCTTTGAAATGAATGAAGGATTCATAAAGTCCAAGGTCATTGCTATGATTGCTGTCAAGCAAGAAGATACCAACCTTGCACTCAACTTGCAAATCATGACCAAGAGTGCCGATCTGAACTCCGATGATCTAGTCTCCTATGTGGCCGCCAATGAAAACATGGCCAAGGCAGGAAAAATGCTCATGGCAATGAACCGTGTTGATGAAGCCTCACACAACCATGAAGCGTCACACAACCTTGCTCTCAAGGCTAGAGCTGACCATGGAGGAGAAGAAGAATATGAAATTGAAGAAGATGAGGAGATGACCTCAACTAGTGACATCGCTACCGACTTTGCCTTCTTTGCCAAGAAGTACAAGGGAAAGTTGCCAATGCTCCTCAATGACAAGAAGAAGAAGAGAACTTGCTACAATTGTGATGAAGAGAGTCACTTTGCAAATGAGTGCCCTTATGAGAAGAGGGTAGACAAGCCAAAATTCATCAAAGGGGTCAAGCCAAGATTGAAGCCAAACCCAATCAATGACCGATACAAGAGGAACAAGGGAAGAGCCTTTGTTGGGGCCGAGTACTTGTCCGATGAAGAAGAGGAAGATGAGGAGAAGGAGGCCGGAGTGGCCGGTTTGGCTTTCTCTAAGCCCGGGTCACTCTTCACATATGACTACTCCAAGGATTACTCCACGGAGAATGATGTTGGTTCTTCCTTCATGGCAAGAATCACACAAGATGATGACTCCGACGACTCTTCCTCATCTACAACCGTTGGCTCTTGTCTTATGGCAAGAGAAACCAAGGTAATGGAACCCCCACCTTCTTTGTCTAGTGTCCTTGATAATGAAGCTGAAAATCAAGATGAATTAATTGTGCTTAAGGAACTTTACAATGTTAGATGCACCCTTCGTGGTGAAGCTCTTGTCAAATTTGATTTCTTGATGGACTCTCTCAAAGAAAAGGATGAGTCCATTGAGGAATTAGAATATCATTTGAATGATAAGGAAAGGAGATTCAATCTCCTAAGACAAGAGCTAAAAACCGAAAGGTGCATATCTCAAGGTCTTAAGCAACAAATTGAAACTTATGAACTAGATAAAGTTAAGGATCTTGAAACTATTGAAAGGGCTCAATCTTTGACCCAAGAGCTTAATGCCTCAAAGGAGGAACTTGAAGTTGCTCATGCTTCTCTCACTAGGGATCTTGACCACCTTGAAAGAGCTAACAAGCTTGTCAAGGATGAGCTCAAGAAACTTGGAAAGAACCATGACCTACTCCAAGAAACCTACTCTAAAGCTCTTGAATCAATGAATGATTCTATTGTTGATAAAAATGTTGCTAGTTCCTCCACCACCTTTACTAGTGAGCATGCTAAGCTTGTTGCGGAACATGTTCGTTTACAAGAGGAACTATCTTTGCATGTTGAGACCAATACATATCTTGAATCTTTGGTAACCAAATATGGTCTCAACTATTATCCTAATGAATCGGCTTGTGAGCAAGCAACTACTCTTGAGGAAAATGTTAGGTTGAAGAAAGAACTTGCCAAGTTCACCACAACCAAGAGTAAGATGGGATTGGATGACCTCTTGAGTAAGCAAATGTCAAACAATCAAAAGTATGGACTTGGGTATGTTCCCAAGCCCTACAAGAAGAACAACTACAAGAAAGAGAAGCCCGCTCAAGAAAAGAACAAGAAGGTCACTAATGATGGCAAAGCCCCAAAGGGCAAAGCCGCTAGTGGTGACCGCACGGGGCCAAACAATCACTATGCTTTATTTGTTGATTATTATGGTGATGTTTATGCTAACTATGTTGGTCCTCGTAATGGCTATGCTTATAGAGGGTACTCGATTTGGGTACCAAAAGATCTTGTTGCCATGACTAGGGAACCCATTAATCAATGGGTTCCTAAATCCTCTACTTGATTTTGTAGGGGTATTCCTCCGGTGGTCCAAAATGGGTGTTTGATAGTGGATGCACCAATCATATGACCGGAGGAAGAGGTGTGCTTGACCAATTCATTGAAGATATTAACAAGAAGTCAAGCATTACCTTTGGTGACAACTCAAAGGGAAAGGTACTTGGGTATGGCAAGGTGGCAATCTCTAAGGACTTGTGCCTTGAGACGGTCATGCTTGTTGAACACCTTGGTTATAACTTGCTTTCTATATACCATCTTGCCGATGCCGGTTACAATTCATATTTTACTAAATATTATGTGCAAGTCTTTAGGAGTGACAATCTCAAATTGGTCCTTGTTGGATATGTGGAGAACAACCTTTACGTGGTTGACCTCTCGAAAGAGAGCCCCTCTCCCTCCACATGTCTAATGGCGGCCAAGCATGACGAAGGTTGGTTGTGGCATCGCCGCCTTGGTCATGTTAATATGAGGAATCTTAAACAACTCCTAAAGGGTGAGCACATTGTTGGACTAACCGGCATTTCTTTTGAGAAAGATCGTGTATGCAGTGCATGTGTAGCCGGAAAACAACTCAAGAAGAAACATCCTATCAAGAGTATTGTCACCACATCTAGGCCTTTGGAGCTCCTTCATTTGGATCTCTTTGGGCCATCACATTATGATACTCTTGGTGGGAGCAAGTATGGACTTGTCATTGTTGATGATTACTCAAGATACTCTTGGGTCTTTCTCCTTAAGTCTAAGGATGAGACCCATAGAGAGTTCATCACCTTCGCCAAGAAAGCTCAACGTACATATGAATCCGAGATCAAGGCGATTAGGACCGACAATGGCACCGAGTTCAAGAACTACACTATGCAAGAGTTTGTTGATGATGAGGGCATCAAGCATGAGTTTTCAGCTCCGTATACCCCTCAACAAAATGGTGTTGTTGAAAGGAAGAACCGGACTATCATTGAGATGGCAAGAACCATGTTGAGTGAATTCAACTCACCCCACAACTTTTGGGGAGAAGCCATCTCTACAGCTGTCCACTACTCCAACCGGCTCTTCCTCCGCCCCCTCCACAACAAAACTCCATATGAGCTTCTCACAGGTAACAAGCCTAATGTCATGTACATTCGTGTCTTTGGATGCAAATGTCTTGTTAAGAACAATAAAGGGAAGCTTGGTAAATTTGAAACTAGAACTATAGAGGGCATTTTTGTTGGATATGCGGAGAACTCCCACGCCTATAGATACTACAACCGGTCCACTGGGACTATTGAAGTATCTTGTGACGTGGTGTTCTTGGAGGATAATGGCTCCCAAGTGGAGCAAGTTGTTCCATGTGTTGCAGGTAATGATGATGATCCATCTAGTGCCATCAAGCATATGGGCATTGGACACATCCGGCCCATGGAAGTTCATAGTGATGATCAAGGTGATGGAATAGAAGTATCAAGCTCGCCTCAAGTTGTGTTGGGGGGATGACCCCCGGTATGCCAAAGGTATGCCATACCGGATGGTCTCACCCTTCAAGATACCGGTTTAATATTCATGCCGGTATAAGAGAATAGAGTTTGGCTAAGTGAAGCTAGGCCGGTATCCCCAAGAGGGGTATACCGGAACCAGGAAGGAAAGATACCGGAGCACCGGAAGGGAGAACATGCCGGCTGACTGGTCAAAGATTCCGTCAGGAGCTAAAGGACAAAGATGAGCTAAGCAAAGTGGCTTTAAACGAAGACTAGAAGACAAGGAGGAGGATGACGGTCAAAGAAGCCGGAGGGCGTCATCCTTCATGTTTAAAGAAGACCCCGGCGTCATCTATGATTAAAGTAGCTTTATAAAGTATCTTTGTAAAGTAGTTTGTCTAGTCAAAGATCCCATTAGGGTTTCTTGTTCTGTAAGCCACCCTCTCCTCTATATAAGGAGAGGGGGCAGCTTCTTTTACATGCGCGATCCACAGAAGGAGAGAAACCTGTAACCTGTCTTGAGATCAATGAACATGGTGATCTAGAGCGAGTTCGTCCTTGTGTCTTTCTTCTTCTACCTCTGGCCCTGGCCATGTTCTTGAGGAAAGCATCCGGAAGTTCATCCATCTAGTCACAAACCCTCCCCCGAATCCTCTAGCGTCCATTCGGCCCCAAGATAAGCCATCCCATGGCATCTGCTCGTTCACCACGACGACAGTTGGCGCCCACCGTGGGGCATGAAGTGGCGCTTGCTGGAGTTCATATTCGGGCGGGCATCCTCGACGTCAACGGCGAGCGCACGGTGTCCGCGCTCGTGCAAAGCCTCTACAACATCGACTTCATCAACGATAACGCGGGCTGCTTCGCCAACGGCGGCATGTTCCCGCAGAACGGCCGCACCATCGAGTTCGGCAGCATCCGCGTCTACCTCGGCACCGTCCCTGTGCGCCAGCACCTCTCGCCGGTGTTGGTGGCGCCGGATCCGCCAAGATGGCTGTGTGCTGGCCGCGCCGCCGGCAGCGTGGAGGTCATGATGGCTGGTGCGGTCAACACCGGCAAGGGAGCTGTGGAAGAAGGAGCTGAACGTGCGGCATCGACTCGCCCGGCAAAACCACCGCTGGAGCGTGACGCCGGCGTCGCGGGAGCATCGTCAGCACCACCGGCAACACCTCTTCAAGCGGCGATGAACACGCTGGCCACGCCCATCGCGCAGAACATCGACCCGGCAAAGGCTCAGGAGGAGCTGGAGGCCACGCGCAAGGCCCTGCTTACCGGCGGCGCCGACATCATCCGGGCGCAGCGCGAGCTGAACCTGACCCTACGTGAGTACAATGCTGCCCATGGCTTTGCTTCAGTTAGTGCTCATGCTGCTAGGATGCCGGAAAACCGGCTTAAAGCTCGCAATCTAGATCAGGATTTGCGTAAAGAAGTTCTTGCCGGCAAAAGTGCATCTGTATCTGTAAGCATTGTAGAAAAGCCTAAGTACAGTAGTCCGGATAAAACTATAAAGGCCGCTAAAGCTGCAGTAGAGTTGTGTGAATCTCTTTCTGGTGATGAGTTGGCAAAGCAGCAAGAGCGTGTGAAAGAGCTGTTGAAAACCATTGAGCAGCAAAATGCAGAGCAGCTGGCTAAGCTGAACGAGGCAGTGGCCTCAAAATCCGCGCGTTCAACAAAGAATGCCGGAAGCAAGTCCCAGGGGCAGGCATCATCGCCTCATCCGGACAAAAGAAAGGAAAAGAATGCACGGCAGATGACCGTGTATGATCCGGTTCTTGCCGGAAAACAGAAAGCCGGGCAATATGATGCCGGTAGAAAAAGCCAAGGGGCAGATCGGGGCTATGCCAAGGGAGGCTATGCCGGAAACAATCATGCCGGTAGATATGAAACCGGGCAAAATTATCAAGCCGCAAGAGTGGCGTGCGTGGATGAAGAGATGCCACCACCAGGGTACCGGCAGGCAAGGGCCGCGGAACTGGAAGAATACGATGAATCAGATTCCGAGGCAGAACGAACAAGAGTCCGCCGGAACCCTTTGGGAGAACGCCTAGGGGAAAGATGTCTGCCAGACCGGGATGCGAGGCACAGGCTGGACAGAGTACGGTTATCTGCGATAGTTGAATGTGAAGGACCTCCTGGTCCAAGGTGTTTTGGCCCTCGGATCATGAGAGAAGAACCACCGGTGCGCAATTTCCAGTTGCCCCGAGACACAAGAACGTACGATGGTACGACCAAGCCGGAAGACTGGCTAACAGATTATGTCACAGCAGTTTATGTGGCTGGTGGTGGAGTAAACCGGCGTTGGGCGGTAAGAATCATACCGTCTTACCTTGTGGGTCCTGCAAGGATCTGGCTAAACAACTTGCCGGCAGGAAGTATTAACGGATGGTTGGACTTTGAGGAAGCATTTGTGAACAATTTCAGCAGCACCTACAAGAGGCCAAACCGGCCCCAACAGCTTGCGCTGTGCCAACAGCGTGCAGGAGAACCAGACCGGGATTATCTCACCCGGTGGAACTCAATGAGAAACACATGTGAAGGAGTGATTGAGGCACAAGCCATTGCTTGGTTCAGTCAAGGATGCCGGAGAGGATCACCTTTGTGGCAAAGGCTGCAGAGAAGCATGCCCACAACTCTAGCAGAGATGATACGTGTGGCAGACAGCTATGCATTGGGAGACCCAATGCAGCCGGCAGTGCAAGCTGAGCCGGAGCAGTCGAATCCGCACCAGCAGCAGTACCGGGATAACCGGAACAACAAAAGGAGGGAAGATTTCCCAGATCGAAGATACGCATCTCAGCAAGTTGCTGCCGTGCAAGAAAATTCTGACGCCAGCGGCAGTCAGAGACAAAAAACCGGATCGCAGCCGTGGGCGGGTCCTAAGAAGCAGTGGGTAGAAAAGAAACCCTGGGGCCAGAAAAAGAACTGGCAGGAACCCGTGAAATACACCATGGAAGCCGCCATGGACCAGCCTTGCCGGTGGCACACACCGAATCCGGATCACCCGTCGAATCATTTGACGAAGGATTGTTCTTGGACCAAGTTCTTGATGCAAAAAGGAGCGGTAAAAGATGCGCAGGCGCCAGGGGGCCCCATGCAGCAACAGCAACAGTTACCACCTCCACCACCGCTTACCGGAGCAAACGCCTTACCGGTACAGCCAAACAGGCAGCAGTACCAGCAGGTTAACCGGGTGGAGCAAAACAATGACCAGCCACCTCCACCGGCACCTTTAGGCCGGAATGTTTATGAAGACCCACACTTGTGCATGGTTGTCTTTGTCACTGAGCCAATGGACAGGCAAAGCGTGCATCGCCGTTCCATGGAAGTGAACGCCGTGATGCCGGCAGTTCCAAAATACATGCTGTGGTCAGATCAGGAAATCACCTGGTCGTTCAAGGATCACCCCAAAGTCATGCCGAATCCGGGTGGATACGCTCTCGTTGTGGACCCAATCATGAAGGGGCCGGAAACTCGAGTAAAATTCAGCAAGGTGCTGATAGACAATGGTAGCAGCATAAACATCATGTACAAGCACACCATGCGTACGCTCGGCATAACAGAAAACATGTTGCAGCCAACTCATACAACTTTCCATGGGATTGTTCCCGGTTTGTCTTGTGCCCCGATAGGAAAGGTTCGGGTGGATGTGTCGTTTGGAGGACGCGACAATTGTCGTGTGGAAAACCTTGAGTTTGAGGTGGTGGACTTAGATAGTCCCTACCATGCCTTGTTGGGGAGACCGGCCTTGGCAGCGTTCATGGCATCAACCCACACGGCTTATCTCAAGATGAAGATGCCGGCACCTCGTGGACCACTAACTGTGGTGGGAAACTACAAAGTCTCAATGGAAACAGCGTCTGCCGGATCAAACCTAGCGGAATCGCTGGTGATCGCGGAGGAGAAAAAGAGAATGCAAACTGCTGTTGCGCTGGCTCAGTCCTCAAAGTTGAGCTTAGCGGCAATGAGTGGAAGCTTGGACTCACCGGCATTCAAGCCGACAAATGAGACAAAGAACATTGTGCTGGATCCGGCTTACCCAGAGCGCACCGTCCGTATCGGTGCCGGCCTCAGCCAAGCATAGGAAAGCGCGCTCGTCAGCTTCCTCCGTGAGAATCGGAACATCTTTGCCTGGTCTACTGATGATTTGGTGGGGGTTCCGAGGGAGCTGGCTGAGCACTCTCTAAATGTCCGGAAGGATGCTAAGCCGGTGCGGCAACCTTTGCGCCGGTTCGCTGAAGATAGGAGGAAAATCATTGGAGAAGAAGTAACAAAGCTGCTTGTTGCCGGTTTCATCGTGGAGGTCACGCACACAGAGTGGCTGGCCAATCCGGTGTTGGTTGAGAAGAAAAAAGATGAGAACCTGGAGGCACAACTTGCCAAGGTGTGGCGCATGTGCATCGACTACACCAACCTCAACAAAGCTTGCCCAAGAGATCCTTTCCCCTTGCCCCGAATCGATCAAGTGATTGATTCTACTGCTGGGTGTGAGTTGTTGTCGTTTCTGGATGCCTATTCCGGCTTCCATCAGATCCCTCTGAAAAAAGAAGATCAAATAAAAACTGCGTTCATTACCCCGCACGGGGCTTATTGCTATGTTACTATGCCTTTTGGTTTGCGCAACGCTGGTGCAACGTACCAGCGCTGTATGCAAAAATGCTTGTTCGATCAAATCGGAAAGAATGTGCAAGTCTATGTGGATGACATCGTGATAAAAACTAAGGTAAAAGATACCCTAATCGATGACATCCGGCAAACATTCGATAACCTAAGGCGGTTCCGGATGAAACTCAATCCGGCAAAATGCACCTTTGGTGTCCCTGCCGGCAAGCTGCTTGGTTTCCTTGTGTCAAGCCGGGGCATTGAGGTCAATCCGGTAAAAATCCGAGCGATAGAAAGAATGACCATCCCACGAGAACTGAAAGATGTGCAAAAGTTTACCGGAAGCTTGGCATCGCTAAGCCGGTTCATAAGCAGGCTAGGAGAAAAAGCCTTGCCACTCTATGCCTTGATGAGAAAATCGGATACTTTCGTCTGGACCACACAGGCAGACGCAGCGTTTAAAGAATTGAAAAACATGCTTGTAACGGCCCCAATTTTGGCCTCGCCCTTGGAAAGAGAACCTATGTTGCTTTATATAGCGGCAACGAACCGGGTGGTTAGTGTTGTGGTTGTGGTGGAAAGAGAAGAGGAAGGAAAAACCGTCCAGAGGCCGGTATACTACCTGAGCGAGGTGCTCTCCTCATCAAAGCAAAACTACCCACACTTCCAAAAAATGACCTATGGCGTGTTCATGGCCGCCACGAAACTCAAGCATTACTTTGAAGAGCACCCCATGAAGGTGGTGAGTGAGGCACCCATCTCCGATATCATGGGCAACAAGGATGCCAGCGGCAGGATTGCAAAATGGGCAATTCAGCTATCACCGTATGTGCCGGTATATGAAAGAAGAGATGCCATAAAATCGCAAGCTTTAGCTGATTTCTTGGTCGATTGGGCGGAGATACAATACAAGCCGCCAGAACACAAAATAGAGTACTGGAAGATGCATTTTGACGGATCCAAGCTCAAGGAGGGCCTAGGTGCCGGTGTAGTACTCACCTCACCAAAAGGAGACCATCTCCGGTATGTTCTACAAGTGCACTTCAGGGCATCAAACAATGTCGCTGAGTACGAAGCTCTGATACATGGGCTCAAGGTTGCAAAAGAAATCGGGGCACTCAGGATCATTTGTTATGGTGATTCAGATCTTGTGGTGCAACAGTGTTCCGGAGATTGGGACGCAAAAGATGCCAACATGGCTTCATACCGGTTCCATGTGCAAAAGATTGCCGGCTTCTTCGAAGGATGTGAATTCCACCATGTGCCACGTGCAGAAAACGAGGCCGCGGATACTTTATCCAAGTTAGGCTCATCCAGGCAAGAAATTCCTCCCGGGATAGCTCTGGCGCACTTGCGAGTTCCATCAATCAAGCCAAGTCCGGAGTCGGAATCAATTTTTGTACCGGAATCACATGTGGTGCCAATGGAGGTTGACGAAGGGAACCCGGGGACTGCTCCGGCAAGCTCGGGGACTGCGGTAAACCCGGGGACTGCGATGCACATGCCGGAAGAGGCAATGCTTGTGGACAGCATGGACATAGACATGCCGGTGTTTGTGGTTAGAGAGGCACCGTCTTGGGTCGAACCTATTAAGGAATTCCTGATCAACGGCACCTTGCCGGTTGACGAAAATGAATCAAGAAGGATACAGAGAAGGTCCAAAGCTTACACCATCATCAATGGCGAGGTGTACAAAAGAAGTGTTACCGGTGTCCTCCAAAGGTGTGTGGAGCCGGAAGAAGGAAAAGAAATGCTTGAGGAGATTCATCGAGGAGAATGCGGGCACCACGCTTCTTCAAGAGCGTTGGTAGCAAAAGTGTTCCGGCATGGGTTCTACTGGCCCACAGCCTTGGACAATGCTGAGGATTTGGTAAGGAAATGCAATGGCTGCCAGAGGTATGCTAAGCAAAACCATACCCCAGCATCCGGCTTAAAAACCATACCGCTAACTTGGCCTTTCGCCGTTTGGTGCCTGGACATGGTTGGACCGTTCAAAACCGCAAGGGGAAACATGACCCACATTTTGGTAATGGTGGATAAGTTCACCAAGTGGCTGGAAGTGAAGCCTATCGCAAAGTGTGATGGCCACACAGCAGTAAAATTCCTGAAAGATGTAATCCTGCGATATGGATACCCACATAGTATCATAACTGACAATGGCACAAACTTTGCCCAAGGAGAGTTCAAGCGGTTCTGTGAAAGTAAAAACATCCGGCTGGATTTGTGCTCAGTAGCGCATCCACAAGGCAACGGCCAAGTTGAAAGAACAAATGCTTTGGTACTTTCCGGTATCAAGCCAAGACTCATTGATGCAATGGAAAAATCGCCGGGATGTTGGATCGATGAGCTACCGTCAGTGCTCTGGAGTCTAAGAACAACTCCGAACCGGTCTACCGGATACACGCCGTTCTTCATGGTTTATGGAGCAGAAGCGGTCATACCAACCGACATTCTCCATGATTCACCAAGGGTGCAGCTCTATACCGAAGAAGAGGTAAAAGAGGCCAGAGAAAATGATGTAGACTTGCTAGAAGAAGCAAGAGAGCTAGCTTTGGCAAGAACAGCCATTTACCAGCAAAATCTCCGACGCTATCATAGCCGGAAGGTGAACCCGAGGGTATTCCGAGAAGGAGACCTGGTGCTACGCCTGGTGCAGCGCACTGAAGGCAGGCACAAGCTGTCCCCCCCATGGGAAGGACCTTTCATTGTGAGCAAAGCTCTCCACAATGATGCATATTACCTAATCGATGCGCAGGAATGGAAGAAGGGAAAGGCGGACAGATCCGGAGACGAGACCAAACGCCCATGGAACGTAGCCTTGTTGCGTCCTTTCTACTCTTGAAGTTGTGGTGTAAGAAGTTCCTTTTTGTACCTTACATGCTATGAATAAAAAGATGTCGGAACCTCGAATGAATCTCGGGGACTTGTCTTGTTTAAATTGCATGGAACATGTCTATTTTTTCTGTTGCCGGTTGCTTATTGAACGCTTTTTCTTTCCGGTTTAGTAATGTGCTAAACCCTACCGGAGTCTTCGACTCTGCTGCTGTCCATAACTTGGCTTCATGGCAAGCAAGATAAACCGGTAGGGGATAAGCACATGAACTGTGGAGAGGGAAACCGGGAAAGAACAATTCGGAAAAATTTAACTAACCCCGGTCATACCGGTTTTTTGCAAAATTTCGAATTATTTCTAAGTTCAAGAAAATGCTTGTTTGGTGAAAGAACCTTGTGCTCATACGCCAAAGCGCCCAGAGAAGGCAGGCAGAGCCAAGGCAAAAGAGCCAGATGTGCATCTAATTGGATGCAGAAACAGTTGGAAAATCTTTGCAAGTGCAGGATAAAAGCAAAACCAAACGAGAAAATGCTAAGACAAACTAAAGATAATTAGCTACCGGTATAGCCTACCGGCACAAAATGTTGTACGACAACCATAAGCGGACTTAAGTTTTACATCATAAGCCCCGGCATACCGGGGCAGAATTTAACAAAAGATTGTTTTAAGCCACACAGGGCCAAGGGCATGACAGGTAAAGTCTGGAAGCCGAGAATCAGGCAGCAGGAGCTTCAGGGGGAGCGTCGCCGGCACCAGCATCGTCCAGGGGCTCCTCCTCGGCTTCATCTCCCTCCTCGTCAAGAAAATCTTGACGCCATGGGGAGGAGGGATGAAGGTGCGCATTTCGGCGTACTCCGCGATCCGGTACGCGCGATCCTGCCGTTTGGCGGCAAGGATCGGGTCCAGATCGGTTTCCGCGCCTTCGCGCACGCCGATGAGGGCATCCAGGTCGAGCTCCGGGTACCAAGAGCAGGCGACGCGGAGGACAGAGTCTGCTCCGGCGCGGGCAGCAGAGCACTGCCATTCGCGGATCCTCCTGCCGGCGCCCTTGAGGCGATCGCTGATCAAGGAGAAAGTGTCCGGCACCACCTCGCCAGGCCAGAGAGTCCTGTAGAGCTGGGAAGCTACTTCAGGAATGTCCGATAGGTTGCGATCGATGGCGCGCATATGGGACACCCGCGCGTTAAGCGCGACCAGATGGTCATGGGGTGTCCATGGCACGGCAAGGTTCGCCTGGCCCTGGGTTGTGCGGCGCGCGTTGACCTTCTTCACAGCATGAGTCTGGGAGTCCGGGAAGAGGCCTGTGCAAAGAAAAACGGCTAAGGAAAAGAATCCGGAAAGAAAAGAAGCCGGAAGAAAAAGAGACCGGATGAAAAGATAGCGAAAAGAAAATGAGGCCGGAGGAAAAATGGTTTGTATGCATTAATCAGAGAGCTTACGATAGGCAAGGTTGTCGGTTTGGAGGATCAGCTGATGGCATTCTTTGCGCTCCTCCTCCAACCGCGCGACTTTCTCCTCGGCAGCCTTCCGGGCCTTGGCCAGCTCCTCCAGCTCAGCTTGCAGCACCACGGTGGCGTCGCTAGCATTCTCCAGGGCCTCGTTCATCTTAGCCGCTGCGTCAGCTGCAGCGGCCTCGAGAGCTTTGGCATGGTCAAGACCCAGCTGGACAAGCTGGGACTTGAGCTCCTGGTAGCTGGTCTTCTGGGCGCCCAGCTCCTCCTGATGCTGCTTGATCAGCTGCTCCTTCTCCCCTGTGAGCCGGAAAGGAAGGTGTAAACAACAAGGTGTTGGTAAAATTCAAAGTAAAGACAAGTTAGCAGAAGGAAAAAAGGTCCCGGTAACAAAGTCGTACGTTGGGCATTGGCGAGCTGCTCCTTGAGGGCATCAATGGAAGCTTCCGGGAGCACTGTCAAGAAGAAATTACAAGTGTCAGAAAGAAAAAAGGTTCCGGTAAGAAAGATGCCGGCAGAACAAAAGTATACCTTGGCACTTGTCGTGCGCCTCCACAAGCTCCCGATGCTCCCACAAGAGCTCCTCAAAGAGGGTCTTCCGAGCGTCAGCCGTGAGCTGTTCAAAGCAAAAAGATTAGGAAAAGTTTCGCGCTAAGAACAAGGTGCTTAACCCGAAACTCGGGGACTGGCAGTGCCGGTTTCGCGCGTTCTAAGGTAAAGTTTCGCGCTAAGAACAGAGTTCTTAACCCAAAACTCGGGGACTGGCAGTGCCGGTTTCGCGCGTTCTAAGGTAAAGTTTCGCGCTAAGAACAGAGTTCTTAACCCAAAACTCGGGGACTGGCAGTGCCGGTTTCGCGCGTTCTAAGGTAAAGTTTCGCGCTAAGAACAGAGTTCTTAACCCAAAGCTCGGGGACTGGCAGTGCCGGTTTCGCGCTAAGTTTTTAAAGTTTAAGTTTTGTCCTAAAAGCTACGCTTTCACCACAAAACTCGGGGACTGGGAAGATAGACAAGAGAGAAACCGGCATGAAAGTAAAAGCTAAAAGACTCCGGAAGAGAGGAAATCGGCAATTAAGGAAAGTTGATAAAACGTACCATCAGATTGTTCGTGGCATCATACCACGAACTGTCCAGCTCCTTCACGGCGCAGCGGAGCCGTGTGAAGTGCTCCTCGGAAGAGCGGTTCCCAATGGGATCAGGTGCAGGCTGCCTGTCCTTGCCCAGGCCGCGGGTCGCCGGAGTGATATCCGCGGCGTTCCACTTCTGGGCGTAGGGCATGAGGTGCCCCAGATCCTGGCCTTGGCGCTTGAAGTTAGTTATGCGGCCCAGAAGACCGGTGGCCTTGGTGACAGTGTTCTGGGCGGCCTTGGAGACGTGCAGTACCAGGGGCTGCTGGCCTGCAGAGGAGGTGCCGGGAGCCGTCGCCTTTCCCTTGGTAGACTTGAAGGTCTTGGGCGGCGGCGCGGCAAAAGCAGCCCCGGAAGGCTGGGCGCCGGGAGCACTTGGCGGCGGCATGAGGATGGTCCGTGGAGAAGGGGGCGCGGTAGACGCACCACCCGAGTTGGAGCTTCCCGGCGCGGAGGATTCCGGCGCGGGACTTGTCTTTTTCTCGAGGACAGGAGGAGCTGGAGGCTCCGCCTGCCCGGCAGCTTTTTCTTCTCCGGCACCGATGTTGCTGGTGCCGGTGTCTTGGTTCTCAAGGAAGAAGGAAGGATCCTCCTCCGTGCGGTGATCAGAAGATGTAGGGGCCGCACGCCCCGAACTTGTTGTGCCCCCCGAAAGGGAGGCAGAGATGTTGCCGGCACCAGGTGGTGCCGGGCTTGAGTGAGGAGGGGTTGAGGTCCTTGCGGAACCTTCAGAGCCCGAGGGTCTGGAGCCCAGCTTGAGCGCGGCGCTGAAGAAAAAGAGAAAAAAGAGAGATGGTTGGAAAAATGCAACCGGAAAAAGGACTTAGCAAAAAAGAGACGAGTCAGGAAATAAAAACTTACCCGGCAGCGGTTGGCATCTGCTTGCGCGCGTAGCGGCGCACGCCAACTTTCTTCTCCCCCAGCTCTTCAGTCCGGAAGCGCTTGGAGGGAGGGGCCTGGCTGGAGCCATCGTCAGATGGCGACCGCTTGTTCTTCTGGCCCTGGGCCATGAGCTTGTCCACGAACTCCGTGCCGGCCTCGGCACGCAGGGGCGGCGCATGCTCATGGATCTATGGTTTGAACAAGGTTAAGAAGCAGCTCGAAGGAAAATGATAGCGGAAGAATAAAAGAAACCGGAAAAGAAGATACCTCAAGCATTTCCAGGTCGTCAGCGGACCCGGTTGGCTTTGGCGGAGACCGGCCCAGGCGAGATGCCGGGGTCTTGCCCATCTTCAGATCCTTCCAAAAGATGAGGGGATCTGGGTCGAAGGAGTCGAGGGCGCGCTTCCGGCAAGCTCCTCGCCGCTCGGCTTCAATGAGGGGGAAGCGGTCCTTGGCCTGAGACATGAAAAAGAAAATGAGCAAAAGCAAAAGGTTACCGGCAAGAAACAACCCCGATCGCATAGTCCCTTACTTCTTGGGTCGGAGGGTTAGTAGTGCTGAAGGGAAGCAGGCCCCATTTCCAGTTAAAGCGCATGGCAGTTTGGCAAATCTGCTTGGCCTTGAGGACAACGTCCTTCTTGCTAAGGGGCAGGCCGGTGATCTTGGTAGGATCGCCAGGGCCGTACATCTCGCTCATCCTATGGGCGCGGCGCTTCAGAGGAAGTACCCGGCGCGATATGAAGGTGCGAATGATATCGTCAGAGCAGATGCCGGTATCCTTCATCTTCTGCTTCATGAAGCGTATAATCCGGTTGGTCTCGTTGTGAGACTCCTTCGGATTGTAGCTCCAGTTGGTTTTCGCGGGCGGCGCCGGATCGAAAGGAGGCAGGCAGATGAGATCTGCGGGGCCGTTGTTCTTCACATAGAAAAACGTCCCTTGCCATAACCGGCAAGACTCCAGGCCGGAGAACTCGAAGAAGGGGCTCCCTTGACGCTTGCCGATGATGCAAGACCCGCATTGAACGGGGGGCTTGGGTGGAGGAATATTTTTGCCCTGAACGGAATTAATCCGAAGAGCGAAGAAGCGGGCAAACGTCTCGAGAGTGGGACGTATGCCAATGTAGGCCTCCATGAAGGTGGTGAAGCAGGAGAGGTAAAAGACGGAGTTGCCAGGAAGATGATGAGGTTGGAGTTTGTAGAAATCTAGAAGATCAAGGAAAAAGGAAGAAGGAGGAAGGCCAAAGCCACGCTCAAAGTGAGCAAGAAAAACAACACGTTCGTCGGGCTCGGGGTCCGGAATTAGTTCATCATCGGGAATCCGGCAAGTGACTCCTTCCGGAATCCGACGAGACCGGTACAGCCAATCTATTTCGTATTCAGTAACATTGGAGCCCATCCAAGCTCCGCGTGTGACTGGGGAAGGCTCCTCGCCGGAAGATTGGCTGGAGCTGCTTGAAGCTTCGCCAGAGCTACTCGTCCCAACTTGGCTGCCGGATGCTTGGCTAGAGCTACCGGATTCTAGGCGACTGCCGGCATCTTGGGAGTTGCCGGCATCTTGGGAGCTACCGGCCTCCTGAGAGCTACCGGCATCTTGAGGACTACCGGCCTCTTGATGGCTGTCAGAGCCTTGCTGGCTACCGGATTCCTGCTGTTTGCCGGAATCTGCCCTCATCGAATCTGAGGGTGTAGATTCGCCGGAAGATCGTTTGCTATGGTTAGCGGAGGAAGAAGAGGAAGACGCGGAAGAAGTTTCCTCGTCAGACATTGGATAGGAGGCAAAGAAACAAGAATCCCACACTTGACCCACACGCGAAGATCTACGAGTAAGAGAAAAACCAGAGAAAAAGGAAGAAATAAGAACACCAAAGACCCCAGATCTGGAAAGCGAGCGAATGGCAAATAGAGCAAGATTTGAACTGACCTGGAGTGTCGCAGTTGATGAGGAAGAACTTCTCCGGCGAGAGAACAGGCCCGCGGTCGCCGGCGAGCTCTGCCGACGGCGAGGCGGTGAAGGCCAAGAAGAAGCTCGAATGCAGCGCGTGAGAAGAAGGCGCCGCAGAAGCTCTCCACACGACAGGGTCCGGCGAAGGCACGGCGTGAGTTCACCGGGCGGCGGGACTCAGGCGAGCAGCGGCTGACGAAGTGCGGTGAAGGAGCGCAGGAGCGAAGAACACTATGCGCGAGGATAGGAAAGTGCGAAGAAGAGGAAGAAGAAGGGGCGGTTGAGCTTATAAAGGAGAGAGAAGGTGGGCCGAAAACCGCTGGGCCTGCGCGGTTTGCCTCGCGGCCCGCGACGGTTCGCGTCGCTGATCGCCACGTGTCACAGAGATACACGCGGAAAAGAGAAGGCCACACCGAGGCGCACACAGGATACGAAGCGGTGAGTGGGATCCGCAGCGGTGCATTAAATGCGCGCGCAAGTGTCAATACGAAGTGACAACTGACGCTGGCGCGACAGTCACAGTGCGCATGTCTCTGACAGGCACAGAACCCGAAATATTCTCGACCTCGTCGAGGAGAGACTTAAAGACTAAGATACCGGAGAGTAAGATACCGGAGAATGACTTGAGAACAGAGAAAGTGTAAGTCCGGGCAAAGATGCCGGATTTGAACCAAAGGCTAGAAAGTTAAACCGGTATCCAAGATACAAAAACCTGGCATGGTCTGTTGGATAGAATCCGCCAGACTATACCAGCTTCGGGGACTAATGTTGGGGGGATGACCCCCGGTATGCCAAAGGTATGCCATACCGGATGGTCTCACCCTTCAAGATACCGGTTTAATATTCATGCCGGTATAAGAGAATAGAGTTTGGCTAAGTGAAGCTAGGCCGGTATCCCCAAGAGGGGTATACCGGAACCAGGAAGGAAAGATACCGGAGCACCGGAAGGGAGAACATGCCGGCTGACTGGTCAAAGATTCCGTCAGGAGCTAAAGGACAAAGATGAGCTAAGCAAAGTGGCTTTAAACGAAGACTAGAAGACAAGGAGGAGGATGACGGTCAAAGAAGCCGGAGGGCGTCATCCTTCATGTTTAAAGAAGACCCCGGCGTCATCTATGATTAAAGTAGCTTTATAAAGTATCTTTGTAAAGTAGTTTGTCTAGTCAAAGATCCCATTAGGGTTTCTTGTTCTGTAAGCCACCCTCTCCTCTATATAAGGAGAGGGGGCAGCTTCTTTTACATGCGCGATCCACAGAAGGAGAGAAACCTGTAACCTGTCTTGAGATCAATGAACATGGTGATCTAGAGCGAGTTCGTCCTTGTGTCTTTCTTCTTCTACCTCTGGCCCTGGCCATGTTCTTGAGGAAAGCATCCGGAAGTTCATCCATCTAGTCACAAACCCTCCCCCGAATCCTCTAGCGTCCATTCGGCCCCAAGATAAGCCATCCCATGACATCTGCTCGTTCACCACGACGACAAGTTGAGCCTAGCTCAACTCAAGTTGAACCATCAAGTGCAACCCAAGATGTATCCTCCACTCAAGATGAGCCACATTCCGAAGAACAAGAAGAAAGCCCTCAACCCACTGAGCAAGACCATGATGATGATCAAGAAACATCTTCAACTCATGTTCAAGCTCAAGTTGTCCCTCATGATCAAGTATTAGCAAGAGATGAATTCATTGATCATGAAGGAACCATTCGGAAGATCAAGGCGGCTACAAGGGCAAGTGACATGAAAGTAGATCTTGTCCTTGGTAGCATCTCAAAAGGAGTGGTAACTCGTAGACACCATGCATTACTTATGACTTATTGTCAACATCATGCTTTTGTGTCTAGTTTTGAGCCACTCAAGGTACATGAAGCCTTGGTTGATCCGGATTGGGTCATTGCCATGCAAGAAGAATTGGAGTGTTTCACCCGCAATGAAGTATGGTCTCTAGTTGAGAGACCCAAGGATCATCGCATCAATGTCATTGGGACCAAATGGGTGTTCAAGAACAAGCAAGATGAGGATGGTATTGTTATTAGAAATAAAGCAAGGTTAGTGGCGCAAGGGTTTGCCCAAATAGAAGGTATGGATTTTGAGGATACCTTTGCGCCGGTAGCCCGTCTTGAAGCTATTCGTCTTTTGCTTGCATTTGCATCTTTCCACAATTTCAAACTATACCAAATGGATGTGAAAAGTGCATTTTTGAATGGTCCTCTAAAAGAAACCGCATATGTAGCTCAACCCCACTACAAGAAAAGTTCTGATAGACAACGTCCCAAAATCGTCAACTAAGGGGCATTTTTCGTCGCCTATGGGCCTAACCCGACGATATGGGTTCCGTTGTCGAAACTGCGTCAGGCAAAGTCCAACGACGATTTTTTCGGTCCGTCGCTTGGCGCCCTTCCGCCACGGAAAATCGGACCGTTGCGGAAGTGTTTCCGGAGCCCGTTGACTGCTGACGTCATGCAAACGACACGTGGCAGACGCCGTTAACGCCAGTTAACGGCGTTAACCGGCTGAAACCCCGTGGTAGATGGTAGGCCCACACGAGGCCTGCCACGTCTTAAGCGGGCCGGGCCAGATGACATAGTTTGACCGGTCAACTATATAGCTGGGCTGGTCCATTAGTTAAGTGGGCCGGGCCTAACCTCTAAGGTTGACTGGTCAAAACTTAAATGGGCCGGCCCATTTAACATGTGGGGTCCACCTTACAGCAACTGGGCCGGCCCAAGAAGCAAGTGGCCAAAACACAGGGTCCCACTTTCCGTTAAAAGGCCGGCCCATTTAGTGGGGTCCACCGTATAAACAAGCTAGTGGGCGGGCCAAAAACACACCACTTTCCTGTTAAAAGGCCGGCCCATTTAGTGTGTGGGGTCCACCGTATAGCAAGTGGGCCGGCCCAACAAAATAGTGGGCCGGGCCAAAACACAGGTGGGTCCCACTTTCCCGTTAAAGGGCCGGCCCATTTAGTGTGTGGGGCCCACCATATAGCAAGTGGGCTGGCCCACCAAGATAGTGGGCCGGGCCAAAAACACAGGGGTCCCACATTCCTGTTAATGGGCCGCCCATTTGGTATGTGGGGTCCACCATATAGAAAGTGGGAACAAGATAGTGGGTCGGCCAAAACACAGTGGGTCCCACCTTCCTATTAAAGGGCCGGCCCATTTGGTGTGTGGGTCCACCATATAGAAAGTGGGCGCCCATTTGGTATGTGGGGTCCACCATATAGAAAGTGGGCCGGCCCAACAAGATAGTGGGGCCAAACACAGGTGGGTCCCACCTTCCTATTAAAGGGCCATTTACCATGTGGGACCACCATAGAGCAAGTGGGCCGGCCCAATAAGCATGTGGAGCCCATTATCGTGTAACCGGGCCGGCCTACTAAAGAAGTGGGCCGGCCCAAAATGAAAGTGGGTCCCACACTACTGTAAGTGGGCCGGCCCAATCTGTTGTAGGGCCCTACTTGTTTGACTAGTCAACTTGCATTAAATTTCATGAGCCTAAAATCTGATTTCAATGATACACACAATTACATACACAAATAAAACAAATAGGAAAATTACAAGGCAATTAATGTGCCCAAATAAAAAAATTACATAGAATCATTGAGGACTTCTATTAGCATCATCAATAACACGTTGACATTTGGCAATCGCCTTGATTGAATCTTGTGTACTCTTTGTCAACATATCAGCTACAGATCTTAAAGCAGCAATACCATGTCTTTTATAAAGTACAGCCTTGAGATATTTACTGTCTGATGAAAGAAATGGTCTAGGTTGACGGCTATGAGAAGATGCATCAGAAGAAAGATCAGAACTTTTTGTGGGCCTCACTGGTAATGAAGATTGCTTCATCACAACTGCATTCTGATAATAATGCAAAAAGAGTTAAACGATGAACTATGCAAACATTTATTATGCAATGTAGATATAAGATAATAACAAGTTGCATAAATAAGACATGTATGGAACTTGTACTAAGCACAAACTTACATCATAATGTTGCACAGGGTCGCTACAGATCCTTTTTTGGCGACTATCTTCTAATGATGACTGCTTCATTAAAACAGCATTCTGGTAACATTGTAAACATAGTTACAACAATTAACTATTCAAACATGTATTACGCAATGTAGAGATCAGATAACAGCATGTAGCAGAAATAAGCACAAGATAAGATAAGATGCATGTACTAAGCACATACTGGCTCACTGCAGGTCCTTCTCTTGCGTGCACTAGTCGTGGTCAACATGCCTATCATTTTAGGTTCAGCCATCAAGTGAAATGCTAATCCTCCTGCTCCATTGTCCTTAATCTGTGTTTAGATATCACATTTAAGACCAAGTCAGCTGGTTTCAAATAACAAAAAACTTGAGCTGCCAAATGAATAAGCCAATAGTTACCAGATATCAGATTAAAACCAACTAGATGTTGCTTTGCATGAGATACGAATTTCAGACATTCAGATTTAGAGTAGGGTAATGCCAAGGTTTTACACATAAAGTAAACTGGCATTAAGAATGACCAAATGTCAGGTTCAAATCACCCTCGAAGTTTCTCCAAGACAAGCATATCAAATAGGCAGAAACATAGTAAAGCATGAATGGCATTGCTATGGCAGGGTTCCAAGTGTTAATCTCTTGCATAAGGAACAATGCATATAGGTTATAGATAATAACGGAAGTAAACTGCCAAAATTACCAACCACGAACTCAGATTCCAACCTTACCTAGCGTCCCCGCTGTTAATGTTGGATGTTCTAATAAGTGGTTCGCATGATCAATCCCAAGGAAAAATAACATTGACAAGTCAGTCTACGATAATACAAAGACCAGACATGCACGCAGCAATAACTATATAAGCTAAAGACGAGGTATAAGAGCAAGCAGATTGGAAATGCACATAGCATGATTATAAAAGCAGTGTGAGAATAGCAGACACGAGAAAACAGCTAGCGGTGAGCTAATGACGTGGTATAAGAACAAGCAGATTGGAAATGCCCATAGCACGACTATAAAAGCAGTGCGACAATAGCATGCAGTACAAAAACAGTTGGCAGCAAATGAATGGGTACAAGGCTATAAATATGTGGATGCACACAGGTGTCAGTAGAATGAACAGGATGGTAGCGACCGGATAATGCTTTTGTACTGTACAACATTTAAACAAACTTCATGCGAAGCAACACATCAAGAAAGTTAACGGCATATGAGATCTGCAAATAACTACACAAAACATGGCTAAAGAAACACCGCGATCTAACGGGCCAGCGTACTAACCAAGCTGCGGCGGGGTGGACGGGGGCGGCAACTTGCATTCCAGCGGCGGCGAACGCGGGAGACGATGAATCGACCCTGTTTCAGTAGAAGCGGGCGTTAGTGAAGCAGATCTGGTTGGCTGGCAAGGTATTCGGTGAAGTTGATACAGCCGCTGCGGCGAGGTAGTCGGTGGCGAGGTCGGCGGTGAAGCAGATCCGTCGGTGGCGAGGTCGGCGGTGAAGCAGATCCGTCGGTGGCGAGGTCGGCGGTGAAGCAGATCCGTCGGTGACGAGGGCGGCGGGGGAGCGGATCAGGTGGGTGGACAGCCAACACGATCAAGGCTACGCTGTGGAGGAGTATGCCGGCGGCGAAGCAGATCTAGTACTGTAGAGAGTCAGAGCTTTGGCGTGTGAGAGTATTTTTGAGCTAATGGGGCGAATGGTTGGTGGGTGGGTGTGGGCCTGTGGGGAGGGTTCGGGATCTAGGCAAGATATTTCATTGTTACCGAATGAGCCCTCCATGGTCGGTGGGTTGTAGCTTCCGGACCAGGGTTAAAAGGGTAAAACTGGTCACGGGATTTTCGAATGGATGCGGCGGGATGATTTGGCGCGTGGCCGAAATTTTCAGTTTCAAGCTACGAGCAGAACGACAAAAATAATGTTCTTCCCCAGGGAGCTCTCATTTCTTCCTCTTCTCTTTCTCTCTCGAGTCTCTCCCACTCCCCCGGCTCCTCTCCCCCTTCTCTCCGGCGGCCTCGCCGGCCGGAGACGAGGCCGACTTCTCTCTGTATATTGTACACCCTCCGAACTAAATTAATTGATTCAACTTTCCTTAGACGTGTATGTATCTAGAGTAAAAACATGTGTGGATACATCCATATTTAGATAAGCAAAGTTGAGTCAGCTAATTTGGATCCGAGGGAGTTAGTGTTGTTGTAAGCTTAGATCCAGTGTTTCCCATGAGCAGAATGGCGCAATGGAGTCGGGGATCTCGTCATCGGCTTCAGATCTGGCCTATGGTGAATCTGGCGGATCTTGCCGGCCAAACCCCGATCTGGTGCCATCAATGTGATGGCGCTAACGGTGAGGCTTGCTTTGGTCAGTGCTTCAGATCTGGCCAATGGGGAAGTCAAGCTGCTAAAGTTCACAAGCTCGGGGCATACGACGGCGTCATCCGTCTTGCCCGTGCACATCTTGGACTTTCAGCGACCCTTCTCAGAGCCAATATGCCGTTGCTGAGGCCCTTCTTCTCCTTCGTCCTGGCGACTACCGGCGACACCGTCCCAAGTGGTGCGTCCCCGGCGACGGAGTTGCTGGAAAGGATGCGGAGCAGAGATCTGATGTGCGGTCGAGAAGGACTCGATTGATTTTCTTCTATATGTTTTGGGGTCCTTTTTGTAAAGTTGCAGGTTCTATTAGTTATTGTCTAGTACTTTTGGTCCTCTATGTAATTTTTTGGACTAGTTTCCATTGGCACTGATAAACTTGAATTTTGACAAGTTCACGAGGAAAAAAATTCCTTTGCACATATGGCCTATCATGTATAAACATTCTTGAGATTTAAACTATATGTAATGTGCCATGCATTAACCCTAAACCATATATATGTAACTAACCCTAGCTGATCAAACCCTACTTAATTAAAACAAATAACCCTAAACTATACGCATGCACTTTATGCGCAAAGGCGCGGGTGCCTCTAATAATGTGTGTGCGCACTCGATCGATGATCCCTAAACCTTATACAACCCTGAAACCCTAATCCCTAATCCCTAAACCCTAAACACCCTAAACACTAAACCCTAGACCCTAAACCCTAACCCTAACCCTAAACCCTAATTAAACCCTATATATAGGCCAACGACACTTAATTGTGCATCAAGCAGGCCAGGGGTGCCTCGCGGTCCTCTAATTAAATTAAATGTGCCATGCATTAACCCTAAACCATATATATGTAACTAACCATAGCTAATCAACCCTACTTAATGAAAACACATAACCCTAAACTATACTAGCTATAACCCGATCTAATAAAAACATGCTCTATATATAGCAGCTAGCTAGCAAACCGTAGATTAACACCAATTAATATATACATGGCCTATATCGATCATGTTGTATAACATATCCCTAAGATTCATTAATTAATTATATAATTATCGTGATAAATTAATTAACTTTAATTTTGACAAGTTCTCTCGAATGAAAACACATTTGATTAAGTTGCCTCGTAATATATATATATATATAATTAGTGTGCATGCATGGCCTACCATGCATTCGTGCATATATTTTAATGTATATTTGAACATATTCTTGGGGATTTCAATCTCTCTCTCTCGATCTATATATCGTTGGTGGCCAAAAAACACACATATATATATGCATGCAATTTATGCGTAAAGGCGCGGGTGCCTCTAATAATGTGTGTGCGCACTCGATCGATGATCCCTAAACCTTAAACAACCCTAAAACCCCTAAATCCCTAATCCCTAAACCCTAAACACCCTAAACACTAAACCCTAAACCCTAGACCCTAAACGTACCCTAACCCTAACCCTAACCCTAACCCTAAACCCTAGCTAATCCTAAACCCCAATTAAACCCTATGTATAGGCCAACGACACTTAATTGTGCATCGATCGAGCGGGTCATGGGTGCCTCGCGATCCTCTAATAAAATTAAATGTGCCATGCATTAACCATAAACCATATATATGTAACTAACCCTAGCTAATCAACCCTACTTAATTAAAACACATAACCCTAAACTATACTAGATATAACCCGATCTAATAAAAACATGCTCTATATATAGCAGCTAGCTAGCAAACCGTAGATTAACACCAATTAAAATATACATGGCCTATATCGATCATGTTGTATAACATATCCCTGAGATTCATTAATTAATTATATAATTATCGTGATAAATTAATTAACTTGAACTTTGACAAGTTCTCTCGAATGAAAACACATTTGATTAAGTTGCCTCATAATATATATATATAATTAGTGTGCATGCATGGCCTACAATGCATTCGTGCATATATTTTAATGTATATTTGAACATATTCTTGGGGATTTCAATCTCTCTCTCTCTCTCTATATATATATATGTTGGTAAAAAACACACATATATATGCATGCAATTTATGCGTAAAGGCGCGGGTGCCTCTAATAATGTGTGTGCGCACTCGATCGATGATCCCTAAACCTTAAACAACCCTAAAACCTTAAATCCCTAATCCCTAAACCCTAAACACCCTAAACACTAAACCCTAAACCCTAGACCCTAAACATACCCTAACCCTAACCCTAAACCCTAGCTAATCCTAAACCCCAATTAAACCCTCTGTATAGGCCAACGACACTTAATTGTGCATCGATCGAGCGGGTCATGGGTGCCTCGTGATCCTCTAATAAAATTAAATGTGCCGTGCATTAACCCTAAACCATATATATGTAACTAACCCTAGCTAATCAACCCTACTTAATTAAAACACATAACCCTAAACTATACTAGCTAGCTATAACCCGATCTAATAAAAACATGCTCTATATATAGCAGCTAGCTAGCAAACCGTAGATTAACACCAATTAAAATATACATGGCCTATATCGATCATGTTGCATAACATATCCCTGAGATTCATTAATTAATTATATAATTATCATGATAAATTAATTAACTTGAACTTTGACAAGTTCTCTCGAATGAAAACACATTTGATTAAGTTGCCTCATAATATATATATAATTAGTGTGCATGCATGGCCTACAATGCATTCGTGCATATATTTTAATGTATATTTGAACATATTCTTGGGGATTTCAATCTCTCTCTCTCTCGATCATCTATATATCGTTGGTGGCCCAAAAAACACACATATATATGCATGCAATTTATGCGTAAAGGCGCGGGTGCCTCTAATAATGTGTGTGCGCACTCGATCGATGATCCCTAAACCTTAAACAACCCTAAAACCTTAAATCCCTAATCCCTAAACCCTAAACACCCTAAACACTAAACCCTAAACCCTAGACCCTAAACGTACCCTAACCCTAACCCTAAACCCTAGCTAATCCTAAACCCCAATTAAACCCTATGTATAGGCCAACGACACTTAATTGTGCATCGATCGAGCGGGTCATGGGTGCCTCGTGATCCTCTAATAAAATTAAATGTGCCATGCATTAACCCTAAACCATATATATGTAACTAACCCTAGCTAATCAACCCTACTTAATTAAAACACATAACCCTAAACTATACTAGCTAGCTATAACCCGATCTAATAAAAACATGCTCTATATATAGCAGCTAGCTAGCAAACCGTAGATTAACACCAATTAAAATATACATGGCCTATATCGATCATGTTGTATAACATATCCCTGAGAATCATTAATTAATTATATAATTATCGTGATAAATTAATTAACTTGAACTTTGACAAGTTCTCTCGAATGAAAACACATTTGATTAAGTTGCCTCATAATATATATATAATTAGTGTGCATGCATGGCCTACAATGCATTCGTGCATATATTTTAATGTATATTTGAACATATTCTTGGGGATTTCAATCTCTCTCTCTCGATCATCTATATATCGTTGGTGGCCCAAAAAACACACATATATACGCATGCACTTGATGCGTAAAGGCGCGGGTGCCTCTAATAATGTGTGTGCGCACTCGATCGATGATCCCTAAACCTTAAACAACCCTAAAACCCTAATCCCTAATCCCCTAAACCCTAAACACCCTAAACACACTAAACCCTAGACCCTAAACACCCTAAACACTAAACCCTAAACCCTAGACCCTAAACACCGTAAACCCTAAACCCTAAACCCTAAACCCTAAACCCTAAACCCTAAACCCTAAACCCTAAAACCCTAAACCCTAAACCCTAAACCCTAAACCCTATAAACACCCTAAACACTAATTAATAAACCCTAAACCCTAGACCCTAAACACTAAACCCTAAACCCTAGACCCTAAACACCGTAAACACTAAACCCTAAACCCTAAACACCCTAAACACTAATTAAACCCTAAACCATAGACCCTAAACACTAGACCCTAAACCCTAGACCCTAAACACCCTAAACACTAAACCCTAGACCCTCTAAACACCATAAACACTAAACCCTAAACCCTAGACCCTAGCTAAACACCCAAAACACTAAACCCTAAACCCAGCTAGCTAACCCTAAACCCTAATTAAACCCTATATATATAGGCCAACGACACTTAATTGTGCATCAAGCAGGCCAGGGGTGCCTCGCGGTCCTCTAGTTAAATTAAATGTGACATGCATTAACCCTAAACGTACCCTAACCCTAACCCTAACCCTAAACCCTAGCTAATCCTAAACCCCAATTAAACCCTATGTATAGGCCAACGACACTTAATTGTGCATCGATCGAGCGGGTCATGGGTGCCTCGCGATCCTCTAATAAAATTAAATGTGCCATGCATTAACCCTAAACCATATATATGTAACTAACCCTAGCTAATCAACCCTACTTAATTAAAACACATAACCCTAAACTATACTAGATATAACCCGATCTAATAAAAACATGCTCTATATATAGCAGCTAGCTAGCAAACCGTAGATTAACACCAATTAAAATATACATGGCCTATATCGATCATGTTGTATAACATATCCCTGAGAATCATTAATTAATTATATAATTATCGTGATAAATTAATTAACTTGAACTTTGACAAGTTCTCTCGAATGAAAACACATTTGATTAAGTTGCCTCATAATATATATATAATTAGTGTGCATATGCATGGCCTACAATGCATTCGTGCATATATTTTAATGTATATTTGAACATATTCTTGGGGATTTCAATCTCTCTCTCTCTCGATCATCTATATATCGTTGGTGGCCCAAAAAACACACATATATACGCATGCACTTGATGCGTAAAGGCGCGGGTGCCTCTAATAATGTGTGTGCGCACTCGATCGATGATCCCTAAACCTTAAACAACCCTAAAACCCTAATCCCTAATCCCCTAAACCCTAAACACCCTAAACACACTAAACCCTAGACCCTAAACACCCTAAACACTAAACCCTAAACCCTAGACCCTAAACACCGTAAACCCTAAACCCTAAACCCTAAACCCTAAACCCTAAACCCTAAACCCTAAAACCCTAAACCCTAAACCCTAAACCCTAAACCCTATAAACACCCTAAACACTAATTAATTAAACCCTAAACCCTAGACCCTAAACACTAAACCCTAAACCCTAGACCCTAAACACCGTAAACACTAAACCCTAAACCCTAAACACCCTAAACACTAATTAAACCCTAAACCATAGACCCTAAACACTAGACCCTAAACCCTAGACCCTAAACACCCTAAACACTAAACCCTAGACCCTCTAAACACCATAAACACTAAACCCTAAACCCTAGACCCTAGCTAAACACCCAAAACACTAAACCCTAAACCCAGCTAGCTAACCCTAAACCCTAATTAAACCCTATATATATAGGCCAACGACACTTAATTGTGCATCAAGCAGGCCAGGGGTGCCTCGCGGTCCTCTAGTTAAATTAAATGTGACATGCATTAACCCTAAACGTACCCTAACCCTAACCCTAACCCTAACCCTAAACCCTAGCTAATCCTAAACCCCAATTAAACCCTATGTATAGGCCAACGACACTTAATTGTGCATCGATCGAGCGGGTCATGGGTGCCTCGCGATCCTCTAATAAAATTAAATGTGCCATGCATTAACCCTAAACCATATATATGTAACTAACCCTAGCTAATCAACCCTACTTAATTAAAACACATAACCCTAAACTATACTAGATATAACCCGATCTAATAAAAACATGCTCTATATATAGCAGCTAGCTAGCAAACCGTAGATTAACACCAATTAAAATATACATGGCCTATATCGATCATGTTGTATAACATATCCCTGAGAATCATTAATTAATTATATAATTATCGTGATAAATTAATTAACTTGAACTTTGACAAGTTCTCTCGAATGAAAACACATTTGATTAAGTTGCCTCATAATATATATATAATTAGTGTGCATATGCATGGCCTACAATGCATTCGTGCATATATTTTAATGTATATTTGAACATATTCTTGGGGATTTCAATCTCTCTCTCTCTCGATCATCTATATATCGTTGGTGGCCCAAAAAACACACATATATACGCATGCACTTGATGCGTAAAGGCGCGGGTGCCTCTAATAATGTGTGTGCGCACTCGATCGATGATCCCTAAACCTTAAACAACCCTAAAACCCTAATCCCTAATCCCCTAAACCCTAAACACCCTAAACACACTAAACCCTAGACCCTAAACACCCTAAACACTAAACCCTAAACCCTAGACCCTAAACACCGTAAACCCTAAACCATAAACCCTAAACCCTAAACCCTAAACCCTAAACCCTAAACCCTAAAACCCTAAACCCTAAACCCTAAACCCTATAAACACCCTAAACCCTAGACCCTAAACACTAAACCCTAAACCCTAGACCCTAAACACCGTAAACACTAAACCCTAAACCCTAAACACCCTAAACACTAATTAAACCCTAAACCATAGACCCTAAACACTAGACCCTAAACCCTAGACCCTAAACACCCTAAACACTAAACCCTAGACCCTCTAAACACAGTAAACACTAAACCCTAAACCCTAGACCCTAGCTAAACACCCAAAACACTAAACCCTAAACCCAGCTAGCTAACCCTAAACCCTAATTAAACCCTATATATATAGGCCAACGACACTTAATTGTGCATCAAGCAGGCCAGGGGTGCCTCGCGGTCCTCTAGTTAAATTAAATGTGACATGCATTAACCCTAAACCATATATATATAACTAACCCCTAGCTAATCAAACCCTAGTTAATTAAAACACATAACCCTAAACTATACTAGCTATAACCCGATCTAATAAAAACATGCTCTATATATAGCATGCAGCTAGCTAGCAAAAACGGTAGATTAAAACCAATTAATATATACATGGCCTATATATCGATCATATGTTGTATAACATCTCCCTGAGATTCATTAATTAATTATATAATTATCGATGATAAATTAATTAACTTGAATTTTGACAAGTTCTCTCGAATGAAAACACATTTGATTAAGTTTCCTCATAATATATATATAATTAGTGTGCATGCATGGCCTACCATGCATGCATTAATTCGTGCATATATTTTAATATATATTTGAACATATTCTTGGGGGATTTCAATCTCTCTCTCTCGATCATCTATATGTCGTTGGTGGCCAAAAAACACACACATATACGCATGCACTTTATGCGCAAAGGCGCGTGTGCCTCTAATAATGTGTGTGTGCGCACTCGATCGATGATCCCTAAACCTTAAACCCTAAATAAACCCTAATCCCTAATCCCTAAACCCTAAACACCATAAACATTAAACCCTAAACCCTAACCTCCTAACCCTAAACCCTAAACCCTAATTAAACCCTATATATATAGGCCAATGACACTTAATTATGCATCAAGCAGGCCAGGGGTGCCTCGCGGTCCTCTAATTAAATTAAATGTGCCATGCATATATATGTGTTTAATTTGGGGATTTCAATCGCTCTCTCGTATGTAGCTCTCTCTACCTCTATCTCTCTCTCTCTCTCTCTCTCTCTCTCGTTGGTGGCCAACAACACACACATGCACTTTGTGCGCAAAGGCATGCGCCTCTAATAATGTGTGCGCAGTCGATCGATCTAGTTTTGATTAATCATAGCACACAAATAAAGAAGTTGTATTTGAATCCACACAACCTAATCTAAAACACATAACCCCTAACATGGCCTAATTAATTAACCCTTCTCGATCTCTACCTAATTAGTGGAAATTGCACAAAATCAAAAGGGGTCCCTCACTAATTATGCATATCTGCTAGATTGTGATAAACTTTTGCCACATATATATTTGGTGGATGGGTGCATCTTGGCATGTAAACAATTAGTGTTTGCAAATGGCGTTGTCAAAATTTATGTACAAATGATTTCTTTCCATCCAAAGTGCATAAAATGGGAGTTTTAATGAAGAAAGTACAAATAAAACAGCTCAACATGCTTCCACACCCCGATTTTCACACGAAGTAGAGCATATTTAAAGGATAATTCCAGAGTTTTACTATTTTTCAAGCAACTTTGCTAATTTTCCCCCACTCACATGACTTTATGTCGATTTAACGAAAATATGGCGAATTTAAACTACATGGGCGGGATAGTTTGAATTGTGCGCGCGGCAAAGGGAACCGCCTATTCCTCAACCTTGTGCACGGCAAATTACACACGCAACTCCATTAAACGCCACCTACCGACCTTAATTATCACCCCGGCGGCCCGGCCGCATGACCCCCCACCCACCCGTACACAACTTATCCCCGTCCGTGCGAAGAGCTTCCCCTCCCCGTCCCGTCCGTGCGAAGAAGAAGCTTCCCCTCCCCGTCGTTCTTCTCGAGACGCACCGGCGGTCAAGTTGATCCACGGTAGGGCTGCTATCTCTAGCTCAATCATGTATCGGGCAAGACAGCCTAACGATTTATATTTTCTTGATGCTGCTAAAAAAATTCGTCAGTATGCTCGAACTAATTGGCACTTTATAGTTTTCCGCTCGATTTGTCATCGATCAATTTGTTCATTTGCGTGGGCATATAGAGTCAGTTCTGCACTCGATCCGTTAATTTGCTGAAATGCCATGGCAGAGTTTTGTACACGATCTGTTTGCTAAAATGTCGATGGGCATTTTTTGTTTTGTACTCGACATGATTGCTGAAATGCATAATCATGTAGTATAGTTTTGTACTCGATGGATATACATTTCCTACTTCGCCTTAAATTAATCACCAACCACTGTATCTCATAATTAAACAGATGGACAGAACTTGGAAACTGCATGGACACTTATGTTCCCCTTCATATATAAATGGTGTTCAACCCTTTATGGGGTTTATTAGAGCTCATGATGGTCACAACCTGGACGTGTATTGCCCGCGCTGCACATGTATGAATGGTGAGAAGAGGCCTCACCCTGTAGTGGCAGATCATTTACACATTTTTGGGATGGACCGCACATATGTTAGGCGGGTTTAGCATGGTGAACCATATAATGATCCTTTAGCAGGAGAAGCAGATCTTGCTCACACTGTATGTGTGCTGGCATATGTAGTTAATTATTTATATTGATGCTGCCGCTGTTTCAATCAATAGTTTGCATTGCTGTGCAAGGTTCTGTACTCAAATTTAACTTGTTGCAGATGGATGGACGGGAAGGAGAGAAAAAGCGCTTGCTTCAGGAAACGGGTTTCAGCTCTGGGACATGTGCTGTGCCAGATGAGAAGGTAAATATGTAAAACGGCATTTGTTCAGGTTGCATCCCTTAGATGTTTGTCTAATCGGTTGATGTACTAATTGCAGAAGCATAGAGTTAAAGAGGTCTCTCAGTTTGATGGGAGATTTGAAGATGAATCTCAGTTTGATGCACCTGTGGATGGTACTGATGACGAGCCTTTCATAGACGAAGGTCCTGCACCTGAGATTATCCAGCCTACAGAAGGAGGCCGTGGACCGAGTACACAGCTTTGCGTTGAAGTGGATGCACGCCCGGAGATCATCACGGGCGTCCGGGTAGTCTCAAGACCACCCAGCCCTGATGCACCTGTGGATGGTACTGATGACGAGCCTCTCATAGACGAAGGTCCTGCACCTGAGATTATCCAGCCTACAGAAGGAGGCCGTGGACCGAGTACACAGCTTTGCGTTGAAGAGGATGCACACCCGGAGATCATCAGGGGCGTCCCGGTAGTCTCAGGACCACCCAGCCCTGATGCAAAATGTTGAGCTACTTTATGATTCGTACTCTTATGTTCTGGTGCTGTAGTATGTTATGATTTGTACGCCTTTGGCGCTAGATTAAGCATTCAGTGGATGATCGCGTTGCAAAATTCGACACCCACACAATCAGTTCATCGTACAAGTAGTAGCACAATTACTTCTACAGCGATTCCTGCCAGCGCATTAGTTGGTAGCATGAAACACTTTCAGGTACTCCCCTCTGATTCATATTAATTGACTCAATTCTGTCTAGATATGGATGTATCTAGATGCATTTGTTAACTAGACTAACAAACTTGAGTCAGTTAATATGAATCCGTGTAAACCGCCCAAGTCCTCGAGCAGCTAGTTTATTGACTCTGGACTCCAAGCCTCTCGCGGCAAGCCATCGACGAAGCTTTGACCAGATCTTGGCCCGCAATTTTTTTGTGTGGCGAATAGCAAAGCTTTGACCAGTTCCTCTCGGGATACAGCACGCCGGTGAGCTTGCACGGTTGCCATGAGCACTTTCCGGCGGAACTTCCTCTTCAGCGCCCTCAAGCCGCTGCTGCGAGACAGCACGCAGTGCCTCGAGGTGGACGGAATTCTGGATCTCAGGGCGGGTGGTCCGCATCGTCCGGGAACGATCTCCAGCGGGTTAACGAGGACATGCATGGCGGCCAGGGGATTTGTTTTTTGTTTTTTTTTTGGTTTGAGCTTGGGATTTGGGGTTTTTTCGGATAGGGGAGGAGGAACCGAGGAAGAGGAAGGAACAGCCGCGTGCTTGGCGCGTGGCGGTGTGCTTGAATTTCGAATTTTTGTGAAATGTTTCATTTCCCCGCTACAATTCGGGGGTTTCTTGACGCGCCAATGCGTCCCGCCGGGCAGCTTCAAGTAAATTTGGGGTGCCACACTATGGGCCCTAGTTTCAGTGAGACATGTAATGACTAGTCACATCAGTAAGTTCACTGTGTAATAAAATATGTTACCCCTCCCCTTTATGTAGCACCCCTTCTCTCCCGATCGAGTGCCGATTGCCGACGGATGCAAGCCGCTAGCTCGATCCCCTCCTTTCGCCTCCACCGTCCAGGCATCCAGCTTGGAGGGGCAAGCTGCATCTAGCCCAAGCGGATTAGGTAGGACTAGTAATGTTCTCTCCTTTCTCGAGATCGGTTCTTTTTTCCTCTCCTCGATATCTTGCGCATCTCTTTCCTATTCTGGGCAAAGGGGTGTCTTTCTGGTCACCCTCGAGCTGGGAGTGATTGATGGGGGTGGGGGGCGGGGGCTACCTTTGCTTGGATTGGGGTGTTCTTCCTTTATTTGTCGACATTTGCAACCTTTGTAGTTTCTGCTGATCCTCACTGTATCTTTTGTCAGCTTGTACAGGAAAGGTAAGACCTCGGCGGTGGGGGCAATGGAGCGTAAGGCCACCACGCATGTGGGCAGTTGGCTGAGCCTGAGCTGCGTCCCCAGCCCCGCGAAGCAGGTACTCCGTTTGCTTATCCACTCTTTACCTTTTAAGTGTCTCTCTGGTCTCTGCATCCTCAATCTGTTCCTGTTCTGGAATATGCTTAAAGTAGCACATGTCTTCAGCTGTTTGTGCGTAAAGCCTCTGTGACACCATGCTCTATATTCTCTGTATCAGGTTGGTACCTCCAGGTTCCGTGCTGAGGCTATGGGGAACGAGAATAGCGCCCCACCTGCTGCAGGAGCATGGCCCGATCTGCAGCACAAGAAGCGAAATGCCACTGCCGAGCTGGGCAGGGACCGCCCAGGGGTAATTTTTTTTAACCAACTTACCATGATGTAGTCTGAATCTGATACTCCCTCAGATCCAAATTAATTGACTCAACTATCTGTAGATACGGATGTATCTAGATGTGTTTTAGCTCTAGATACTACTGCCTCCATCCCAAAGCTTTGGGCTTATATTATTTTTAGAAAGTCAAACTATACCATGTTTGACTAAGCTTTTACCAAAAATCAGTAACATGCAAAATACAAAATTAATATCATTAAATAGATAATAAAATATATTTTCCTACGGTATCTACACAGTATTATATTTGTTGATAGAATGTTCTAAAATTTTGGTCAAACTTTGCTTGTTTTGATTTCTCAAAAATAAATAAGGCTTAAGCTTTTGGATGGTGGTAGTACATTCATATCTAGACAAAGCTGAGTTAACTAGTTTTTTGTCTGTCCATAGCTAGTGTTCACGCTGCAAAAGGCTAAGAGCATCCACTATATGCATCAGTCTATCTCATACAGTAATTCAATATCACTGCTGAGGTCTGCCTTTTGTTTTGCTATTCATATGCAGACTGAAACTTTAGGGCCTTTACTCAAAAGGAAGATCAAAACTGCGGCTGATCAGGCTGCCAGTATGTTGATGCCGCCCCCATCTTCTAAATGCCTCTACAAGCACAAGGCCACGCACCAGCTGGGTGGTGATCTTTTAATGAATATGGTATATTTTCTTAATCCACAAAACATGCCTTGATTTTTCTCTGTTTATTGTCGGTTTTTTCTATGCTTGCCAAAAGTTTACAACAACAACAACAACAACCAAGCCTTTCAGTCCCAAACAAGTTGGGGTAGGCTAGAGTTGAAACCCATAAGATCTCGAAGCCAAAAGTTTAGAAACACCAAATTCGTTTGCTTACAATCATCATACAGTAATGTTCATCTACTCCAGTTCCCCTAACCCAACATAAAATGATGTTAATTTCGATTTTTAGATTAAAAGAGCACCATTAGGCGCTGTTAATTACGACTTTGAGATTAAAATGTCATTTGCAATTGTTAATTACAATTTTGAGACAATTGGTTAGTTTAACCTCGATCTCTTCTGCTCTCCATTTTTCCCAACCGAACAAAAATGTAACCATTCCATTCCTCTGAAATGGAACCATTCCATTCCATTCCACGCTGTTTCAGAACCGAACACACCCTTGCATTGTTGTGAACTGTTGTCCATACACGGCCATACCCTTCCACTTACATCTAGCACTATATGCATCAGTCTGTCTCAGAGTCATTCAATATCACTGCTGAGATCTGTTCCCATTCTTATGCAGGCTGAAACTGCTGCGCCTTTACTCAAGTGGATGCAAAATGGGGCTAATGAGGCTGCTGTGAGGACGATGGTGCCGGCACCATCTTCCGAAAACCTCTACAAGCACGAGGCCATGGGCCAGCTGGGTGGTGACCTTTTAATGAATCTGGTATATTTTCTTAATCCACATACATGATTTCATTATTATCTGTTTAATTACTGTTGGCTTTGTCTAATGCTTACCAAAAGTTCAGAAACACTGCGTTTGCTTACAATCATCATACACTAATTTTTCACTTTTCAGTCTGTCTCATCCAGTATATAAACTGTTGATTTCCATTGGCTTCTTTTGTAATCATTTGCATTGTTGTCAACTGTTCTCTATGCACAACCCTATTCTTCCACTTACACCCGCACTATTTGCATCAGTCTATCTCATAGATTTATTAAATATCAATGATGAGTTCTGTTGCTATTCATATGCAGGATGAAACTTCTGTTCCTCTACTCAAATGGATAAAAAATGATCCTGATGAGGCTGCTGTGAAGACGATGGTGCTGCCACCATCTTCTGAAAACCTCCTCAAGCACAAGGCCACGGGCCAGCTGGGTGGTACCCTTTTCAGTAAGCAGGTATATTTTCTTAATCCTCATACATGATTTGATTTTTGTCTGTTTATTGCCGGCTTTGTCTAATGCTTACCAATAGTTCAGAAACACACACACCTATTCTTCCACTTACATCCAGCACTATATGCATCAGTGTCTCATAGATTCATTTTATATATCACTGCTGATGTCTGTTGCTCTTCAATTTTTATATGCAGACTGAAACTGCTAAGCCTTCATTGGTCAAAAGGATTGCAACTGCTGCTGATGAGGCATCTGCAGAGGCTGCCACCAAGTTACTGTCAGCCCCACCTTCTGGATGCTTATATAAGCTCAAGTCCAAGGATCAGCCGGGCCGTAACCATCCAAGGGTTCGGGTATATTTTCTTAAGCCACATATACATGCCATGATTTATGTCTGATATTATCACTGGCTCTGTCTAATGCTTTTTGGAATTCGGAAACACCAAATTAGCATGCTTATATTCATCATACACTAATTTTTCACTGTTCAGTTTGTAACATAGTGTTATGCACTTGCTTGTCAACATTTGCATTGCTCTGAACTATGCACTTTACACAACCTAATTCTTCCACTTACGTTCAGCGCTACGCACCAGTAGTACCTCCCATGTTTCCTTCACCATCCCGATGCCGAGCTTGCGGGAATATGGCGGGCCCATGTACATACCCCGCATATAACACCTCCTATGGCTCTATCTACCTTTCTAGTAGCTCCTTCACAGAGTTACAGGTATGTATTCTCAGTGGTTTAGCATGAATTGGCATATAGTAAAGTCTTGTTTTTAGTCTTCCTGCTTCTTACATTTGTATCAATTTTCACATGCAGACTGTACCTTGTGAACTTCGTCCAATGATTAACCAGATGTGTCCGCATGAAGGATCTTTCACTATGCATGGCAATGGCAAATTGATGAACACCTACACGGTCTATGAGGTGTATGTCTACAAGACGCAGGCCATCACATATTTGTATGGACATGATTGGAGAAAGTTTGCTTTTGACTACGGTCTGAAGAAGGGCGACGAGCTGAGGATCAGAAACTCAAACGGGCAGATATACGTAACTGCTTACAGAGTTGGAGACACTTCCAAATATATAATATGTAACTTTTTTCTACTCATATCTTTTGATAACTGCATTCTGAGCAGTTGTTCTAAACCATTCCCTCTGTTCTAGCTTGCTGGGTTTAACATGATCAAAGCTGCAGATCCCCTGACGGAACAGGAGCGGATGTCACAAAGGGCAACCACACCAGCACCGGCACCGGCTTCCCACTCTCCTGCATCAGCACCGGTTCCTGTACCAGCTCCGTTTACTGCATCTACCCAGCAGTCCCCTACATCAGCATTGGTTCCTGTAGAGGCCCCATATACTACACATGCCCAGCAGGCTCCTGCATCAGCACTGGTTCCTCTAGCTGCACCGTTTACTGCACCTGCCCAACAGTCTCCTGCATCAGCACCGGTTCCTCTAGAGGCACCGTTTACTGCACCTGCCCAGCAGTCTCCTGCATCAGCACCAGCTCGTGTACCAGCCCAGGCTCATGCACCTGCCCCAGCCAGATCACCGAGGTCTCAGCTCATTGCTGTGGCCACCCGTGTGGTGACCAGGACGCATCTGAAGGCTATGTTCGTGAGTATATGACAGCATAACTGCTCTTATCTTGATGTCTTCTCTGCTCAAAGTCTCACATGGTTCAGTGCATTGGTGCCATTGACTAATTTTTGGTGGTATCTCTTGCTTTGAATCAGAAATTGCCTAAAAGTATCTCCAAGGATCTCAATGCTGGCCGAAGGGGCAAGATATCCCTCGTCATGGAGAGTGAAGGTCTCACCGTGGAGGGACGGTACTCTGTCAGTCCCACAGATGGCCGCTTGGCTGTTACTTCCAGGTGGAAAAAGTTCATTGACGGTGCCAAACTTCGCATTGGATCAAAGTTGAAGGTCAAGATCTTTCGATGCCGCTGTGACATGCTGGTCATAAAGTTCGCGGTTGTCTAGTTCTGTTGTCCCATGAGCCCTTAGCAAATGCATTTGTAGTTATACTTATATAAGGTTATCTTATCTGAACTGCTAATTAATTGTATGGGTGGTAAAACTCTGGCAAGCTTTTGCTCTTAGCAAGTATGTATGTATGATCAGCTATTATGATAACTAATGTTTGTGTTCATCTTAATTTGCATTTCCCTTTTAGAAAAAAACTTAATTTCTATTTTGGCTGACCTGTTAGAGAACTATCAGATTGAACCCACAACATGATTCATATAGATTCATTACACCGAGCCACATGTCTTGACCTTGCGATACACTACTTCCATTAATTAGTGCAAGAAGGCTTACCTGAGCTGCCTGAACCATGGCAGATTCGAATCCACCTTATCTATCTAGAAATACAACCTTTGCAGAAAGAGGATTTGCAGTATGGGGAGGCTGACATTGGGGACCCATGAGCCAGCAGCGTCGTCAACGTTTTAAAGGTGGCAGGAGATCGAAAGAAAAAATAAGCCAAAAATCAGTTGGTAAACAAATTCAAGAAAAGAAACATTTACCTTTCTGAGAGGATGACATGCGGGACCCATGAGGCAGCAGCATCCTCAACTATTTCAAGGCGGCAGGGGATCAAAATAAAAAAGGAAATAGCCAGAAATTAATTAGGGTAAAAATAAATCCATCAAAGGAAACTTTTATTGTTCATAGAGGATGACATGTGGGACCGACTTGCCAGCTGCGTCGTCATCGTTTCAAAGGGGGCATCAAAAGAAAAAGACAAATAGCCAGAAATTAGGGGAAAAAATAAATCCAACAAAGAAAACTTTTATTGTTCATAGAGGATGACATGCGGGACCCATGAGCCAGCAGCTTCCTCAACGTTTCAAAGTCGGCATGAGATTGAAAGAAAAAGTCAAGTGACATAATATCAGGAGCCAAAAATAATCCAAGAAAAGAAACTTTATTGTACATAGAGGATGACATGCGGGTCCCATTTTGTAGCAGCGGTCTCAACGCTTCCAAGGCGGCACAGGACCGAAAGAAAAATGAAGTAGCCAGAAATCAGGGTGTGAAAAAAATCCAAGAAAAGAAAGATTTTAATTGGGCTGTATCTGGACATCTGGGCCTTCGAACTATCCTGCTGGGCCTTTTGACTCGTACAATTTCAGCCCACTCCAAAACAGGAAAGGTCGGATTTTTCTCAAAAAAAAAACAGGAAAGTCCTATGCTTCGCAAAAACAAAAAACAAGGAGATTCAACATATAAGTTTGTTTATGTAGATATAAAGATTTAATTTATCCGTTTGCAATAGCTCAGAGCGAAATACAATGTTTATTGTCTGCAAAATAAAATATCACATGTTTCTTGTACGGGGAGGCTGACATCGGGGACCCATGAGCCAGCAGCGGAGTCAACGTTTCAAAGGCGGCAGGGGATCGAAAATAAAAAAAGCCAAAAATCAGTTGGTAAAAAAATACAAGAAAAGAAAACATTTATCGTTCTGAGAGGATGACATGCGGGACCCATGAGGCAGCAGCATCCTCAACGTTTCAAAGTCGGCATGAGATCGAAAGAAAAAGGCAAGTGACATAATATCAGGAGCCAAAAATAATCCAAGAAAAGAAACTTTATTGTACATAGAGGATGACATGCGGGTCCCATTTTGTAGCAGCGGTCTCAACGTTTCCAAGGCGGCACAGACCAAAAGAAAAATGAGGCAGCAGCATTCTCAACAATTCCAAGGCGGCAGGGGATCAAAAGAAAAATAAAGGAAATAGCCAGAAATTAATTAGGGTCAAAAATAAATCCACCAAAGGAAACTTTTATTGTTCATAGAGGATGACATGTGGGACCGACCTGCCAACAGCGTCCTCATCGTTTCAACGGGGGCAGGGGATCAAAAGAAAAAGGCAAATAGCCAGAAATTAGGGGTAAAAAATAACTCCAAGAAAGGAAACTTTTATTGTTCGTAGAGGATGACATGCGGGACCCATGAGCCAGCAGCTTACTCAACGTTTCAAAGGCGGCATGAGATCGAAAGAAAAAGGCAAGTGACCAAATATCAGGAGCCAAAAATAATCCAAGATTTATTGTACATAGAGGATGACATGTGGGTCCCATTTTGCAGCAGCGGTCTCAATGTTTGTAATGCGGCTTGAGATCAAAAGAAAAAGAAAGTAGCTAGTAATTAGGGGGTGAAAAAAATCCAAGAAAAGAAAGTTGATGGACATAGAGGATGACATGCGGGTCCCTTGAACCAACAGCTTACTCAACGTTTCAAAGGGGGCAGGGGATCAAAAGAAAAAGGCAAGGCAAAAATCAGAGGGTGAAAAAAAATCCAACAAAGGAAACTTTTATAGCACATAGAGGATGACATGCGGGTCCATGAGCCAGCAGGTACCTCAACGTTTCAAACGTGGCATGAGATCGAAAGAAAAAGTCAAGTTACCAAATATGAGGTGCCAAAAAAAACTCCAAGAAAAGAAAGTTGATTGCTCATAGAGGATGACATGCGGGTCCCATTTAGCTGCAGCGGTCTCACCGTTTGAGAGGCGGCAGGGGATCGAAAGAAAAAGTCAAGTGACCAAATATGAGGTGCCAAAAATAATCCAAAAAATGAAAGTTTTATAGTACATAGAGGATGACATGCGGGTCCCATTTAGCAGCAGCGGTATCACCGTTTGAGAGGCAGCAGGGGATCGAAAGAAAAAGTCAAGTTACCAAATATGAGGTGCCAAAAAAATCCAAGAAAAGAAAGTTTTAAGTACATAGTGGATGACATGCGGGTCCCATTTAGCAGCAGCGGTATCACCGTTTGAGAGGCAGCAGGGGATCGAAAGAAAAAGTCAAGTGACCAAATATGAGGTGCCAAAAAAATCCAAGAAAAGAAAGTTTGATAGTACATAGAGGATGACATGCGGGTCCCATTTAGCAGCAGCGGTATCACTGTTTGAGAGGCAGGGGATCGAAAGAAAAAGTCAAGTGACCAAATATGAGGTGCCAAAAAAATCCAAGAAAAGAAAGTTTTATAGTACATAGAGGATGACATGCGGGTCCCATTTAGCAGCAGCGGTATCACCGTTTGAGAGGCAGCAGGTGATCGAAAGAAAAAGTCAAGTGACCAAATATGAGGTGCCAAAAATAATTCAAGAAAAGAAAGTTTTATAGTACATAGAGGATGACATGCGGGTCCCATTAGCAGCAGCGGTATCACCGTTTGAGAGGCGGCAGGGGATCGAAAGAAAAAGGCAAGTGACCAAATTTGAGGTGCCAAAAATAATCCAGGAAAAGAAAGTTTTATAGTACATAGAGGATGACATGCGGGTCCCGTTAGCAGCAGCGGTATCACCGTTTGAGAGGCGGCGGGGATCGAAAGAAAAAGGCAAGTGACCAAATTTGAGGTGCCAAAAAAACTCCAAGAAAAGAAAGTTGATTGCACATAGAGGATGACATGCGGGTCCCATTTAGCAGCGGTCTCAACGTTTCCAAGGCGGCAAGGGATCAAAAGAAAAAGGAAGTAGCCAGAAATCAGGGATAAAAAATCCAAGAATAGAAAGAATTTTGGTTCATAGAGGATGACATGCGGGACCCATGATCCTGCATCGTAAACGGCTCGATCGGAGAACGTTGAACGAGATGGCGCGATCTAGAAAAAAACAATGCCAGAGGCTGCCATCTGGGCCCTACATCCCTCGGCGGTGCGGATTTGCGTTGACTCGGCCGGCGAACCCGAGATTTCGAGATGCACCACGTCCCGGCCACCATACGCCACGTTTTGGCCGCTTCGGGGCTAGGTGGCCTCAAAAACGAGAAAAAAAAAGTTTTGACATGCACCACGGAGGGACCAAAATCGTCGGCCATGGTACACCAGCAACCACGGCGCGACTTCAACTTCGTCGGCCATGGCAACTTTTCTTGTAGTGCCCCCGGGTTTCGAAGGCCGACCCAACCATGTGTATTTACTCCATAAGGCACTCTACGGTCTCAAGCAAGCTCCACGTGCTTGGTATGAGTTCCTTAGGGATTTTCTACTACAAGATGGGTTTTGCATGGGTACGGTCGATTCCACCCTTTTCACCAAGCGGGTTAAAGGGGGTGGCTTGTTTATATGTCAAATATATGTTGATGATATTATATTTGGTGGAACTAACCCCAATCATAACAAAGCTTTTGAGCTATTGATGACTAGGAAATTTGAGATGTCCATGATGGGGGAGTTGAAGTTTTTCCTAGGCTTCCAAGTGAGGCAACTTGCAAAAGGCACCTTCATCTCTCAAGAAAAGTATGTGAAGGACATGCTCAAGAAATTCAACATGACCAATGCAAGCCCAATGAAGACACCCATGCCCGTAAAGGGGCAACTTGGCTCATGTGACGGTGAGAAGGATGTGGATATAAAGGTAGTTGGAGTGGTGAGGGCCATGGCAATGTTGCCAAGAGAGGAAGGACTGCTGATCCTCCCCGTCGTTCTAGTGGTCGCGTACCCCCTCAAACTCATAAGGGTAATGACATTGGCAGCTCAGCTGGGGGTAGAACCAAGTCTGTTAGCAAGAGAAAGGATAAGCAAGCCACCCAAGAGGATGATGAAATAGTGCCAACTTTCAATGTTGGGAATGTAAACCGTCTTGAGTGGCAGGAATTGAGAACGGTGAATCCGTATCGCTTTGAGCAACGGACTTACACTCAAGGGGACAAGTTCTTCTGGACCAAGACTCAAGCAGTCCTATGGGATGGTTACTATGATTCTCATGAGTTTATGAAGAATGGTGATATTGTATCACCCAAGGCCATCAACCCTGTCGAGCTTGGCTTGCATGAGGCCACAAAGTACCGCTTTGTGGTTGAAACCTTGAAGGGTATGGGACTATATGACCTCGTGTGCCTCAAGCCCGATGATCAACAAGAGGATCCTACCTTTTGTCCCCTCCTTGTCCGTCAGTTCCACTGCACCGTTTTCTTCCATGATGATGAGGACCGCACCATCACCTGGATGACTGGCAAGAGAAAGTACTCATGCACCTACTCTCAGTTCCGTGCAGCTATGGGTTGTGGTGGTGACAGTGCTCCAGGATACAAGATTCATTCACGGTCCAAGCTTACTAAGGGTGACATCTCTTTCTGCTATCCTGCGAACCCTATACCTGGACCTCCCACTATCTCTGGGATGTACTACTCATACCTTGTCCTTGCCAAGATGTTCCGTGAGAACCTCATCAGCAAGTCTGGCGACACCAGTGAAGTCAGGAACTATCATCTCAATCTGATGTACTATTGTCATCCTAACAGGGTAAGGAAGATTGATGGCTGCGATCTTATTCACTGTGAACTGAAGCGTGCAGTTATGGACCGCATGACTCCCAACTATGCTCAGTATGTTCAGCGGCTCATCAACTACATTGTTCCCGCTCCTCTCAACACTCTTGGTGAAAAAGTCATCATGGACCCCTTCAAGATTCCCACTCAGGAGGCCACTCGTCCGGATGTTCCCTCCATGATGCCCACCACTGAGCGCCGTTCCAAGGAACGCCATGATCATGATGCTAGCTCCAGCTACTCTCGGCGCCCCAAGCATGGTGCCGCTCGCTTCTTCTCCAGCATGTGGCAAATGTGCAAGAACACCAATGATGTTGCACATCAGAGCCTTACTATGAACCAGGAGACACGGAGGCGACAGAATGAGTTCATGGCTTCACGGAACCACCCTGTTCCTCCTTCTGGACCGGAGATGGAGCCTGTGGTTGCACCTCAGTGGGAGATGCCTCTACTTACCGATGAGATGATCCAGAACTTCGACTTCTCCATGTATGCTCATGGTAGCCTCCCTCCTAGGACTGCTCGTGCTCCTACTCCTCCTGGTGATGGTGGTGATGAAGATGAAGGTGATGCGGCTTCGCGCGATGAGGGCGCGAGCTCCTACTCCTCCGGGCATGAGTTCTATTGATGGGTGCGATAGCATCTCTACTTTTTTCTTCGCCTTTTTGGTGTTCCGATGCCAAAGGGGGAGAAGAGAGTAGAGTCTAGGAACCACGGGGTTCTTTGATTATCACAAGCCATGGGAGTTGCTTTATTTGGATTTTATATGGCTTGTGCTTATTTGCTTTGAGTTTTTCAAGAACCATTTGCTACTTCCAATAATTCGTGTATGGATGTGTATGGACGACTATTATGTGTGCTACTCTATGTTAGGATGATTATGTGTGCTATGCTTATATATCTTGATATACACATCTCCATACCATGCTTGTTTCCTAAAGATATTGGGGGAGCTTCTCATGTTCAACAAATGGTGCACTTTGCATTCAAACGCAAATTCTCCAAGTGCACACATTATGGGGGAGCTGTCGTAATATCTTATATGGAATCAAGGTTTAGAGCTTATCATAATATCTATTTGTGACTCTAGCTCGGTTTGTCATCGTATACCAAAAAGGGGGAGATTGTAAGGGTATTTTACCCTTATCCATTATTTTGGTAACAATGACACCGTGCTAGAGTATTTGGCCTAATATGTTTATAAGGATAATCTCAGGTTTTAGGCAATGAGGCATAAATGGTGTATCAAAGGAACAAGAAGGCTAAAGGAGACCCCCCACTTCAACAACAATCGAAAAGGGGTCTACAGCAGAAATCCGGTCTGCAGCCCGGTCCAACCGGGCCAGCAACCGGCCAGTCCGGCGCACAGCTCGGTCAACCGGTCGCCAACCGGAGCATCCGGCGCACGACCCGGTCGACCGGTCGCCAACCGGAATCCACACAAGAACACAGCAAATCTGGTTGCCGACCGGTCAACCGGCCTACAGACCGGCGAGTCCGGCGCACGGCCTGGTCGACCGGTCAACCGGAGGAGCCTGACGACGAAAGAAGCTCCGGCCGCCAGCCCGTCCGACCGGCCTCTGCACCGGCAGTCCGGTCCCTGGTCCGGTTGAACCGGGTTTGTCGAGGAAAAGCTGAGGTGGCAAGTGGCCAACGACCATATTTCGAAGAACACTATAAATAGCCCTTCTCCTACCTCTAGACAGTTAGGCACTATACTACAAGCTGTTCTTGAGCTCCTTCTCTCATACTCCATTATTAGAAACACCAAAAGCCTCAGATCTCCCTCCTCCTCCACCCAAACTCAAATCCCTCCGGGGAAACGATAGAGGAGGACCCGATCTACCGTTCTACCAAGCCAAATCTCATTCCCCCTTGTATTCATCAAGAAGCTTGCTTCCTAGGGTTCCTTGGAAACCCTAGGTGGGCAAGAGGAGTCCGGAAGCATCCGGGCTGTGGATCTGCTCCGGGCAAGATTGTGAAGGTTTGGAGGCTACCTCAAAGTCTACCACAAGTGAGAGAGCTATTCCTTCGTGGGATAGGCTCCGGAGAATAGGGTGAGCCTTCGTGGCGCGGGGAATCCTTCGTGGGACCTCCACTCCTCCAAACGTGACGTACCTTGTTGCAAAGCAAGGGAACACGGGAATACATCCTCGTCTCCGCGTGCTATCGGTTATCTCTAACCGAACTCCTTACTTGTGATTTAACTGCCTGTGAGAGCCTTCGTGCTCGAGTTAGTTGTATCCTCATATAGGTTGCTTCACCTAGTTTGCATTAGGCTCATCTTTATATTCCGCAAAGCCTAATATTGCAAAGAAAGAATTAAAATCTGTAGAAACCTATTCACCCCCCCCCCCTCTAGGTTTACCATCTCTATACTTTCATATCTACCTCATTTAAATTATTTTCTCAATTAATGATCATGAATGGTTGACTTAGGTCAATATGAAATCCATGAATGATTGTTGAGAAATTAAATCTTAAGAAGATTTCAATGAGAGGAAATTATTTATCAAGAACCCTATGAAAACTATCATTTACATATGTAATGAGAGGAAATTATTTTCCTCAAGCAACACAACCAATGCACCTTAATTATATTAATTGTGTGCCTAGAGTAGTTTGTGTGAATATATGTGATGTTTGGAATAGCCATTGAATTAGTTGAGTGATTATACCTCGTATTCAAATTTAGACGCTAGTACCGGAGAATACCCGGAGGAAGAAGGTTGCTACCAAGAGGAGGAGGAGGAAAACTTTGAGAACTACCAAGGCAAGCTAATATTCTTGCAAAGTGCAAAGCTCTATCAAGAGCAAGGCACACTCATCTTTTCTTATGCTTCATGAGCCATCCCAAGTTTTACTACAAGCTTTTACTTACAAGCTTTATTGCTTTGGTTTTATTAAGGGATTTCTATTTTCGTGCCCTCAGTTCCTTAGTTGTACTCAGTTTTCCCCAGCTCCTTAGTTTTTCCTCAGTTTTACCCCCAAACGTTTGTCTGAAACCCGCAGAAGCAACTCAGACGGCAGGATTCCCGTTTAGTTGACCGTTCTGTCACGTGTGGGGCCGCGTCGTGTGGGGCCGCGTCGTGTGGGCCCGCGTCGCGTGGGGCTGGTAGAAAGGGACCGCGTGGGACAGGACGAGAAGCGTTTGGTTGCACGTGAGCAGGAGCTGGGTTCTGTCTCTCTCGGCCCAAAATTGGCATTATTAAGTGCACCTTTTCCCCTCTTTCTCTCTGTCCTTTTCACCAAATTAGTATAAACAATCTAGAGAAGCTTGCATTTCTGACTTTCTTCAATTATTTGTGCCTTTTGGCCCTCGTTGTTTGCCCAATATGGCAGCAAATCTAGTACTCCCTCTGGTCCATATGTATGTAGTTAAATCTAGAAGCAAATCTCCAGGATAATGTACGATAAATTCACAGTCATAGTAAATCAAGAAAACTAAGTACGGCCAACAAAATATAGTAGACTAGGGATAGATAATCCCTAGATAATATGGATAGATAATAGGCTGCATACACAGCAGCCAACATAGTAACAGGTTCTTCACAGCACCATCATACTAACATAACAACAAGGGATCCCTAGCTAACAACAAAGGGATCCCAACAACAAACTAGGAGGCAGCAGCAGCAGCAGCACACGTCCAGGGACTCCGCCTACCCCATCTGGCTCTGCCTCCACTTGTTGCTCTTGCTCCCCTTGGGAGCCTTGGGCTTGAGCGGAGGCATGCGGCCGGCGGAGATCTCCACCCGCTGCAAGCTGCGGAGGTGCATGCCGAGCGCCCTGTGCTTGGCGCGGAAGGAGTGGACGTTCACCGTCGTGCCGACGTTGGGGAAGGTGTTGCTGATGTTCTCAGCATGCGTGACGAGGCAGTTGAAGTCCGTGGCGCCGAGTCTCCTGGTGCAGAAGGGGCACCTGTACACCTCCTTGGCGAAGTAGGAGATGTACTGGCCGACCTGCAGCCTCCGCAGGACCTGGCGAGTCTTGACGTCCTCCTCCTCTTCGTCGCTGCCGACGTCGCTGCCAGACATCTGATCCATATCAAACAGAAACTAGTGAATGAGTTGCAACGATGACTAACGTACATGATAACAAAGTTAAGAAAAACAGAGTCAGCCTCAGTTAGAGTGGACATGATTATATATCTACAGGGAAGGTGTTAGCGAACTAAAGCTCATGCACAACAGATTTGTACACAGCAATGGTTCGCTGAACCCTCCCTGTAAAAATTTGTGCCCAACCATTCATCATAGGCAAAGAAACAGATTCTAGATCTGAACTAGATCTAAACTTGAACACATTCGAGATTATTTGCAAAATTAAACGGTTGATATCTTTTGATTAGTGCATAAAATAACTGATTGAGATCCCATGATTACTTGCATAAATTAACTGATTGAGATCCAATATTACTTGCATAAATTAACCGAACAGCCGAACCCCAAATCTTAAACGAAATCAAGAAGTGATCAAAACAAAATGGAATAAAATCGGCGCAAATATTAGCCCAATACTCATCCATCTACAGATCCATCTACACCAGCAAAAATAGGGTTCAAAAAGGAATGGGGAACAAAAAAGGAAGCAAACCGTAGTTACCTCGTTCCATGGGTCCTCCAGGGAGGTGTCGTAGGGGTTCGGGGGCGGGACGTACGGCACGGGGTCGTAGGGGTCGACCCATCCCGCCGGGATCTGACTGCCACCGGCGGCAGCAGCGTCCGATGCACCGGCGACGGCGGCGGCGGCGGAGGCGTCGTCGTCCGTAGAGGGGACGGCGCCGAAGATGGAGGCGTCGCGCTTTGAGCCCACCTCGACGATGGGATTGGCATTCTCCTTGTCCATCTCTACGGCGGAGGAAGAGGAAGAGGGAGAGGGAGAGGGTTTTTTGCTTTGGAGAAGATGATGGGACGTGAGAGAGTTGGCGATGCGTGAGCGAGTGAGAGTGACAGAGAGAGTGCGAGGAGGCGTCTATAAAGGCGAGGGGTGGTTAATGCGACCCGCGTCCTACGCGTGCACCGGTGCACGTCTGCACGTCTTGGACTTCTGCAACGCGACACGCGTCCACGATTGCACGTCTCGACTTCTCCACCGCGACCCGCGTCTACGCGTCAACAATTGCACGTGTCCTCGAGTCTAACCCTGGAAATTTAGATATACTCAGGTATACCCTCGAGTCTTATACTAGCATTTTTTGTGTGCTCAATTTTCCCCTCGAGTGCTAATACTGGCTAGTGCAATATACTCAGTTTTACCCTCAAGTGGCTGGTCAACAGAGAGTCAACAAATGGGATTAACTAGTTAAATGAGTCATTTAATGTGCAAAAAAATCCTAAAAAGAGTGGCACTTACTCATGGAGTCTTTACCACAAATTGCCACTTCTCAAATCATAGATAAATCATAGATAAATCAAGTTTTACCACAAATTGCCACTTCTCAAATCACCTAGTAGCTATGAAGGTGCATGGTTTTCCACAACAAGCCCTTCCCAAAACAGCTTCCCCCAAATCATACTTTGTCTAAATGAGGCCACAATTCTCACACTGATGTATATTGGTATTGCAAATAGTTTGAGGTAGGCCAAGATGGGTTTCATTGTACAAAACACACATTTTCCATTTTTCAAATCTCAAATTTGAATCCCTTAGTCTGTTTACTACTCAGGTGCCCTTGGTTTCTTGATAGTACTCAGTTTTGCCCTCTCTCTTCACAAATTCTCGCAGACGTGCATCATCGCCCTGATTGGTCTAGCCCATGTCACGCGGATCGTGCCCGCCGACCGTTGATCGTATGATATAGGGAACGGGCAGGATAACCCCTCTCTCTCTCTCTGTTGGCGGTTAATTAGCTTCCACCCTCTAAGTATGCTGAAGGGCGGTTTTCTGTATTATTTTTCACGCGCTAAAAATTATAAACTATTTTAGGCGTTACTTTTCACGCAAAAAAATGATAAACCATCAACAATTTGTTGTAGCCATTACTTTTCACGCAAATGATAAACCATCACCGATTTGTTGTTGCCATTACTTTTCACGCAAAAAAATGATAAACCATCAACAATTTGTTGTAGCCATTACTTTTCACGCAAAAAATGATAAACCATCACCGATTTGTTGTTGCCATTACTTTTCACGCAAAAAAATGATAAACCATCAACAATTTGTTGTAGCCATTACTTTTCACGCAAAAAATGATAAACCATCACCGATTTGTTGTTGCCATTACTTTTCATGCAAAAAAATGATAAACCATCAACAATTTGTTGTAGCCATTACTTTTCACGCAAAAAATGATAAACCATCACCGATTTGTTGTTGCCATTACTTTTCACGCAAAAAAATGATAAACCATCAACAATTTGTTGTAGCCATTACTTTTCACGCAAATAATAAACCATCACCGATTTGTTGTTGCCATTACTTTTCACGCAAAAAAATGATAAACCATCAACAATTTGTTGTAGCCATTACTTTTCACGCAAAAAAATGATAAACCATCACCGATTTGTTGTTGCCATTACTTTTCACGCAAAAAAATGATAAACCATCAACAATTTGTTGTAGCCATTACTTTTCACGCAAAAAAATGATAAACCATCACCGATTTGTTGTTGCCATTACTTTTCACGCAAAAAAATGATAAACCATCAACAATTTGTTGTAGCCATTACTTTTCACGCAAAAAAATGATAAACCATCACCGATTTGTTGTTGCCATTACTTTTCACGCAAAAAAATGATAAACCATCAACAATTTGTTGTAGCCATTACTTTTCACGCAAAAAAAATGATAAACCATCACCTAATTTGTTACAAAAGCTGGTTTCAGTGAGACCTAACCAAGTTTGGCATACATGATGGCATACCTATAACAACAAGGAATATCTAAAAGGGAAAGTTTCAGAAAATTTGAAATTTAGGGTGAAATGATGCCATACATGATGCTGTTTTTCGAGGTTTTGACCTGAAAATCAATTGGGTATTATAAAGGGAAATAAAAAGTTCGAAAAATGTAAAAACGAAACAATCTAGGGAAACAATCTATCTATCTATGTATAGAAGATCAGCTGTATGAAATTTGAGGTTATTTAGAGAAGGTAGAAAAAATCACCTTGTTAGAAAAGCTGGTTTCAGCGAGACGAAACGGCATGCGCTTAAGCAAAGTGATTTTTTCGAACATCTCCAAATGACCACAAATTTTCCATACATGATGCCATACGTGTAACAACAAGGAACCCTATCTAAAAAGTGTCAAAAAAGTTTGCCCAACCGTATAGCTCTATCAAAAAGAACCTCACCATGGCGCTAGTATAATTTTGGGATAGTTACAAACTTTCGTTACCTAACCTTCAACATGAAACTTGTTTCAAATTCATTTTGGCCTACGAGAAACAAATCCCAACTTGATTCGAGCACCACAGCCTCCAAACGATGCCGATGCCGATATCGGCATGGTCAGAACGGCTATGCTCGCCGCCACTGCTAGGTCAACGTCGGGATGCACCCTCAATCCCGTCCCCTCATTCGATCACTGACACACCAGAGATACCGCCGAGGCCAATGCCGAACGTACATGCTGATGCCAATGCCGAACATGCATGCACGCCGCTGTGGGCACGGCCACGCCGACCCGCTATGCTGGACGCCACAGACCGCCGCGAGGTCTTTCCCTTCGCCACCACACTCTCCTAGCACCCACCTATACACGCCAGAAAGGAGAGACACTAGTTTTCTCTACATTGCTCGTGTTCGTGTCCGACACGGTCAGTCAAAGTTTTGACGTAGTCTTCGATGTCGTCGACCATTTCTTCTCTTCTTTGCATGGTTAAACGCGTCTAGTTCATATCTATCTAATGCGTCTGGTCTCGCCTCATGCAGTTCATTGTGGACGTCGATCTCATCTCGGCACCCCGCATGCCACCTCCTCCGTGCCATCGCTGTAGAGCTCCATTTAAAAATCTAATCCTACCCGTGTATTGCCCCTTGTATCAGCGCCATGGCCCCACTTGTCATTCGATATACCGAAGCCCCACTCGTTCGCGTTTTGGTCAGGGATACAGCGATGCTTACGGTCAAACAAAGATGGATGGTCTGACGTGTCTTTGCGGGCTCTACGTGGCCCCACTAGTCAGAAGATAACGGTCAACCATCGGGCAACCGGCCGTTACATCACGTGTGATGGTTTCAGACAAAAGTTTGGGTAAAACTGAGGAAAAACTAAGGAGCTGGGGAAAACTGAGTACAACTAAGGAACCGAGGGCACGAAAATAGAAATCCCTTTTATTAAAGTACTTTTTGATTCATGATTCACTAAGTCTAGAATACTACAAGAGTATCAAACTTAGCCTAACTAGCATTACAAGTAGTTAGCACCCCTCATGACTAGATGCTAGTGCTAATATTAAAACTTGACTACTCTAGATGGGAACATGTGACTTGAAATGAAATTGAAACTTTGGAATGATGATGCATTCCATTGAATGAATTTTGAAGGTGAATATGACCAAGAGAAGATAGTGATTTTTGATTAAAAACTAATATTGGTTTGGATGCGATACCTTTCCAATTCATAAGTACCCCCACAATACCTGATTATGGGTAAGGGCTTAACTAGAAATTTATGTACCTTAGTATGGGTTCCCTCTGAACACACATCATAGGGGTTATGCCGAGGCTGCCTCCGTTGTTGAGAAATGATGTGAATTGAGGTGAATTGTACGGCCAAGCCCTGTGCAGTTCCCAGGTTGACAGTCTTCACTGGGAGGCCTAGCTCATGGGGAGAGGTGCTCATACTAGGGTTCGTAAATGAAAGGTTATGGTTGATGATCCGTGTACTGTGTTACGATGATTCGGGGTTATCCCGATGGATGAAATCAAATGTTGTGGCACAAGTGTGCAACCTCTGCAGAGTGTAAACCTATTCGAATAGCCGTGTCCACGGTTACGGACGGTTGGAAAGGCCATACAGTTTCCAGTGTTAGATTCTTGAAAGTGTTGATAAAATGAATGGTGAATGGTGACTTGAATTTGAATCACAACAATGTTGTGGGAATGACACTAATGTTCCCACTTAAGTTAGTTAGCACAAGAATAAGTCTTTGATAAAATACTTGTGAACTAAAATTGGCTTTATGCAAATAAACTAGAGCTTAGCACCCCTTACTAAAATTGTTAGCACTTACACTAGTATTAGTTTGCGAGTACTTAAAGTACTCACGGCTTTGTCCCTGGCTATTCAAATGGCCAGAGTATGAAGACGAACAGAACTACCAAGGAGATGATCAGCAGACGCCTACGACAACTAGGAGTCTTCTGACGTCAAGCGTTGGCCTGTGGACTAGAGAGTCCATTTATCTTTACGCTTCCGCTATGAACTTGTGTTTGTTCGTTGATCAATAGATCAACTATTTGTGTAATATGGATCATGTGATTCAAGTTGTAAGACAATATGGTTTGTAATGAATGATGACTATGATACTTAACTATTATGCCTCGCAACAACAATATTCCTGGGATTGCGATGAATGACATAATAGGCATCTGGACTTAAAAATCCGGGTGTTGACAAGTTGGTATCAGAGCCATTGTTTGACCTTAGGAGACCCTAGTTTAGAATGGACGTTCTGAAAAAGTTAGTTTCACAAAAACAAAAGAAGTGAATACTTGCAAAAATTTATACCCCCTCTTTTCCTTGAGATCTTTCAAAAATGATATGCCATGCTCTTCCTTATAAAAGTACTTAAAATTTTGACACACTTGTTCACTCTCTAACTTGCTCATCCAATTCACTTTCAGATGGAGCCGACCAACATGAAGTTTTACCAGCTCGGGAACGGCGGGGACTTGATCTTCGAGAGGGACCTTGACGGTCTGTCGGAGTACCTTGGACGCCCCACCCCGAGTTTCACGGAGTCGAGGTCAACGACCAGCACGGAGGGGAGCTTCAGTGGGTTATCACCGCTGACTTGAGGGGCAAGATGGAGCCTCCCACCTCTGAGAGGATCCTCTTTTCCTTCAGGGAAAGCAGCTGGATGGACGGACTCGCTCGTGCTCTTCAGGAGGCACTTGCGCGTCTGTGCGGACAGAACGTGGTAGCGGTACTCGCGTCTCGCTTTGCTCACCATGCAAGGCGTGACTCCTTTGGAGCACCCATGGAGGTACAGATGCACCCCCAGCTGAGGCACCATGTGGACCATCTGGACTACATGCTGTTCCAGACCCAGAAGGAGCTGGATAACTCCCGTGGTTACGCGAACCAGACCCACTTTGCACTGACTCAGCATGGTGAGGCCATCAGGATGCTCAACAAGGACCGCAAGTCACTCCGCTTGCAGCGTGCCAAGAAGGATGCTACCATAGTGCGCCTTCGCGCCAAGATAGCAGCCTTGGAGATCACTGTCAAGGCCCAGGAGGACCAGCTGAGAGAGATTGAGGATGACGATGGAGGCATCGACCTTCAGGGAGGAGGAGCCTTCCTGAGTGACGACGACGACTTTGAGGAGGACGAGCTCACCGAGGAGGAGGACTACGAGTTCCTGGAGGCCGCAGAGGATGGGATCATCCCCATCGATGTGGATGTCGATGTTGAGGAGTAGTTGCACTAGATCACTTATGTAGGTGTGAGTTGTATCCCGTCCCTTGTATCGTAGCATGAGATGAATGGTTCTTAAAACCATGGGTGTGTTAGTTTGTAATGTGTGATGAATGAATGAATGAATATTTGTGTGTTATCATGAAAGATTTCAAGTTTTCAAGATTTTCAAACTTACCCCAAACAAGCCATAGAATTTCCCTCTTATCTCATGATCTGTCTACATGTTCAGATGGCTCGTCCAAATCGCAACGCGAATCCGGACGCAATGATGCAACTGCTGCAAACCATGATGGCAGACAGGGAGACTGATAGAGCTGAACGTCAAGCCAACATAGCAGCACTGCAGCAGCTGGCCAACAACAATTATGGCCATGGCAACCATGATCACCCTGGTTCCAAACTCAAGAACTTCCGGAACACAAACCCACCTGTCTTCAGCAAGACTGAAGAACCCTTGGATGCGGATGACTGGTTACAGACCATGGAGAACAACTTAGAAGTGGCTGGAGTAGAGGCCAATGAGAAAGTGTTGTTTTCCACGCACTACTTAGCAGGACCGGCAAGAGCTTGGTGGACCAGCACCCGTACCATGAACGGAGGTCAAGTCATGACTTGGGCAGATTTCAAGCTCAAGTTTAGCAAGTACCATGTGCCCCGGGTCTTATCAAGAAGATGAGGGATGAGTTCCGTGAACTTAAGCAAGGCAGGATGACGGTGGTAGAATACCGCGACAGATTCCTTACTTTGTCAAGGTATGCTCCCGACGAGACCGACACCACTGAGAAGAGGCAGGAGAGATTCCTGAACGGACTGCATGATGAGATGCAGACTGTCCTTGTCAACATTCCCTTCGCCGACCTAGAAGCCTTAGTCGACTCTTCCATCCAAATGGAAGGCAAGCTAAACCAAGCCAATGAGAACCGCAAACGCCGCATGATGCACCAGAGTGGGCCCATCAATGCCCCAAAGTATCGCCCCAGCTCAAGCGGAGGTTTCACTCCGAGAAACAATAGCAAGCCCCAGATGCAGATTTCACGCCCTTTTCCAAACCGGAGTGGAGGAAACCCTGGCCAGGAGGCCACCACAACAACAACAACTACAACAACAACAACAACTTCAACCGCGTCCCGGAGCCCCCAACAACAACAACAACAACACCAACACCGCCCCTAACCGGAAGCAACGCCATCCCCGTTGCAACCAAGGACAAGGCCACCATCACTTGTTATGAGTGTGGTGTAGTGGGGCACTACTCCAACGAGTGTCCCAAGAGGCTCGCCAAGCTTGCAGGCAACACCGCTGCACCTGCTCAGCAGCACGCCGTGTCTCCACCGGCAAGAAGTTCGCCCCCAACAACCCCAATAACCGCAGCGGCCGTCTCTTCCACATGAATGCCGAAGAAGCCCAGGAAGCACCAGATGTTGTACTGGGTATGTTTCTGTTAATTCAGTACTGCCAGAGTGTTGTCTGATTCCGGAGCATCTCATTCTTTTGTCACCGAAGATTTTGCATCCACAAGTAAAATTCAACCTATCAGTTTGAAACATGTTATGATAGTTCAAATCCCCGGATCAACCACCAAAGCCAGAAAATTTTGCAAAAATGTACCCATCAAAATCCATGAAGTAGATTTTTATGCCAATCTAATTATTCTGGGAACCAAAGGTTTGGAAGTGGTACTAGGAATGGACTGGATGTCAAAACACCATGGATTTATTGACTGTGCCAAGAAAGCCATCACCATGACTAGCAGCACCGGTATCCTAGTAGAACACATCTCTGAAAGATTACCTCGAAAATTTACCTGCAACCAAAGTGTAGCCAAGCCAACTCTGGATCAGATCAGGGTCGTCTGTCGATACCCTGATGTGTTTCCCGAGGGTCTACCCGGTATGCCCCCGGATCGAGATATCGAGTTTATCATCGAGTTAATGCCTGGAACCGGACCTATAGCCCAGAGCCTATAGCATGAACCCCGCAGAGTTAGTGGAACTGAAGAAACAACTGGATGAACTGTTAGCCAAAGGTCTGATCCGACCAAGTGCGTCGCCTTGGAGATCCCCAGTTTTGTTTGTGGATAAGAAAGATGGTGCCAGTCGTTTATGTACAGATTATCGTAAGCTTAACGATGTCACCATCAAAAACAAATACCCCTTGCCAAAGATAGAAGACCTGTTTGACCAATTAACCGGTGCCACTGTGTTCTCTAAGATTGATCTTAGGACTGGTTATCATCAGCTGAAGATCCGTGCAACGGATATCCCAAAGACTGCCTTCACCACCAGATATGGGTTGTATGAGTACAACGTCATGTCGTTTGGATTAACCAATGCCCCAACTTACTTCATGAACCTCATGAATAAGATCTTCATGAACTTTTTGGATAAGTTTGTTGTTGTTTTCATCGATGACATCCTTATCTACTCCAAAACCGAAGAGGAACATGAGCAACATCTGGAAATCATCCTAGAAACCCTTAGACAGCACAAGTTGTATGCCAAGTTCAGCAAGTGCGAGTTTTGGTTGAAGGAAGTAGGATTCCTGGGACATATCTTGTCTGCAGGAGGAATAGCCGTAGATCCCGCCAAGATCAAAACAGTTGAAGAATGGAAAGCCCCAACCACTCAGACTGAAGTCCGTGCCTTTCTAGGATTGGCCGGATACTACCGTAGATTTGTTGAGGGATTTTCCAGCATAGCCCGACCAATGACTCAAGTGCTAAAGAAGGACAAAAAGTTTGAATGGACTGACAAATGTGAAGAAAGCTTCCAGACACTGAAAACCAGACTGACCATAGCCCCAATCCTTATCATGCCGGATATCACCAAACCATTCGATGTCTACGTGATGCATCCAAGATTGGTCTTGGATGTGTTGATGCAGGAAGGCAAGGTGATATCTTATCTGTCTCGCAACTGAAGCAACATGAGCAGAACTACCCAACCCATGACCTCGAGCTTGCAGCCGTAGTCCTAGCCTTAAAAGTATGGCGTCATTACCTCATGGGTAATCGATGCGAGATCTACTCAGATCACAAGAGCCTGAAGTACATTTTCACCCAGAAGGAACTAAACATGAGGCAGAGAAGATGGTTAGAGTTGATAAAGGATTATGATATGGAAATCCATTACCACCCCGGCAAAGCCAACGTAGTGGCAGATGCCCTGAGTAGACTGCCGTGTCAGTTAAACTCCATGATAGCAGCAGAACAACCTAGCCTACACCAAGAATTTGAGCAGTTCAGAATGGAACTAGTTAGTGAAGGATTCCTAGCCAGGATAGAGCTTCAGCCCACCTTCATTGGTCAGATCAAGGAAGCCCAGAAGGGAAATGCCAGCATTGACAGAATCAAGAACCAGATAGCTGCAGGGAAAGCACCGGGATTCACTGTAGATGAGGAAGGAGTTCTTTGGTACAACGGACGCCCGTACTCGGACTCAGAGTTGAAACAAGTTATTCTGCAGAAGCCCACGACACTCTTTATTCTATCCACCCCGAGGTACCAAGATGTACCAAGACTTGAAGGAGCAATTCTGGTGGCATGGAATGAAGAGAGAGATTGGAAGCTACATCGACAAGTGTGACATCTGTCACGAGTCAAGGCGAACATCAACGACCCGCAGGATTGCTGCATCCACTGCAGATTCCAGAATGGAAGTGGGACTCAGTAGGAATGGACTTTATTACAGGACTGCCCAAATCTAGCAAAGGAAATGATTCGATATGGGTAGTCGTCGATAGACTGACCAAGGTAGCCCATTTCATTCCTATCAAAACCACCTACCAAGGCCCAAAGCTAGCTGAGTTATACATATCCAGAATAGTAGCCCTGCATGGAACCCCAAAGTCGATAGTGTCAGATGGAGGATCACAATTCACCTCAAGATTCTGGCAGAAAGTACATGAAGGACTCGAACCCGGCTGAATTTCAGCACAGCCTATCACCCGCAGACCGATGGACAGACTGAAAGAGTCAACCAGATACTAGAGGATATGTTGAGAGCATGTGTGCTGGAGTATGGATCTAAGTGGGAAGACTGCCTGCCTTATGCAGAATTCTCATACAACAATAGTTACCAAGCCAGCTTACAGATGGCCCCCTTGAAGCCTTGTACGGAAGGAAATGCCGTACCCCCCTGAATTGGTCGGAAGTCGGAGAAAGCCAAGTCTTTGGACCAGATGTTCTTCGAGAAGCCAAAGAGAAGGTGCACAAGATCCGAGAGTACCTCAAGACTGCGCAGTCAAGACAAAAGAGTTACGCCGACAAGAGACGCCGAGAGATGACCTTGAGATCGGAGATTTTGTCTACCTCAAGGTGTCACCCCTTAAAGGAATGCAGATTCCAGGAAAGGAAAACTTGCACCCCGTATGTCGGACCTTCGAGTTCTCAGCCGCCGAGGTGAAGTATCTTATAAACTGGAGCTACCAGAAGAAATGGCGGGTGCATGACGTGTTTCACATCTCACTCCTCCGGAAGTGCCTAGAAGTCCCCGAGAAGACCGAAGTGTTCAAGAACATCGATCACCGATCGGTGGATATCAACACAGACTTGACATACCGCGAAGTGCCTATCCGCATACTGGAAGAAGCCTACCGAACCACCCGCACCCGAAGTATCAAGTTTCTGAAGATACAGTGGAGTAACCATACCGAAGACGAAGCCACTTGGGAGCGGGAGGAAGATATGAAGAAAGAATACCCAGATCTCTTTAGTACCTAATTTTATTTTAGATCTCGGGAGAGATCTAAGGGGAAGGGTTTGTAACATCCCAAATTTCAATAAAATAAAATTAGAAGAATTCCAGAGAGCAAAATTTCAAACCAACAAAAACTTTTTCTTACATATAGTGCCATGCATAGGACTTGTGCATTTGAGTGATATGCCATGATGATTGTTAATGTGTTATTATGCTAAACCCTAAAACCCTAATGTGATCAAGTGAAAATCACAAACCAAATAAAACAAAAGAGAATAAAATCAAATACTAAAACCCTAATACCCTCACATAGGCTTTATGCCATTTTTATAAATCTTGACCCTAGACCAATTTGGTCTTCACCATTAGTTGGAGTATGTTACTAAACACTTATTACAACTATTGGAACCAAAGAAACACAATTCAAATAAAATTCAAACTCAAATTGTGCTCACATATGATGATGGTCAAATCTGCCAATTATATTCTGGTCACCACTTTGACCCCTTGTATCTCAAGATCTTCAAACCAAACTTGCTCCATTCTTTGCATGTCATCCAAGAGGACATGAAGATGAACAACTTTTGTAAAGACAACCAGGCCAAATTCATTTTTGATCAAAATCTATGCTCATGTAAAGTTAGGACTTTTTAATATGTGGAACAATCTCACACTTAGCAATTTTTGCAATTCTTTGAATTTGAAAATTCCACCACCACCTCTCTTTGTCTCTGATCTTTCCAACTCAACCAAACACACACATTCCAAACCTTGCCACCTTTTGAACTCATTTGAAATTGAGCAAATTTGGCAAATTACAAATATGGAACTATTTGACACTATTTCAAATAGTGTTCTACTTAACCCTAACCTACCCTAAACTACCCTATCTGGTCCCCTTGTCCCCTCCCTCACCCAATGCACCACAGCAACCCTAGGGAGGCAATGCATAGCATGCATGCACACCCATGCCAGCCATGGCGCCACCATGCCGTGCCTCCTCTCTTCTCCTTCCTCCACCTCTCTGGCCCTGGTGTCCAATGCCACCACCTCACCTCCCTAAAACGCCGTAGCATCGCCACAGCCACAGACGACGACGACAGCCGCCGGCAATCGCGCGCCCAGATCGGCACGGCCATGCCGCTCGCGTCGCGAGTGTGCACGCGCAGACACGCCCTGGACACGCGCCGCACGGCCACCTCATGCACGCCCTGGACCCTCCCGCTGCTCATCGAGCCTCACGACGCCACCGCGCGCGCCGCTGCGCGCACCGCCCTTGCCCGCCGCCGCCGGAGACGACGACACGATCCCGCCACGCCGCGGCAGACACGGACGCAACGCAAGCTCACCAGACGCCCCCCGACCCTACTGTCGCCACCAGGAGAACCGCCATGATGCCCTGAACAGCCTCGCGTCGCTGCCTAGCCCTCTAGCTCGCCGGAGACGCCGCGCGCTTGTCGACTTGCCGCAGCACCCACGGCACCCTCACTCGCCTATAAAAGGAGGCGCCCATTCGACGATCTGAGCACACCAGCACCATCCCCTCTTCTCCCTCGACCTCCTCGACCACTTCCCCCTCTTGATTCACCACCGGAGATCACCAATTTAGCCGCCGGAGCCCGACGTCGCCGCCGATGATTGGAGCCGCCCTTGAGTTGCCGCCGTGCCAGAGCTTCGCCGTCGTCTACACCTTCCCGAGCACACTGCCCACCGCGGGAGCCCGGCGCTCTCCGACCCCCTACCTGAGCCGCCGGCGAGCTCCGCTCTCGTCGTCGACGACGACGAGCGTGAGCCGTTGGATCGCGTTCTGATCCAACGCGCCACAACCCCCGTACCGATTCGGCGTTTAAAGGCCACTGACGGGTGGAGCCCCCCTGTCAGGCAGCCCACGCGTGCGTGGACGCGTGGTGGGCTGGCTTGGGCCGTTTTAATTCAAATAGGCCCAGTTAGTTTTCCCGCCGGCCTTTTATTTCAAATTAAGTTTAAATGATTTAGTTTGAATTCAATACTGGACCCAACTTTGAAAATTCATAGAATCTCGTTGGCTTGGCCAAATTTAATAAAATTTATATTGTTGGAAAGCTAGTAAAAATATCTACAACATGCCACTGGCCCCACCTCAAGATCTGTTGTAGAAATAAAATGATAAAAAGAAGAAGGCAGGGACTTTTGCATCTTCAAATAATTATTAAAAATCAACCAAAATAGATATTTAATTAATTCCAACTCTCATAGCTCACATTTGACTTACACTAATTGTTTCTGCAAGAAAATGGTGTGGTCACTTTGCATGATCATGCCCTAGTTTAATTAGTGGACAATATGGCTATTTTATTAAAGTGATATTGTCCAAAACTATTATGCAAATCATATGAAGTATTATACTTCATTTAAATCTTCCCCCAAATGAATTCATGTGATGTTTGCACCCCTGGTCCAAACACTCTTATATGAAATACTTGGAGATTTAAATCATGTGTAGGATTATTAAATGATATGAGGTGATCTACCTCATTTAAATTATTTTCTCAATTAATGATCATGAATGGTTGACTTAGGTCAATATGAAATCCATGAATGATTGTTGAGAAATTAAATCTTAAGAAGATTTCAATGAGAGGAAATTATTTCTCAAGAACCCTATGAAAACTATCATTTACATATGTAATGAGAGGAAATTATTTTCCTCAAGCAACACAACCAATGCACCTTAATTATATTAATTGTGTGCCTAGAGTAGTTTGTGTGAATATATGTGATGTTTGGAATAGCCATTGAATTAGTTGAGTGATTATACCTCGTATTCAAATTTAGACGCTAGTACCGGAGAATACCCGGAGGAAGAAGGTTGCTACCAAGAGGAGGAGGAGGAAAACTTTGAGAACTACCAAGGCAAGCTAATATTCTTGCAAAGTGCAAAGCTCTATCAAGAGCAAGGCACACTCATCTTTTCTTATGCTTCATGAGCCATCCCAAGTTTTACTACAAGCTTTTACTTACAAGCTTTATTGCTTTGGTTTTATTAAAGTACTTTTTGATTCATGATTCACTAAGTCTAGAATACTACAAGAGTATCAAACTTAGCCTAACTAGCATTACAAGTAGTTAGCACCCCTCGGGACTAGATGCTAGTGCTAATATTAAAACTTGACTACTCTAGATGGGAATAGGTGACTTGAAATGAAATTGAAACTTTGGAATGATGATGTATTCCATTGAATGAATTTTGGAGGTGAATATGACCAAGAGAAGATAGTGATTTTTGATTAAAAACTAATATTGGTTTGGATGCGATACCTTTCCAATTCATAAGTACCCCCACAATACCTGATTATGGGTAAGGGCTTAACTAGAAATTTATGTACCTTAGTATGGGTTCCCTCTGAACACACATCATAGGGGTTATGCCGAGGCTGCCTCCGTTGTTGAGAAATGATGTGAATTGAGGTGAATTGTACGGCCAAGCCCTGTGCAGTTCCCAGGTTGACAGGTCTTCACTGGGAGGCCAAGCTCATGGGGAGAGGTGCTCATACTAGGGTTCGTAAATGAAAGGTTATGGTTGATGATCCGCGTACTGTGTTACGATGATTCGGGGTTATCCCGACGGATGAAATCAAATGTTGTGGCACAAGTGTGCAACCTGCAGAGTGTAAACCTATTCGAATAGCCGTGTCCACGGTTACGGACGGTTGGAAAGGCCACACAGTTTCCAGTGTTAGATTCTTGAAAGTGTTGATAAAATGAATGGTGAATGGTGACTTGAATTTGAATCACAACAGTGTTGTGGGAATGACACTAATGTTCCCAATTAAGTTAGTTAGCACAGGAATAAGTCTTTGATAAAATACTTGTGAACTAAAATTGGCTTTATGCAAATAAACTAGAGCATAACACCCCTTACTAAAATTGTTAGCACTTACACTAGTTTTAGTTTGCGAGTACTTAAAGTACTCACGGCTTTGTCCCTGGCTATTCAAATGGCCAGAGTATGAAGACGAACAGAACTACCATGGAGATGATCAGCAGGACGCCTACGACAACTAGGAGTCTACTGACGTCAAGCGTTGGTCTGTGGACTAGAGAGTCCATTTATCTTTACGCTTCCGCTATGAACTTGTGTTTGTTCGTTGATCAATAGATCAACTATTTCTGTAATATGGATCATGTGATTCAAGTTGTAAGACAATATGGTTTGTAATAAATGATGACTGTGATACTTAACTATTATGCCTCGCAACAACAATATTCTTGGGATTGCGATGAATGACATAATAGGCATCTGGACTTAGAAATCCGGGTGTTGACACTTATTGTTTCTGTAAAATTGGATAAGCCATAATGCGACGATTCCCATTGTTATAGTTCCTGATGATCTCCTCTAACTCTCAAATTAGGAGTTCAATCTATGCTTAATCGGGAACATTAATTCTTGATATTTGATGACAGCCTTTTGCTTGGATGGGAACTTCTGTAGATTATTTTTTTGCTGGATATTTTGTTGTTGTGTTAGCTCTGGAGCTAGATCTTATGTCACATGTGTTGTGCACAGAAATGTGTTAAACAAATTGAAGGCATGTGAGTGCTCCTTCGTTGTTCTACTTGTATTTGTGTGGCTTGTTGATCCGATAAGCCAGTTACCTATTCACATTTCAGTTCCTTGCATCTAGCTTCTGTTTATTATTTCTCCCATATGCTGCAGAGAATTGATATTTTAAAAATAACAAGGAACGCTCTCTGATCCTACTTTTTACATACCTGTTGTAATAATCATATCATTTCGGAACCTCATATACAATTCAGAGGCTTATTGACATAGGTAAGAAAATGCTTGTTCAGTAGCACAACTCTTTTGCTTGCTGTCAGAGGCCCCGTTGGCTTAGATTTTTTTTGTTCCCAGTTGAGACATTCCCAATATTGTGATTCATGATGTTGTTCGTTTTTCTATTGCTTTTCTGGTGCAATTGTTATGCCCAGATAGACTATTACGTACGTTGTCAATACAATAAAAACTGAATTACTAATCTACCTATTCTTTGACCTTCCATGACCATGAATAGCTTCAGTCAAACCACAGCATCTTCATTTTCTTTCATGTGCACATTCTTTTTCATATGAAAAACACCAAGTCACCGTGTGCTAGGTTCAGTCACCAAGTCACTGTGATTTTTTTTTTATGCAGGACTAATTGTAAAGTCATAGTACTCCAGATTGGGAGCAGAGATTGAATAGTTTTCATGTAGCTGCTCACATTGATTGTTTGCTTTTCAATGTGCTAGAACAAAATACAGTATTATTAACAACTTACTTAGATGACCGAAACAGGAGGCCTGTCATTGGCTCGTCCCGGTTGTCACCATGCATCAAAATTATTTCCAATTTCCTTCTGTTGGGCTTTACATTTACATTTCCATGCACCAGCTCTTCCACCTGATTAAAGACGATCGCTGCCCTGCCCATGCCGATTCAGTGGAGAGACAATCGTGGAGCTGCTCTCTCTGTGTAGGATAGTTCCTGCCGCCTCCCCAGGTGATACGATCCATTTCCCATTGTTCAAACTTCTTTGATTATTCAGCCCCAGTTGCCGATGTAGTTCATTTTGCATGTGTGGCTTTTGTCTCTGTGCCCAACAACCTTGCTCCGTGTTAATTAGTTCAGGCTAAGATCCAGCCTTGCCTGCAAAATAAATTCGTATATATAACCATCAATACCAGTATGACAACGGTTGTTACCAAACGAATTGATCAGTACACCGCCGAATGAATTGGCTCCCCAGGGACAAATATCAGGACAATCTCAGGTCGAATGAACATATCAGAGCATCTTGAATGCACAAAAGATTCAGTTAGTAGCGCTGGCCTTCACTGCGCGCGCCATTCTGTCAACAGATTGTTTAAGGTTTGATCGAATGATCAGGTCAACAAAAGATTCATGTCGATGCCACTGATGAGCACCAAGATGACGAGGGTGTGATGACGTCGGACACTGCATTGATGGAAAGTAAAGCATCTGTGGTCGCTGCGATGAATCGAGGTTGAGGTGGTCTGGACCGTGAGCCGTGTCCTGGGGACGTGGTGACCACGGATTGGCTGTCAGATCGGAGAGGAGAGCATGCATGGGATAAGGCTGCCTCGGTTGAGGAATGCGCGCTGGGCTTGAGCTGCACGATCAAGACCACCATCATCACGAGCTAGCTCAGGCTAGTTCATGATTATGTGCAATACTGTATGGCTAATATAAGTATGAATATGATTAGACGCAAAATGATACATTGCATATGAAGTTCTGCATGTATAGACATCCTAAGCATGTGACTATGAAGGTGTGAATTTTTTTTGTCGAAAATACATGCAATTTTATCCATTCTTGCTTTTATAAGGAAACTAACTCAGGTTATGAGATTAACTGTTTTTTTCTAATGAAAACACAGCAAGCTGCTGGTTTATCATGAAGAAAGGAGTCACAGAGGACCAATTAGAAGCCAGAGGAGGCAAGAGAAGAGAACCATAAAGAAAGAAATAGGCCTGCTCAAGCACCCATCAGGTCGAGTAGATCACGTTACACCGTCGTCTCTAAGCCAATTCTGCACCGTTCTGATTCTTGCGCTTCACCATGAGGCTGCCTCATCAACCATTTTGTGAAGGAGCTGCTGGTCCGAGCAAGCTCTTCTGTTGAATTTATTTATTTCCAAATCATCCAAGAAGTTATAGTTGTTGTTCTTGCTGTCTTCAGCGCCTTCTTTATATTTGACAAAAATTAACCGCACGCAAATCTAAAAACAAGATAGAGAACTTACGATGCCAACTATTTTGATCTAGATAACCCTATTGTAACAAATACATGACCACTATCTTGGGTACTGCAACAAATACATTGTGTTTATTTACAAATAGGGTATTATGAACGCTATGATAAGATAACAATTCTATGATTGTTTGCAATACCAATTTGCTAATACGATGTTACATTCGCTCATGTTCACCACATACACAATGGTTATTAGTGTTAGAGTAATATGCTTGTTGTATTACCAGGGGGCCAAAGGCCACAATATATAGTACATGTACAGGTGCACATATGCAGAAAGCCCCCTAACATATGGGGAAAAACTACAATAGACAAATATATACATCTAACACCCCCCTCAAACTCATGGTGGATCCACAACACTGAGTTTGGAGAGTAAGAAATCATGCTGCGCTCGAGTCTGTGCCTTCGTAAAGAAATCCGCCAACTGCAAATCTGAAGGCACATAATGAACCGCAACAACATCATCCTGTACCTGTGCACGTGTGTAAAAAGCATCAACACCGATATGCTTGGTCAGCTCATGCTTGACCGGATCACGTGCAATACTGATAGCACCTGTACTGTCAGACAAAAGTGGAGTGGGTGTCGTAACAGAGACCCCAAAATCTGCAAGCAACCACCGTAACCAAGTCACCTCAGCAATCAACAAAGCCATAGCCCGCAACTCAGCCTCAACACTCGAACGGGAAACTGCGACCTGTTTTTTCGTCTTCCAAGCAACAAGCGAACCACCAAGAAACACACAGTAAGCAGAAAGCGAACGACGATCCGTAGGATCACTCGCCCACGTAGCATCTGAATAGCACTGGAGCTGGAGAGAGCTGGAACGGGGAAAGAAAAGGCGACGAGTGATCGTGCCACGAAGATAACGAAGAACACGGAGGAGATGACTATAGTGAACAGTGGTAGGAGCTGAGACAAACTGACTCAGAATATGAACAGGATAAGAAATATCAGGACGAGTGACAGCAAGATAAACAAGACTCCCAACAAGATGGCGATAACGGGTGGGATCAGGAAGAGGATCACCATCAGTAGGACAAAGCTTAACATTAAGCTCCATAGGAATATCGACCGTGCGCTCATCCCCAAGAGCAGCACGAGCAAGAAGATCCTGAATGTACTTCTCCTGAGAGATAGAAAAGCCATCAGAAGTGGAGGAAACCTCAATGCCAAGAAAATAGCGAAGAGGACCAAGATCAGTCATAAGAAACTGATCGCGAAGACGAGCCTTGACGAAGGCAATATACTCAGGATCATCACCAGTAATGATCATATCATCAACATAGAGAAGAAGAAGAGTACGTCCACGAGGAGAAGTGTGAACGAAAAGTGCAGGATCATGAAGACTAGGAGAGAAACCAGCAGCAGTCACCACAGAGGCGAAGCGCTCAAACCAGGCACGAGGGGCCTGTTTGAGACCATGGAGAGAACGTCGAAGACGACAAACCATCCCATTGGGAACAGAATACCCAGGAGGAGGCTGCATGTAAACCTCCTCACTCAACTCGCCATTAAGAAAAGCATTCTGAACATCAAGCTGGGAGACAGACTGTTGAACACACTTTGTATCCACTACAGTATTACCGTTTGTATTCTTAACAGACTAGAGTAGTGGAGTAGTGCCCTAGATAATAGGATCACACGTTGTACCGTTCACTATATGTACCTCTTCTCTGTAATGCAAAACCATCGACACATTCACAATACAATTTGGTATCAGAGCCCTGCGCTCCTCCCTACCCTCGGCCATGGCCGACACCTCTTCCTCCTCAACGTCGGCTTCCATGCCGGCGACATCCTCCTTCTCTGCCCCAACCCTCGACACCGATCCCCGCACTCCTCTTCAGGCCCGCCCCACCATGCCGCGCGCTCCTCCCACCCCACATGCCTCCGACCGTCTCAATTTTGACGGCTTCGCCGAGAACCTCCCCCTGATCCAGCCCTCTTCTAACCTACCTCCTCTCATCTTCCCCTCCCAAATCCCTAACCCTACCTATTCCCACCCCATCCTCGGCGTCAACATCCAAACCTACGTGAAATTCCAGGTCAACGTCGCCGGCGTCAATTTCTCCAAGTGGCGTCAGATCCTAAAACTCCTCCTCACGATGTACAGCGTCATGGATCATGTCACCGAGGGTGCTGCCCCTCGCGATCCCGATGCCGGCTGGCGCGCCGTCGACATCCACCTCAGTCTGTGGTTCATGACCACCTTGACGGAGGATCTGCATCGCCTCGTTCAGGGCAGCGACGGCTCGGCACTCTCCACCTGGACTCGCCTTCACAACTTCTTCCTCAACAATCAAACATCACGGTACCTCTACCTCAGCAAGGCTTTTCGGAACACACCTCGTGGTGACATGACCGTCGCCACCTACGCGAGCAAGTTGCAGTCCATCGCCGACGATCTGGATGCCATCGGGCGCCCGGTCGACGACCGCGACCTCGCCCTCCAGTTCCTCGACGGCCTCGGTAAGGGCTATAAACTGCAGGCGGAGATCCTCAAAGGGAATCTTCCCTCCTTCGCCGATTGCTGCTCCCGCATTCAGCTCGCGGAGATCAACAACGACGACGCCCCCGCCCAAGTCTACGCCGCCCATGGTCACCCCGGCGGCAGCGGCAGCGCCCATCACGGGGGCAACCACTCCAACAGCGCGTCCCGTGCCCCAGGGGTGAGCCCCAACTATCGCGGCAACAACCCCATCCCTGGCTACCGGCCAGGCGGTGGGTCCGGTGGTTCTCCTCAACAAGGTGGACGCGGCCGTGGCCGTGGCTATCCTGGTGGGCACGGCGGTGCTACGCCGAACACCGGCCGCGGTTTTGACTACGGGGGGCGTGGCCGCGGCTCCACGTCCCAAGAACCCTGGGTGGGGTACTTTGCGCCCATGGGCGCCCCCTTCCCGCCTGCGCGCTCGCCATGGTCGGCATCCTGGACAGCGCCCAATGCCGCCGGGGTTCTTGGCTCCCGCCCCGGCCCCCACTCGCAGGCCTACCATGCCGTGCCTTCTGGGCCCTCGTCATCATCCTCCCCGGCCTACGCTGCGCCCGCGCCCTCTGCACCGCCTCACTCCTTCGACTATGCCGCCATGCTCCATCACGCCATGACGACCGGTCAGCAGCAGATACCACAACCGGAGTGGATCATGGATTCAGGAGCCTCCTCCCACGTCACTGGTAAGACGGGTAACCTCGCCAACTCTCACTCCACTTTAGGTCGTAACTCTCAGCATATCATTGTTGGCAACGGGTCTCATCTTCCCATTGTAGCTGTCGGGGCCGTCCAAATTTCTTCCCTTCCCCTCTACTTACAATATGTTCTTGTCTCCCCATCCATTGTCAAAAATCTCATTTCCGTTCGCAAGTTTACTCGTGACAACTATGTATCCATTGAATTTGACCCCTATGGTTTTTCCGTGAAGGATCTAGCTACCAAGACCCTCCTCCTCCGCTCCAATAGTGATGGCGACCTCTACCCATTCCTCAGCTCCACGGCATCAACTCCAACAGCGGCTTTCACCACCTCCTCCGGCAACCTCTGGCATCAGCGGCTCGGCCACCCAAGCAACGCCTCTCTCGCCCACCTGTCTTTAGATTTTCTCCAATGTAATAACAATGTCCCACGTAGCTCCCCATTATGCGAGGCGTGTCAACTAGGACGCCAACCTCGTCTTCCATTTCCTACCTCCACCTCTCGAACCTCCGCTGCTTTTCAATTAATTCATTGCGATTTGTGGACTTCACCCATTCTCAGTTTTTCTGGTTATAAATATTACTTGGTCATATTGGATGATTTCACCCATTACTCTTGGACTTTCCCTCTGCGAAATAAATCCGACACGTGTTCCACTATTCAACGTTTCTTCCAATTTATTCATACCCAATTCCATGTTACCATCCAATGCATGCAATGTGACAATGGCGGTGAATTTCTCACAACTACACTTCGCGACTTCTTCTCCTCCCATGGTGTCTCGTTTCGCCTCTCATGCCCTCACACGTCCCCCCAGAATGGCAAAGCCGAACGCCTCTTACGCACCACCAACGACATCATCCGCACCTTGCTTATCCATGCCAAACTCCCCCCACCATTTTGGGTCGAAGCCCTTCACACCGCCACTCACCTCCTCAACCTACGACCCTCTCGCTCCATCCACAACCACACACCTCACTATTCTCTCTTCGGTGTTCATCCTAGCTACGAGCATCTCCGTGTCTTCGGCTGTCTATGCTACCCTAACCTCTATGCCACATCCGCCCACAAGCTCTCTCCTCGTTCCACTCGGTGCGTTTTCCTCGGCTACCCTCGCGAACACAAAGGGTACAGGTGTCTAGACCTCACATCCCGGCGCATCATTGTGTCCCGCCATGTCATTTTTGATGAATCCACCTTTCCCTATTTTTCCCCACACAGCCCATCCACAGAAAATCCCACCTCCCCTGATCCTCCTCGTACTGACACGATCATCCCCGGGATCCCCACCGCACCTTCCTCGATTCCCTTGCCGCATCCTACCCCCTCCACTCCCGTCGCTCCACCTGGCCTGGCAGGACCATCATCCGGCCCACCCCGCACCCCGGTCCCCTCTGCTCCCCGCACTACGCCTGCCGCGTGCCCCTCCACCAGCCCGCCTCCACACGCGACCCCACCCTGGACACCGACAGCATCTTCCTCGCCTGCCGTGCGCGTCCCCTCCAGCCAATCACCACGGGGGCCCCCCACCTCGCCTGCCGCGCCACCATCACACTGCGATTTGTCGTCCCCTCAACCCACTCCGCCCAACCACACCTCGCCACATCACCCTGCACTCCCGCCCAATGCTATATCGGTAGAGCCACCCGCCAATCACCACCCCATGGTTACTCGTGGTAAGCACGGTTATTTTATGCCTCGGCGCCATCTCTCCCTCACTTCCACCACCACACCTACAATCTCCCCCATCCCCGCCACATATAAATCTGCTCTCAAGGACCCTAATTGGCACAATGCTATGTTAGATGAGTTCACTGCCCTAATGCGGAATGACACTTGGTCTTTGGTTTCTCGTCCTGCAGGTGTGAATGTGGTGACTGGCAAATGGATCTTTCGCCACAAATTTAATCCGGATGGATCTCTTGCTCGCTACAAGGCTCGCTGGGTTGTTCGCGGCTTCTCACAGCAACATGGTGTGGACTACAATGAGACATTCAGTCCAGTGGTGAAACCTGCCACCATTCGACTTGTTCTGAGCATTGCCACCACACATTCATGGCCCATTCATCAGATGGATGTCAAGAATGCCTTTCTCCACGGTGACCTTCACGAGACAGTTTATTGTGAGCAACCTTCTGGCTTTCTTGACCCCACTCACCCCACTCATGTGTGCCATTTGCGCAAGTCCTTATATGGTTTAAAACAAGCACCCCGTACTTGGTTTCATCGTTTCACCTCTTTCATCACCTCCATTGGCTTTGTGGCATCCAAATGTGATTCTTCTTTGTTCATTCTTAAAACTGGCTCTTCCATTGCATATTTGCTCTTATATGTTGATGACATCATTCTCACCGCAAATACCCCATCTCTTTTGCAATCCATCATCACTTCTTTGAGCCATGAGTTTTCCATGAGTGATCTAGGAGAGATCCACCACTTCCTTGGGGTCAATGTTCACCGCACCCATGACGGTCTGTTTCTTTCACAACAACAATATGCCTTAGAGATTCTTGACCGTGCCAACATGATCAATTGCCATCCCATTGCCACTCCTATAGACACCAAAGCCAAAATATCCGCCACCGATGGCAAACAGTTCTCCGACCCCACCCTTTACAGAAGTATCGCTGGTGCTTTACAGTATCTCACACTCACTCGCCCGGACATCTCCTATGCCGTCCAACAAGTGTGCTTGTTTATGCATGATCCCCGTGAGTCTCATTTTCAGCTCGTCAAACGGATTTTGCGCTACATCCAGGGCACCTCGCACTTTGGTTTGCACCTTCATCGTGCCTCCTCTCATGACCTTGTTGCATATTCCGATGCGGATTGGGCCGGGTGCCCCGACACCCGCAAGTCCACTTCTGGTTATTGTGTTTTCCTTGGCTCCAATCTGGTCTCATGGTCCTCCCGTCGCCAAAACACTGTGTCTCGCTCCAGTGCTGAAGCGGAGTACCGAGCTGTTGCAAACTGCATTGCCGAATCTTGTTGGCTTCGTCAACTCTTGTGTGAGCTTCATCATCCGCCGACTCGAGCCACCGTTGTTTACTGTGACAACATCAGCGCCATGTACATGTCTTCTAATCCGGTGCAGCACCAGCGTACCAAGCATGTGGAGATTGACCTCCACTTTGTGCGTGATCGCGTGGCACTTGGGGAAGCTCGTGTTCTCCATGTTCCAACAAGCTCGCAGTTCGCGGATATTTTCACCAAGGGACTGCCCACAAGTGTGTTCGAAGATTTCAGATCCAGTCTTAACGTCGCTGCAAGCGTCGTTCCGACTGCGGGGGGCTGTTGAACACACTTTGTATCCACTACAGTATTACCGTTTGTATTCTTAACAGACTAGAGTAGTGGAGTAGTGCCCTAGATAATAGGATCACACGTTGTACCGTTCACTATATGTACCTCTTCTCTGTAATGCAAAACCATCGACACATTCACAATACAATTCAGACCAGCGGTGAACAGAAGCAACAGCAAGAAGGGTACGCACAGTAGTCATATGAGCCACAGGGGCAAAAGTCTCATCATAGTCACGGCCGTGCTCCTGCTGAAAGCCACGAGCCACAAGACGCGCTTTATAGCGCTCAAGAGATCCATCAAAGCGAGTCTTAATTTTATAGACCCACTTACACGTGATAGGACGAACACCAGAGGGGGAGAAACAAGATCCCAAGTGCCAGTGCGCTCAAGCGCAGCGATCTCCTCAGCCATGGCAAGCTGCCATTCAGGATGACGCTCGGCATCCCGATAAGAATCGGCTGAAACGACAGAAAGACCATACTGACTAGGAGAGTAACGAGCTGGAGCACGACGACGAACAGGCCGTGAAGTGGGAAGGTCATCAGCGGAGGACAACTCATCGAAGAAGAGGAAGAAGGGACAACATCGAAAGGATCCGAACCGGAGAACGAGGAGTACTAGGGGGACTAGACGGAGGAGAGGATGGCGCCGAAGAGGAGGGCGCATCAAGACTAGGAGGGGGAGGAGACGGGATAGCAGGGGGGTGCATCCGGAAAAAGAAGAAAAGAGATATCATCCACCGGGTAAGTACCCGAGGTGGGACGAGGATAGAAGGGACGCGTCTCATCAAACGTGACATCACGAGAGATGCGCATCCGACGACCAACGGGGTCCCAACAGCGATAGCCCTTATGCTCATCACTGTATCCGAGAAAAACACACTCAACATGAGCGGTCAGCTTGGTGCGATCGCGAGGAGGGAGAAGAACATAGCAAACGCAACCAAATAAACAAAGTGTCGAGTAATCTGGAGAGCAACCAGAAAGACGCTCGAGAGGAATGCCACCTTGAAGGGCAGCAGAAGGCTGAATGTTAATGAGGTAAGTCGACGTAGCGACAGCCTCAGCCCAGAAATGCGGCGGAAGAGAAGAAGCAATCATCATAGCACGGGTAGTCTCAAGAATATGACGATGCTTACGCTCGGCGACACCATTTTGAGCATGGGCGCCGGGACACGAGAACGGGCAAGGGTGCCCTGCTCAGCAAGAACACCACGCAGTCTGGGAGATATACTCGCCTGCAGAGTCAGCACGAAACACACGAATAGGCGCGTAATACTGAGTACGAACCATGGCTGCAAAACGCTGATAAATAGAAAGCACCTCACTGCGAGAGTGCATAAGAAACAACCAGGTGTATCGCGAAAAATCATCAATAAACAAAATATAGTATCGATGACCCCCTTTCGAAGGAAAGGGAGCCGGACCCCAAACATCCGAATGAACTAAATCAAAAGGTCGCTGAGATACGACGCACTAGTAGGATAGGGAAGCTGAATCTGTTTGCCTAGCCTACAACCCCGACACGAATGCAAAGATCCCGAGACAGACCCCAGACCACGACGAACTAATGACGATAAACGGAGCCACGAGGTGACCCAGCCGATGATGCCACCGCTGAAAAGATCCAGTGACGAAGCAGCAACCGTAGGAGAACGGCAGATGAAGTGGCAGTAGAAGGAACGCGAAGCCAGTCTAACTCCTAGAGCCCCGGGGACTCAAGGCTGCGAGGGCCAGCTCCAACCAGGGCCTGTGTACGGCGGTCCTGAACAGCACAAGAATCAGCGTCAAGAATGACGCGACAACCAGAATCAGTAAGCTGAATAGCGGAAAACAGGTTCATCTTAAGACTAGGAACATGAGAAACATCAGGAACAGAGAAAGAGGTAGTAGAAAGGGTGCCTCGACTGGAAACAGGGAGAGAGGTACCATCAGCCGTGATAACACGAACAGGCGAAACAAGAGAGCGAAGAGCAGAAAGAATAGAAGACGCAGAGGTCATATGAAAAGAAGCTCCAGAATCCAGATACCACGGGAATGACGTACCTGACTGTGTGGAAGGTGGTGGTCGCGCGGTGCCAGAAGAGCCACGCACAGAACCAGCAGTACCCGTCGAGGAAGAGCCTGTACCAGCGAGCAGACCACGAAGACCACGGATAATGTCCCGATCAGATAGCGCAACAGCAGAAGATCCTGAAGAACCAGCCTGACGACGAGTAAGATGCGGCGGGCGTAAGCTGGGATCCCTCTGCGGCAAGTAGCGATAGTGTGTGCCTGCCATAGGTGCAGGGGAGGTGACGTCGAACCACAAGGCTGCTGGGGCTGACGCTGACCCTGGAATGGAGGAGTAGGAAGTATCGGCTGTGCCGGAGGCCGCAACGAAGTCGGCGGCATAGGAGGTCCACGAGCAGACGGCACAGGAGGGCCACGAGCAGCAAGAACAGAGGGAACCTCAAGAAGACCAGCACCACGAAGACGAGTCTCCTCAGCACGAAGCTCAGCAAGTACCTCAGAGAGCGGAACACGACCACGTGCAAGCAGCTGGGCCCGGCGCGGCTCAAACTCCTTACGGAGCCGCGACAAGAACTCAAAAACGCGCTGAAACTCCAGATCCGCGCGCACAGTCAGACAGCAGGGGTGGCACACACAGCTGTACGGAGAGAATCAAGCTGACGCCAAATAGCAGCACTCGAGTGTAGAACTCATCAATAGTAGAATCACCCTGCTGAAGGGCATGCTCCTGGCGGACCACAGATAGGTAGAGAGCATCCCCAGACGGCTGATAGCGCCGACGAAGAAAAGCCCACTGAGCAGCAGCGGTGGGAAGACCCATAAACTCAGCAGCATACTGAGGCGAACACTGGAGGTAAGAACAGCAGCGCACGAGCATCCTCATCAATCCACTGAGTGTACTCGGTCAAATCCAGCCGGTAAGTCGCAACGGCAAGAGTGGTCCTGGACCTTCCGGTCATAGTCAGCCAGAGCAGTCATCAGCACTCTTGGCTGCATCCTTATCCGCCTGAGTAGCATCAGTGGCAAGGGCAACAGGTGGCGGTGCAACAGGCACCGTAGGAGCAACGGGGCATGGCGGACAGGAGACCTCGCCAGAAAGCACACCCCAAAGACGAGACCGCGCATGTGGACACGCATGAAGGCAGCGAAATCAGGGTAATTCGCGCCATCAAAGATCACCGGGCAGCGAGGGATCGCAATATAGCCCGAGGAAGACATAGCTATCTTTTTTTTTGTCGTTTTTTTTTTTACCTCAGATTGGAATCAAACTGCTGGGAACGAACGCAGGAGAGCAGGCGGGCAGGCGGCCCAATCTGCAGCGAAGCCGGCGGGGAGAGCAGGCGGGCAGGGAAACCAGGCGTCGGGCAGCCACGCACGCGCGGCAGGGCGGCCACGCAGCAGGGCAGGCGGGCAGGCGTCTGGGCAGCCACGCGCGGGGAGGCCTCGCGCAGGGGACGGGCAGGGCGGCCACGCGCCAGGGCGACCACGCGTGGGGAGATCGAGGCGGACGGGGATCGAATCGGGAGATGCCGATTCTGGCGGCGGACGGAGCGGCAGGAAGGCCTCGCGCGAAGAATTGAAGCGGACGAGATCGAATCGGGAAAAGCCGGCCGGGGAATTGAGATCGGATCGGGAAGAGGCCGGCCGGGAACAAGTCTCTAGGAGGATCAATTTTGCTCTGATACCATGTTAGAGTAATATGCTTGTTGTATTACCAGGGGGCCAAAGGCCACAATATATAGTACATGTACAGGTGCACATATGCAGAAAGCCCCCTAACATATGGGGAAACTACAATAGACAAATATATACATCTAACAATTAGCTTGGCTAATAATACATTGTATTTGAGAAATAAAAAAAAGAGCACACAAACAAATATGATGTTTAGACAGATAGATAGGATATCAGAACATTTATGAGACAATCAAGGAGCTAGCATGGACTCATATATAGGACTAGCCAATCATCACCCAGCTGATTGCGCACGTTCTGATAAACCTACTCATCTCCACCAAAATATCTCTGAAAACAAACTTTACGGCAATGCAGCCTGACCTAAGGTGGAGACAGTTTCTAACAAAACGAAAACTTGATAACAAGACAACCTAAGGGTATCTCCAACCGGATTTTGGGCCGTTCGGGTGGCCGCGCGGACACGCGGACAGCGGCCCGCGTCCGCGTGTCCGTTTGGGTCGCACGCGGCGCCCAACGCGGCGACCCAAAGAGACGCCACGTGGTTCGTCTTCCTTGCGCGGCGCTGCGCCATGGCAGGCCTCGACGGGACAGCCATGGCGGGCGGTGGAACGCGCGGGAAAGTTCCCGCGCGCACCAAGGTTCCCGCGCGCGCGAAACGCCATTGGCCCAGGAGGACGCTGACTCGGCGGAGCGCGGCCGGCAAGAGCGCATGCGCCGGCGCCAGGACATCCAGGAGGCCCAGGCCCCCGCCCGCGTCCGGCTGGAGGCGCGCACCGCTGTGGAACGCGCCGCCCGCAGAGCTGGAGCTATGCGGGAAGCGGATGATTCCGCCGCAGGAGGCGGCGCGCGAGCGCGCCCGAGGTGCGCGGACGGAAAGGAGGAGGATGAAGGCCTCCGCCGATGCCGCCGCCGCCGCCGCCCGCGCCCGCGCCGCGCCGCCACCGCCGCGCCACCCAGACGTAAGCTGGAGTGGAATCCTCACGCGTTCAGGCCGCCCGCGTCGAGTGAAATCCACGGCCCCGACGGCGAGCCGGCGAGGAGTCGCGGCTACGCCGCCGGCCCGTACGTATTTAGGATAGAATAGGAGTTAAAAAATTGTAATCAGTTCTCTTTAATGAAATATATTATTTATGCCTATGACACGCGGGCCAGGGGCGGACATGGGGCGGACGCGAGCGACCAGCCTTTCGCGTCCGCGGCCACGCAAACCCGGCCAAGATTTGGGCCGGGTTTGCGTCGATCCGGACACCGCGGGCATCCGTTTTAGGGATGGGTCCGCGCGCTGGGCCGGGATTTTGTCCGTTTGGACCCATCCGGACGCGCGGGCGCGGGATGGGTCGCCCGGTTGGAGATGCCCTAAGGAAGGAGGTTTGGGGAAACTCAAAGTGTAGCCCGAGCTACACATCTCCTTTTTTTTTTTACAAAATTCAAATTCAACATTTAAAGTTTTAAAAAAAAATCTGAATGTAGCTAATGATGTACTCATGTAAAATTTCAGGATGAAATACGTTATATTAGAGGCTACACAAAAATGACAAATTCTAACAAATATTGGAGGTTTCAAAATCTGTACTGTTCATGGATTTGTGAATTTTGCACAGCCCAAAATACTGAGTCTTTCGTATTCCTTTTTTTTTTCACAGTTGTAGAGTACATCATTTTCTACCTATAGAATTTTTGTTCCTATTTTTTTGAAACTATAAAATACCATTTTCGATTTTTTGAAAAAACGAGTTCCATGTAGCCCGAGCTACAAAATGCCACACTCTGTCTGTCTGTAATGTCAGACAAATCAACTACGGATCGACATTTTAAAGCTGGCGAAACTGTTCTGCTTCCCCGCACATATATTATGTAATAATAATAAAGACATCAGTAATAAAACAATAAAGACATCACGCAGTATATGTTCTTGTCAGGTGACTATGCTCCTTTGTGTAAAAAAAAAAAGGTGACTATGCTCCTTGCTTGCGGCTAACATATCCTCTGTTCTGCTCTATGCGAAGTGTTTGATATATCTGATGCAAGCATCTTTGAGCTTGGTACAATGATGCTGGTCAGACAGAGCTAATGTGGCGGCGAGGCTCTTGGCGTCGAGGCTCTTGCAGAGGATGCTCTCACACATTAACTTCAACCTTTCCATGGCATACCTATCTGCAGCCACGAGCAAGTGCTTCACAAGCTCCTTGCTGTCGTTGTTGTCGAAGTCATCCATTGCAGGCAGTGAATCTGTATATATGAAGTGAAGAAATGCTCGGAAGACAGTGGGCTGCATGTCCTCTATCTCTATGCACTGCTTCTCCTTGCCCCCCATCGGGCCAAAGAGCTCCGCATCAAAGACCGGCGACCGCATCGCGAGCACAATCTTATGAGCATGGAAGACCTCCCCGCCGCTGACCTTGATGGTCAGGTCCGTTCCTTTCTTCCCCTGCAGCAGCTTTGCAAGGTTATCTGACAAGTCCGACGGCGGCACTTGGATCTCGGACGTCTTGTAGGCCGGCACGACCTGGGTTTCCTTGATGACGGTGACGTCGCACTCGATCACGAGGCAGTCATCGTGCAGGTACGGCGATGCCTCCAGGAGGTCCCTCCTCATGAACCTGGCAGGGCCCCTGGGAGGCTCGTCCTTACAGGAGTTGAACGGCGGGAAGGACGACGGCCGGGAGAAGAGCAAGGACGACTTCCCGGTGGCCTGGTTTGTGAGCCTCAAGTCGTAGAGCGCCCTCACCGCGGATTTCTTGCTCTGGAGCTCGACGAGTACCGAGACATAATCCTTGTTATCGGATCTGTTTCCGTCGGGGTAGTAGAGGACGCACCAGTCGTAGCCGCCGACGGTGAAGGTGCCGGACCGGATGAAGTTCCCGGCGCCGAGACCCTTGTGCATCCTGTAGCAGGTGATCGTGAACACGTGCGTGCCCCGCGCCGTGTCCGGGATGCACGTCGACGCCGTGGTCGTTCTCGGCCTCTGCAGTGCTGCCATTGCCGGTAGTATACACAGTAACACAGAGGTAAAACTAGGGCGGTACGGTGTCCGCGGCGGCGTCGGTGTCGGCGGGCGGCGGCTAAGAGCGTTTTCGTCGATCGAGGACAGGAAGTTGAAAAGGTGAAGATGACTCGATCAGCTGGAAGTTTAAATAAACGCGGAAGCCAACCAACGTGGTCGACTCGGAAGAGATCCACGGAACACGGTTACACGGAGTCCTTTTGAGCCCTGGCGGATTGAGGGTAGTCTGTTCATATCGAGTCAGGCCGGTACTCAGGTACCGGAGTGTATATGGTATCTAGGATTTGCACATATGTTTTCCAGGGATCAAATCAGACAAACAATATCATCACGACAGAGGAGTCCGAGTTAGTTGCATTGGAAGACGGCAATTTTTTTTTAGCTAGAATGTGCATTGGAAGGCAAAAGTATATAAAGCCGTGATTCAGGGTTTTTTAGCGTGTTGGTGATAATGTATAAAGAAAAATGTCATTCTATTTCTTTTTCAGGATAGCAATCGCCTGCTTTCCCTTGATCCGCCAGGGCTAGTTGCATTGGAAAGATATATAGAATCACCGTGTATATTGTTAGAGCAATATGTTTGTTGTATTACCAGGGGGCCAAAGGCCACAATATATAGTACATGTACAGGTGCACATATGCAGAAAGCCCCCTAACATATGGGGAAACTACAATAGACAAATATATACATCTAACCCCCCCCTCTCAAACTCATGGTGGATCCACAACACTGAGTTTGGAGAGTAAGAAATCATGCTGCGCTCGAGTCTGTGCCTTCGTAAAGAAATCCGCCAACTGCAAATCAAGGCACATAATGAACCGCAACAACATCATCCCGTACTGTGCACGTGTGTAAAAGCATCAACACCGATATGCTTGGTCAGCTCATGCTTGACCGGATCACGTGCAATACTGATAGCACCTGTACTGTCAGACAAAAGTGGAGTGGGTGTCGTAAAAGAGACCCCAAAATCTGCAAGCAACCACCGTAACCAAGTCACCTCAGCAATCAACAAAGCCATAGCCCGCAACTCAGCCTCAACACTCGAACGGAAACTGCGACCTGTTTCTTCGTCTTCCAAGCAACAAGCGAACCACCAAGAAACACACAGTAAGCAGAAAGCGAACGACGATCCGTCGGATCACTCGTCCACATAGCATCCGAATAGCACTGGAGCTGGAGAGAGCTGGAACGGGGAAAGAAAAGGCGACGAGTGATCGTGCCACGAAGATAACGAAGAACACGGTGGAGATGACTATAGTGAATAGTGGTAGGAGCTGAGACAAACTGACTCAGAATATGAACAGGATAAGAAATATCAGGACGAGTGACAGCAAGATAAACAAGACTCCCAACAAGATGGCGATAACGGGTGGGATCAGGAAGAGGATCACCATCAGTAGGACGAAGCTTAACATTAAGCTCCATAGGAGTATCGACCGTGCGCTCATCCCCAAGAGCAGCACGAGCAAGAAGATCCTGAATGTATTTCTCCTGAGAGATAGAAAAGCCATCAGAAGTGGAGGAAACCTCAATGCCAAGAAAATAGCGAAGAGGACCAAGATCAGTCATAAGAAACTGATCACGAAGACGAGCCTTGACAAAGGCAATATACTCAGGATCATCACCAGTAATGATCATATCATCAACATAGAGAAGAAGAAGAGTACGTCCACGAGGAGAAGTGTGAACGAAAAGTGCGGGATCATGAAGACTAGGAGAGAAACCAGCAGCAGTCACCACAGAGGCGAAGCGCTCAAACCAGGCACGAGGGGCATGTTTGAGACCATAGAGAGAACGTCGAAGACGACAAACCATCCCATCGGGAACAGAATACCCAGGAGGAGGCTGCATGTAAACCTCCTCACTCAACTCGCCATTAAAAAAGCATTCTGAACATCAAGCTGGGAGACAGACCAGCGGCGAACAGAAGCAACAGCAAGAAGGGTACGCACAGTAGTCATATGAGCCACATGGGCAAAAGTCTCATCATAGTCACGGCCGTGCTCCTGCTGAAAGCCACGAGCCACAAGCGCAGCGATCTCCTCAACCATGGCAAGCTGCCATTCAGGATGACGCTCGGCATCCCGATAAGAAGTCGGCTCGGAAACGACAGAAAGACCATACTGACTAGGAGAGTAACGAGCTGGAGCACGACGCTGACGAACAGGCCGTGAAGGGGAAGGTCATCAGCGGATGACAACTCATCAGAAGAAGAGGAAGAAGGGACAACATCGAAGGATCCGAAACCGGAGAACGAGAGTACTAGGGGGACTAGACGGAGGAGAGGATGGCGCCGAAGGGGGCGATCAGGACTAGGAGGGGGAGACGGGATAGCAGGGGGTGCATCCGGAAAAAGAAGAAAAGAGATATCATCCACCGGGTAAGTACCCGAGGTGGGGCGAGGATAGAAGGGACGCGTCTCATCAAATGTGACGTCACGAGTGACATGGGCATACCCTTCGGATACCCATTATTAGTATATCCGGCTCGGCCCAATATGGAGAAGACTCAATATGGAGAAGGCCCAACAAGGCAACCCGAAGAAGTAGTCGACTAGGACTCTTGTAAAACCCTAGGCTGGTTGCATATATAAAGCTAGCCAGGGCACCCGAAAGAGGAGAGAGGAGATAGGCCAAGATATAGACATAGAGATAGACAACATAGCTACGCCGACGGCGGCACCCTGTAAAGATACTTGTGTTCATATAGTGGATTGCTAGCAGCACGTAGGGATCCTCCACCGAGGGGACCCGAAGCTGGGTACGTCGTGTGCCTAACCTCGTTCCCGGAATCTCCATCGTCGCTCTTCCGAAACCCTAGTCTACAATACGTAGGCATTGCCGAGGTGATCCCTCGTCAATTGGCGCCGTCTTTGGGAATCGCGGCGGCTGGATTTTGTGATCCGGGCGGGACCCCTCGTCTACGGCGCGTTCAATTTCATCGACAAAAGATCTCGTATTCTGTGGCGGCCAGATCGCATCCGCGTAATGGCGGCCAGGGATTCTACGCTAATCCCGTCCCTCACATATACAGCAAGATAAGTTTCAGCGATCCAAAAAAGCGGGTGCTATCCCGTCGGTTTAGTCTCCAATATTTCACAGTGTAGCTTTGTCTCTTCCAAAAGAGGCAAAGCTGAGTTTTACTACCCCTTGCACGTGCATACATATTGCTAGTTTTTTCTTTTTGATTCGTTCACTGTTACTTTTCATGTAACCATGGCAGAGAGAATTAATACTACCATCAGTTAAGAGCGGTCGCTTTCCGGGAGGCTGATGTCCGCTGTGTAGTAGCACGCCTCGAGCAACCAAGTCGCGTTCATATCAAGGGTGCAGGGTTCAACTCGAAATACATCAATGTCATCTCATCGACCCTGTGTAACCTTGTCTGGGACACGAGGAACAGAAGCTGAAATATGGAAAGCTAGGAAGAAATCGTTTGGCATAAAGAGTCAGGCTTCAAGGAAAAAAAAAGAAATTTTCTTTTGTTCAGATCTGAACCCAGATCGTGTGAGCAAGTGAATCTAACGATTTGGTCAGACTACTAAGCAAAGCTAAGTACCTGCTACCTCTAATGCTATAAAATCTAGTAATATTCTCATATGAGTTTGTATGTGCAATTCACGTCTTCATCTCGCGTTGGTACTATGAAGCTACACAGGGCATGTAAAGAATCAAACTACTTCTTGCTTGATAGCGGGCAGTCGCCATTGCATATTTGGCTGTCGTGGATCATATTCACCGCCTGTAGTCATCAAATTGGCATGTCGAGGTTCCGATACATCGGCAGCGTCTTCTTCATCGACTGCGTCACTTTTTCGACTACGTCCGCTGCGCTGGTCACTTCCGGCTAAACGCCACGCGGCTTCGCCATATCAACTACATCCACCTCATCACTACTACTCCCCTACATGGATCAAGCCATCGAGTTCATCAGCGAAGAACATCCGACACAGCAATCAGGTGCTATATTTCTAGTTAATTGTTATTCGCAAAATTTATTTGGCCAAATATTTGCTCGGCTTGTGTTGTTACTTTCTCGCAGAATTTTTGCGCCATAATATCACTGCAGATCAGAACAAACATCGATTACTTTGCTTCGACGATCCTATTTTGCCATCGCGCATTCGCCATGTTCGGGGGCTTTCTGTCGCGAACTCGACATTGCGCACTCGCCACGTTTGGGGTTTGCCAGTCGTGGATCCACCACAATCAACTACGTCCTCTTCATCGACTACTTCTGGGCAGGCGCCGGCCGAATACATCGACCGTGTCCGTCGCATGACCTGCTTACGCATCGGCTCTGCCATACCCGATAAAAAAGCTAAGTGTTTCTCTTCTGAGAGTCAATTATTATTTAATTTCGCCACACGGATAATACTCGGGGGCTGCGTCATTACATTATTACAGCAAATACACCCGATACTCGTGGTTGTGTCATTACTTCGTTACCACAAATATACTCGGTTATTTGGTGAATTTATTTTCTTCGGCTTTGGATATATCTTCCTTCAGTGGAATTATTTTCTCCGGTTCAGTGGAATTATTCTCTTCGGCAGTGGATTTATTTTCTTCGCTTAGTGAAATTATCTTCTTCGGCTCAGTGGATTCATCTTCTTCGGCTTACTGGATTTTGTCTTCGTCGGATTCATCTTATAAGGTTATCATTGGTTTCTTCTAATATAATATTACCCGATGCGTTTCCGGGTCAATGGATTCATCTTCTATGGTTATTACTGGAACTATTTTCTTCGGTCAATGGATTCATCCTCTATGATATCAACGGATTCATCTTTTATGGCTATTACTGGATTCTTCGGGTCAATGGATTCATCCTCTATGATATCGGCGGATTCATCTTCAATATATGATGGTTTAATCTTTAATATGGATTCATCTCAAGTACTTCATATCGGACTTCATCTTCAGTATTTCACCCTTAATGGCCTTCTTTCGGCGACACGGATAATACTCGGGGGCTTGACAACGACTTCGCCCCGAGCATAACTACAGCGTAATATTCCAGGCGACTACTACTTCGGCACAGTATTTTCAGCAACGCTCGGGGGCTTGACAGCAACTTTACCCCGGGTCACAACTGCAACACGGCGCCCAAGTAATAATCATGATATCACCCCAGAAGCGCTCGGGGGCTCGGCTATTTCTTCATCAATAATTTGGCGGCATCTATTTTCGCTATTTGGTGGTTTCTACTTCAGCTCGATTTCTTCTCTATACTCGAAGACTTCATCGCGCGTCGACTCCGTCGTACGCAATAAGCTAAGTGTTCCTTTAATTTACACAAAGTTGATTATCATTTATTTTAGCCGCACCCGACACTCGGGGGCTGCGCCATATTTCTTCACTATACATCTCAGGTTGGCAAAAGAAGAACTGTGCCTACAAAAATTGTCTTCAAGAGAGAACCCCGACGAAATTGTCTTCAAGAAAGAACCCGACGAAATCAAAAGAGTACCCGACGAAATTGTCTTCAAGAGAGAACCCCGACGAAATTGTCTTCAAGAAAGAACCCGACGAAATCAAAAGAGTACCCGACGAAATTGTCTTCAAGAGGGAACCCGACGAATTCAAAAGAGTACCCGACGAAATCTTGAGAGAACCCGACGAAATTTTATTCATGGAGGTCTCGACAAATTATCTTCATGGAGGTCCTGAAAAATTATCTCCAAGGAGGTCCCGAAGAATTATCCTCAAAGAGGACCCGAAGAAATTTTCCTGAGGGAGGAACTCGACGAGATTATCATCAAGGAGAAACCAAAAAAAAAAGGAGGAGGAAAAAGGAAAAAAGAGGATGGACAAATCTTCGGGTCCATTGACTCGTCATTTGTTCTGAGCAAGAGCATCGGCGATGTGCCTGACGACAATATAGAAGAACCCAATATATTCGGCTGTCTCATCACGCCCGAGAAAAATATAGAAGAACCCGCAAGATGGGTCATTGCATCAGCCGAACAAGGCACTTGACAAAATATTCTCAGAGCGCCAAAGTAGCGAACAATCTCTGAATGCCGCAAAACTCTGCGAAGGTAAGACCCCGATCCGTTCTGTGTGGCGTGGCATCGCCAAAGATTGCTACTTTTTTCCGTATCAACAGATACGAAGAAAAATCCTAACGGACGCGTTAGGTACCCGATAAATATGACTGGGACTCGACAGAATGGTAAGACCTTAAGCGGCACCTGTCGAAGTTTACACCAGTATCCCGAGATCATGTCCAGGGACGTGATCTTGAAGTAGGTTTTTGCGGATTGCCACTAGAGCAGTTAACTAGTACCTGATCCGTCGATGAACTAGCCCCAACTACCATTATCCCTGTACAATATAGAGATCAATGTCAAATAAAAGTAGCAATGGCCTGGATTCGATAAAAAGAGGGGCTGCGCCAAGTTCTTTATCGAGTAGTACAACTTGAGCTATGCCTAGGTGCAAGCACCTGCTCATAGGCTCGGGGGCTACTCTTATCGAGAGTATTGTTCACCCTCCCGATAAGATACAAGAAAGAGGAAAAATTGTGGTGTCGATTAAAGCAAGTTGAGCCTACACCCAAGTGCAAACACTTGGCTATAGCCTCGGGGGCTACTCCCATCGGGAGCGCTGGTCGCGCACCTGATAGAAAAATAACTTCGACAACATTTATGACAATCAAGGTTTGTAGACTCAACTCGATTTTACGATTCGAGTGGAGCCTACTCCCATCGGGAGCCCATGGATTTCATTAAGTCCTCCAGAAATATAGTTAAGTTCTTCATCGAGTAGTACAACTTGAGTCTATGCCTAAGTGCAAGCACTTGCCCATAGACTCGGGGCTACTCCCATCGGGAGCGCTGCCGCGCACCCGATAATTTCAAGAATCGTCGACATCATCTACGCTACACATGATCTACGACATGGACCTCGCCTTGATTTTCTTCGACTTTGGAGATGGTTATGCTTGGAGTTTCTACGCAAGTCTTCGACTTCCCTATAAACTCGGGGGCTACTGACATGGGCATACCCTTCGGATACCCATTATTAGTATATCCGGCTCGGCCCAATATGGAGAAGACTCAATATGGAGAAGGCCCAACAAGGCAACCCGAAGAAGTAGTCGACTAGGACTCTTGTAAAACCCTAGGCTGGTTGCATATATAAAGCTAGCCAGGGCACCCGAAAGAGGAGAGAGGAGATAGGCCAAGATATAGACATAGAGATAGACAACATAGCTACGCCGATGGCGGCACCCTGTAAAGATACTTGTGTTCATATAGTGGATTGCTAGCAGCACGTAGGGATCCTCCACCGAGGGGACCCGAAGCTGGGTACGTCGTGTGCCTAATCTCGTTCCCGGAATCTCCATCGTCGCTCTTCCCGGAAACCCTAGTCTACAATACGTAGGCATTGCCGAGGTGATCCCTCGTCAACGAGAGATGCGCATCCGACGACCAACGGGGTCCCAACAGCGATAGCCCTTATGCTCATCACTGTATCCGAGAAAAACACACTCAACAGACTGAGCGGTCAGTTTAGTGCGTTCACGAGGAGGCAGAAGGACATAACAGACGCAACCAAATGAACGGAGAGTCGAGTAGTCTGGATAAACACCAGAGAGACGCTCAAGAGGAATGCCACCCTGTAGAGCAGCGGAAGGCTGAATGTTAATGAGGTGGGCCGATGTAGCGATAGCCTCAGCCCAAAAATGTGGCGGAAGAGAAGAGGCAATCATCATAGCACGGGTGGTCTCAAGAAGATGACGATGCTTACGCTCGGCGACGCCATTTTGAGCATGCACGCCGGGACAAGAAAACTGAGAGAGGGTGCCCTCCTCAGCAAGGACACCACGAAGGTGCTGAGAGATATACTCACCAGCAGAATCAGCACGGAACACGCGAATGGGTGAGGAATACTGAGTGCGGACCATGGCCGCAAAACGCTGATAAATAGAGAGCACCTCGCTGCGAGAGCGCATGAAAAACACCCAGGTGTACCGTGAAAATCATCAATGAATAAGATATATATCGATGGCCCCCTTTCGAAGCAAAGGGAGCCGGACCCCAAACATCTGAATGGACTAAATCGAACGGTCGCTGAGAGACAGACACACTAGTAGGATAGGGAAGCTGAATCTGTTTGCCTAACCTACAACCCTGGCAATGTAACGACCCATCGCCAGAGACAGACCCCAGAAAGCCACGATGAACCAAAGACGACAGACGAGAGTCACAAAGATGACCAAGACGATGATGCCACTGCTGAAAAGAGCCGGTGACAGAGGCAACAACCCGAGGAGAACTGGCAGATGAAGTGGCAGCGGAAGGAACACGAAGCCAGTCTAACTCCCAAAGCCTCGGAGACTGACGGCTACGAGGACCAGCTCCAACCAGGGCATGTGTGCGACGATCCTGAACCGCACAAGACTCAGCGTCAAGAATGACGCGACAACCAGAATCGGTGAGCTGGCTAGCAGAGAAAAGGTTCATCTGAAGGCGAGGAACATGAGAAACATCAGGGACAGAGAAAGAGGGAGTAGAAAGGGTGCCTGTACTAGAAACAGGAATAGAGGTACCATCAGCCGTGACAACACGGACAGGAGAAATAAGAGACCGAAGAGCAGACAGAATAGAAGACTCGGAAGTCATATGAAAGGAAGCTCCAGAATCCAGATACCACGGGGACGTACCTGACTCAGAAAGGGGTGGTCGCGCAGGCGAAGAGCCCACAGAACCAGCAGCGCCCGGCGAGGAAGAGTCTGGAGTAGCGAGCAGACCACGAAGACCCCCGAGAATGTCCCGATCAGAGAGTGCAACTGCAGAAGATCCTGAAGAGCCAGCCTGCTGACGATCCTGGAACTGCCGACGTAAACTGGGATCCCGCGTCCAGCAGGTGGAGGAAGTGTGGCCAACCTGGCCACAGTAGGTGCAATGAGGACGAGGGCGGAGACTCGGACCGCGAGGCTGCTGACGTAAACTGGAATCCCAAGCATCAAGCAGGCAGTGAAGCTGCGCTATCTCATGCGCAGAGAGGGGCGCGACTGGAGAGGTCGACGTACAAGCAGGTGCCGACGAGGAGCTATCATCCACACGCACAGAGGCCACCAAAGGAGGCGACGGAGAGCAACACGCCGATGAAGACAGAGTCGGCAAAGCACGGTCATAACCACGTGAAGAGGCCGCGAAAGTCGATGTGGAGCGGCAAGCCGACGCAGACGGAGTCGACGAAGCGCGGCCATAACCGCGGGAAGAGGCCGCAAAAGTCGATGTAGAGCGGCGGGCCGACGTAAACGAAGTCGGCGAAGCGCGCAGAGTCGCGTGAAGAGGCCGCAAAGTCGATGTAGAGCGGCGAGCCGACGTAGACGGAGTCGGTGAAGCGCGGGCAGAGCCGCGTGAAGAGGCTGCAAACGACGACGAAGAATGGCTACCCGTCATACACGGAGACAGCGGACAAATACCAAGTACCGAAGGGAGACCCAAAGAGAAGGCGGGATCAGCGGAAGAAGACATAGCTGACGACTTTTTTTTTCTCTTTTTTTCGTTTTTTTTTAGAAGAAAGTCAACTGCAAGGGAGATCGATCTCTCTCAGCACGGGCCGATCGGGAGCAGGAGGGCCAATTCCCGTCGAGACGGGCCTTCTCCAGGTGAATCCCGGCGAGACGGGCCAATTCCCGAAGACAGGCTGCCGGTCCTACGAGCGGGCGAGCGGAGCCAACCTGGCGAGCGGGCGGGCGTAGCCTGGCGAGCGGAACCTGGCGAGCAGGAGACGGGGGAGATCGAGGGCGGGCGGGCGGAGCCAGCCAAGTCAGGCGAGAGCAGGAGATCGGCCGGCAAGACGAGCAGAAGCAGGAGATCGGCCGGGCGGACCAGGGGACGCGTCGGGCGGAACCAGGAGATCGGCCGGGCGGCGGAATAATCGGCCGGCAGCCAGAGACGGAATCGGTCGGGCGGGCCAACCAGTAGGAGGAGCCACACGCAGGAGCCACGTGCGGGACGAGCGGAATCGGCCGGGCAGGATGAGAGGAATCGGGCGACGGACGGGACGAGCGGAATCGGCCAGGCAGGATGAGAGGAATCGGGCGACGGACGGAAGATTGAACAAGCAACGTCGGCCGGGGAGACTAGAGGATCAATATTTGCTCTGATACCATGTTAGAGCAATATGCTTGTTGTATTACCAGGGGGTCAAAGGCCACAATATATAGTACATGTACAGATGCACATATGCAGAAAGCCCCCTAACATATGGGGAAACTACAATAGACAAATATATACATCTAACATATATATGTGTAGTGCAAGACCATGCATACATGAAAAAAAATATCTTCAAAAACGTGACAACATTGCGCTGCACACAATGACACAAAAGACTGGGATAATGACTAATGTATCGTATACTACCTCCATTCCAAACCCATTCCAAACCTTAAGGCTTATACTTTTTTGAAAAGTCAAACCAACTAAAGTTTAATCAAAATTTTAGAACAATCTATCAATAAATATAATATTTTGTAGTACCATACGAAAATATATTTCATTATCTATTTTAATAATATTAATTTTTAATTTTGCATGTTAATGATTTATGGTAAAAGCTTAGTCAAACTTAACAAAGTTTAACTTTCTAAAAATAATATAAGCCTTAAGCTTTGGGATGGAGGTAGTACATGAGTATTATTTCGTTACTTTTGTACGACATGCAGATGTGCATACTTTGGCGGCATTGCATTTTCTTTTCCAACACTATACACATACCACGTGCGAAATTTTGTACAAAACAGATAGAAAGAGCAGTGAATCATATGGAAAGAAGGTCCTCCATAGCACCAAGGCAGAAACATCAAAATCTGCTTACACTGCTCTTTTCGAAGGAACACCGAGGTCACCATTTCATATTCCAATTTGGAAATGTTGGGCGCCTCTCAAATGCAAAATTTTCGTCTGGCTTGCCACCCTTGATCTCTGTTGGACTGCTCAGCGTAGAATGCGTCGCGGCCTCGTCGCCGATGACACCTGTGCCTTATGCGACCAGAGTGTGAAACCATTGCCCATATGCTCACACAATCCTTGCTACATCCTTGCTACCAAAAGAATGTGGCATACATTTCTAAACAATTTAATTATTTTAACATTCCATTATAAGTATATACCAGTTTGTGATTGAAGCGCATAGTAAGTATCCCTTGGGAGCTTCTAACAAGAACGGTGTCTGCTACAACGCACACGAATAAATAATATCTCCTAGACAAATCTAATTCAAATGAAAGTAAACTGCTGGAAGTAGAAGAGAAATGAATCTGTATATGCAATCTGAATTTGAATAAATATATTTTATGAGAACCATTTTTGGAGAGAATAACAATTAGAATTTTGACCTGTTGCAAAGATGTCAGTAAATTCGCACTGTACATATGGATGTACATTTGACCTGCATAAAATGGTATAGTTTACAAAGCCATAGCAATCCTTCGGATCTCAGCAATTATCACATCATTAATTCATACTGTACTTTCTCCCTTTTGAACATATGTCGTAACTCCGCTTAGACTATTTCAAGGGGACATTTTGTTTAAGCTTCCTGTGTCGGCTTTCCAACGGAGGCACACAACAGTGGAATTCTAAAGAGTATGGAGGAGACTAGGTGAGGTAGAGGACGACCAAAGTTGATGTGGACGGAGGTGATAAAAATAGACTTGAGGGATTGGAATGGACATAGAGATCAGCGATCTATGTGCCGGAACTTTAGTTACTCGTTTTTTTTTCTTTCTTTCTCCTTGTTTTGGTTTCTTTTTTCTGTTGGGTTTTATATCTAGCCTACCCCAGCTTACTTGGGAAAAAGTTGTTGTGGCCACGGGTGGATATAGGAGGGTGCCATGGCAACCCCGCCAAAAGTTCAAAACAGTTTGTACCATACAGTATCTACTAATCTATACTTAACACAAGATGTCTAACGATTTGTTGAAATTATGATGGAAGCAAAAGCATCAAAATCTTTGCATCGTAGAATTTTGTAGAAAATGTTGCATCACATATTTACCAAGAATACATTTCTAAAAGATTTAATTATCTTAACATTCGATTATAAGTATATACTGTACCAGTTTGTGATTGAAGCAGCATAGTAGTATCCCTTGGGAGCTTCTAACAAGAATTGTGTCTGCAATCTGAATTTGAATAAATATATTGTGTCAGGAGAACCATTTTTTGCAGAGAATAACCAGAAGAATATTTACCTGTTGCAAAGATGTCAGCAATTTCACACTGTACATATGGGTGTATTTTTTGACCTGCACTAGATGGTATAGTTTACAAAGCCATAGCAATCCTTTCGGATTTCAGCAATTATCACATCCTTAGTTCATATTGTACTTTCTTCCTTTAGAACATATGTCGTAACTCTGCTTATCTGTTTTACAACACAAATAACTAATGGCATTCTCAAGGTCTTTAAGGAATTGTCAAATTAATAGAACTACACAGTCGTAATAGACACTTTTACAAAACAAATAACTAACGGCATTCTCAAGGTGACCATAGGTATCTATTAATCTATATTTAACACAAGATGTCTAACGATTTGTTGAAATATGATGGAAAAAAATACTGCTAACCGGCAGGCTTAGAATAGATCAAAGCAAGAATCTTTTTAAAAATAGTTCATAGCCTACCAAATTGGATTGGCTAAATGCACTGGAAAATTATACTTATTGGAAATTCCTTTATATTAGGACACCTTGGTACACCTCTAACCTTGGAGAAAGGACCAGATGGCAATTCATATCCCCTTTTCTCTGCTGAAATCAAGTACAACCACTGTCCATAAAAGGATGCCATAAGTTCATCTAAATTTGAATGTATCTAGACACTCTTTAGTGTATAGATATATCCGAATTTAGATAAATCTTCGACATCCTTTTATGGACGGAGGGAGTATCTTTTTAGAACCTTAGCCAGTTATCACCAAAGGAAAAGGTAACAGGGGGTGTTTGGTTCACGACCAGAAATTGCAAGACCAAAGTTTGGGTCTTCACAGCTCATTTGGCAATAGTATGGTTGAGTACCAAAGCTTGGCTCACCACAGACTAATAGTGCATATGAAGGATACAGAGATCAGAGCTTCAGAATGCATGGTATGTTCTCCATAATGAGGTTGTTGTTTCAGGCGACACTTCAAGAAAAATTAAGTAAGAAAATTAAATTATGAAAGAAACAGCATCAACTCTCACCTCCTATAGATAGCCTGTACGTTGGAGAAGGAAAACAACAAACCTATTATAAACCCTGTGGAGTTTCTCAAATTGAATATACAAATAAACAAACGACAAAGAAAACAAACACAAATATTGTAATATGGTTTGAGATTGGAATTTCTGTTACTAATTTTTAAGTTAGAAATTCAGTCCATTCATCGGACAAATGATGACGAAGGCATATATTGTATGCATTGAAGTGCCAATTTGTCAAACTTGTTGTGTGTGAGAGATAAACATGAACATACTGACCTATAACGCAGTGATGCCCCTTTTATCCAGAATACACTTCTAAAAGCACATTGTTTTGCAACAACAACAACAACAACGACAACGACAACGACAACAACAACGACAACAACAACGACAACAACAACAACAACAACAACAACAACAACAACAACAACAACAACAACAACAACAACAACAACAACAACAACAAAAAGACAGCACACTGGGTAATAAAACCAACTGAAGAGAAAACCAAGGAAAACTGAGAAACAGATGTTAAGCTAACACAATCTACTGATCTGAATTAAGGTAATCTCAATGATGATTTTTTCGCATGGAGATAAATTGTGCCAACCTCAAAATTTTCCCCAGGTGCCCCCAACTACAGAAACATATTGATGCACACATAGTAACCTTAGAAGGTGATTTTTATGCCAACATGCTACCTCAGAAAAACAATTGAGGTAAGCTATTGTGGTTTGCCTCAGGCAGAGTGCTGCATTACTGACTTTAGCATCTGGCCCTGCATGTTTCAATCTGGTTCACTCAACATTCCCTTTCCAAAATACCCTTTATGATCAAAATTCATGAACAAAAACCAATTGGATATAAGAATTTACCTGTACAGATGCACTGTGCCCTTCAAAGTGGCACATAAATCAGATTGTTAGTTCCATCGTTTTTGTGCAGCCAATCATGTCAAGAAGCCATTTGTAACATAACTTGTCTCTAATTAAAATCTAACAGCTAGCATTCAATTAGAAGTTTTTTTATACATAATAGATTATCCCAAAAGTGATGGACTCAAAGCTTATCGTTCTCAAATGATTAAGCCAGAAATCAAAGTGAGCAGATAACAAAAGAGGCACCTAGTGAGCTAAAAATATAGCGAAACTCAAAACTGATCCCAGGTGTACTTATATAGGACGGGCCAGCCATTACATTGGAGACATAGAATTTTATAAATCCAACTCATCTACTCCAAAAGATCCCAAAAACTAACAGATACAACAGCCTCACGTTAACCCAAGATGTGCAAAATAAATCACCAAGACTTGATTGTTTCACCTAACCAAACATAAGGCAGCGCCCTCTGGATGATATCAGGTTGGCATACTAAATTTTACGGGACTTGGCTGCCCTCTCAAACACATCTACAATTACATCGGGACATGATCTTTTGAGGTGTACATACCCTTGGCTTGCAACCACATCATCGATCCTATTTGAAGAGAGCATAAATTCAATGCAAGCATCTTTGAGGTTGCTGCAATGATGCTGGTCAGCTAGGGCTAATATGGCCGCCACAGTCTCGACATCAAGACTCTTGCATAGGATGCCTTCACATATCATCTTCATCCTTTCCAGGCCATACTTATCTGCAGCCACAAGCAAGTGCTTAACCATCTCTGTTTTGTCATCATCAGCAAGGTCATCCATGGAAGGCATCGAATCCGTGTAGATGAAGTGAAGAAATGCCTTGAAAACAGCAGGCTGCATGTCCTCAATGGCTTTTGCTTCGGTGTCCCCCCCTATTCAAACTTTGCTTCCAGTGAACGGCTAGGATCTCCTGATACCCCTTCGGGGCTAACTTAGAAAAAAATCCACATAATCCTTAGATGTTTTATGTTTTAAACACAGGACCCCTTCTAATTAAAAGTGGCACACTTAACACCCTCAACTTTCTAAAATCAAATAATTCATCCCTAACTATAATAAGCAGTTTTGAAGAACGGTTTTTCTGGAGGGAATTGTTCTAGATGACGTTATGAGCTCTTCTACCGCACATCAACTCCACGAGGACCCCAGCTAGAAAGCCTGCCCTCGATGCAACCAGCTGCACAGTGATCAACTTGGAGCCTACATCTTCAACGGCGCGATGCATTTTAGCGTTCGGAAATGTTCGCACGCGTCTGTTTGTGTCGGTCGAAATGGTCGAAATTGACCACGCGTTCGTTTGCGTCGGGGGTGGCTCCAGCAGCACGACACATTTTTTGCTCGAATCATTTTTTTATAACATGAAAACATAATTTACATAGTTTAACACATAAAAAATACCCTAAACGCCTGCGCCTATTGGTTTTCCTCGTCGCTGTCGAGCACGATGAGCTCCGGTATCGTCCACGGCCAATTGGGAACCGGCGGAACGTACGTCGGGCGCGCCAGCGGTACTGGAGGTGGAGGCGCCCAGGGCTGTGGCTGTGGCGGCGGTGGAGGCGCCCATGGATGTGGCGGCGGTGGGGAGCCCTGGGGTTGTACGGCGACGGTTGTGGCGCGGCCGTCCTCCGACAGGCCCGGCGGCATGAAGCCGGTGGCATACCGGGGCAGCGGCGGCTGCACAGGTGGGATGTTCTCGGTGACGAGGACGCTGAGCTTCGCCATCTCGTCATCCTTCATGTTGTCCGGTAATTCAAACTTGCAGCCCTCCGCCATGGCCAGCTCGCAATCCTGGAAGACAACCACGACATAGTCATCGATGTTGTCCTTGACCTCCTCGGTGTGGTACGCCAGCGCCTCGATGTAGTCGTCGGCGTCGTCGTATTCGTCGTCGTCGTCGCCGTACTGCGTAGGCGTTGGCGCCTGCTGCGCACGCGTCGGCACCTGCTGTCTTCGAGGACGAGGCAGCGGTGGACGGTCGAAGGGAAAGTCCATGTCGCCCATGAAGCCCGCCCTCCTCCTCCGATCCCTCTCGGACACGAGATACGTGCGCCACCGGAGTCGAGGCGTACGCCGGATCGGCGCGGAGGCGGCAGGTACCGCCTCCTTCGCCGGATCTCGGCGGTCCTATCTGGCTCGCGCGCAGGCACCGGACGACGAGCACCCGGTGGTAGCTGAGCCGCCAGCCGCCAGACATGTGCACGTCCCTCCAAGTGTCGCACGGCGTCCAGTGCGCGTGCATCAGCCTCCCCACATTGACGGGCAGCGGCACCCTGCCCGGCCGCTCCTCCTTCTTGGTGCCGCTGCCGGATGCCTTGAAATCGTTCTTCTTTCCCATGGTGCTGCGGCGGTGGTGGTGCGAGTGGAGGTGTGGGCGATGGAGGAGCGGTGCCTGTGGACTTTTAAGGCCGGCTGCGCGCGGGAAACGATGCCATTGAAGGCGGCGCAGAAGCCCAACCGCCGCTCGCCAGTGCGCGCGCAGAAGAAGCAGCCGCGACATTAATGGCGAAGGCTGCGACGCAGACGCGGAAGCGCTGGCCGCAAAAGTGATGCCCTCGATACAGGCTCGCTGCCAGGCGGGCCCGGTGAAGACGCGAGCGGACACTTTGCGCCTCCGCGCAGCGTCCGCCGCGACGCAATCCAGGCGCAAATATGCATTGAGTTTGCGTCGCAGCGAACGGCCGAATCACGATACGTCGCGCCGCTGGAGGTGGATGGCGTAGGCGGCAACTGGTCCGCACTTCACGGCCGCCGCGACGACGGACACAGGCGTTCACTCATCGAACGGTGCAGGGAAAGCCATGGACTCGGAGCTCGCCGGGAGTCGCGTGTACAAATAACTAGGTGGACCTCTGGCAATACGCGCACGTACAAATCTACTACTATACCAAGCTAGCAGGCATCTTAATAATCAACAAGATCAGCGTTACGATGCTACTAGCAAGTCCACGGATAAGCTACTAGCAACAAAGGCATGCATACGAACGGTGGCGCCATCAAACCCTACCACGGCCAACGCCGTAGGGACAAAGCAGGTCACGTCGCGTTGGCAAAACCACTTTTTAAAACTGCTTATCAAATTCTAGAGGGCAATTACATGGTTTTAGAAAGTTAAGGGGGTTAACTGAGTCAATTTAAAGTTGAGGGGTGCTGTGTTCATAACTTAAAACATCTGGGGGTTATCTAAATTTATTTCGCTAAGTTACCTCTTCAACAAGGGGGGGACACCGGAGCACTTCTCGTCCTCAATGGTTATTTCCTGCCTCCCTTTGTCTCCCATGGGACCGTATAAGTCCGCATCGAAGACCGGCGACCGCATTGCAAGAACAACCTTGTGTGCAGGGAAAACTTCCCCTTGAACACTGAAAGTGACGTCGGCTCCTTTCTTCTCCGCCAACAATTTCGCAAGATTTTCCGACAAGTCGGACGGTGGCAACTGTTTTTCCTTGATAACCTCAAGGTCGCACTCGATGACGAGGCGGTCGTCCCGCAGGTACTTGGACTCTTGTTCAACAGTCCTCTTCATGAACAGCAGGCATCCACAAGCATTTGAATGGTCGAATAGTTGCGGCAGTGCCGGGCAGCGCACCACATGCGACTGCCCCGTAACCGGATCCACAAGCTTGAAGGTGTAGATCGCCCTCACCTCGGCGTTCTTGGTCAAGAGACTGAGGGAGACAGAGACGTAGTCTTCAGGCCCCTTGTCTCTGTATCCGTCCGGGTAGTAGCGGATGCGCCATTCGTAGCCGCCGACGGAGAAGGCCTCGGAAGAGAGGTATTTGCCTCTGCCAAGTCCCTTGTGCAGGCTGTAGCCAATGACCTCGAACGCGACCGTGGCCCGTGCCGTCTCCGGGGTGCACCTCGATGGTACCATCACTATGGGACTCTGCGATGCTGCCATCGTGGGAGTTGGGAGAAGGATGGGGTCCCGGGCAGGCCGGCGGAGATGGGAGGGGAAATGGGAAGCGGCGGAGCGGCGGAGCGGCGGAGCGGCGGAGCGACGGGAGAAGATGAGCCGACAAGGGTTCGGGAACGAGGGTTATGACGAGTGAGGAACGTTCTCTTGATTTTGATCCGACGGACGGATATTGGGACCGTCCCGACCGTTTACTGGAGAAGAAACCTTGACCTAGGGGACCACGTCGTAAGCCTTGTGTTTACTTCCGTGTATGAGTGTCATCTATCATAGATTATGTTTTGAGATTGGTGAGATTACTTGTTCTATTCTTAACAAAACTGAAATATAATTGAAACAGATTTGAGGAGTAGAAAATGTTTCATAAGTTTCATAAACACGTGAGCAACATATGTGAAACTTTGTGAAATATACGTTGAACAATAAATATTTTTTCACTAGTTTCAAACATGTTTCACAAATTTCAAACATATTTCACAATTTTTTAGAAACTAGATCAACACATGGGTGAAGCTTGACATCATCACTATTGTACCTACCGGAGCCGGTAAAATCCCTGCGTTCGTTTGGACGGGCTTGTAAATCTCCCATAATTTGGTTTACTCGTAGCATCTCCAACAGCAGCTTTATACCGCGGCGTTGTATCGAGCGTTCATGGCGCCGGCTGCTGTCGATCTGATATTCAAAAGAAAATATATAAATATTAAACAATTTTTAGAGCATCTCCACTCGTCCCCCCGACGAGGCCCCCGGCGAGTCTTTTTTTCCATCCGGACGGCGTAATTCGGCCCAGTCGCGCCCTCGGTTCCTCGTTTTCGTCCGGAATTGGGCCTAAATTCATCCGGCGATCCCACGCCATCCCCGCCCCCCCGGGGAGCGCTCGGGGACTCCGGACGAGTGAAAAGTGGGGAAGGGCCCGATCTGTCGGTGACTGGACGCACGAACCCCACCGCCACGTCGCTCAAAATCTCCCCCACCCTCGTATCTCTCTCGCCGCCGGCACCACCCCGCCGGCTTGTTGCCCAGATTCCCGCCGCCTCCTTCCCCACTGCCTATATTCCGCCGTCTTTGGACGACGGCCATCTCGCTGCTCTTCCGCCGCCTGCTTGCTCCTCGTCGCTCGCGGCTCGGGTTGCCTCGACCACGCCCGTCAGGTGTTCGTCCATTTGGCTCGCCGGCCATGGACTCGGACGAAGAGGAGGAGCAGATGTTCGTCGAGCTTATGCAAGAAGAGATGGCAGCAGCCGCCCAAGACAACGAGCACATGATGATCCTTGGTTGCTTGGCTAGCATGTACGCCGGACTGGCAACTGGTCGACGTGGTGGGTCGGCACGAGGTCGCCGGAAGTGCAAGCCGAGGCAGCGAATGGAGGGCTACTGCATGTTGTACGCCGACTACTTCGCCGACAATCCATTGCTCCGAGGCAACGCCAACGCCGACGCCAACTAGTCTGTCTAATTTGTTTGAAAAATTGTGAAATTGTGTGCTTCATTTGTTTCAGCACTTGTTAAACATTGTACAATTATTTTCGCCGAATTTGTTTCAGCAATTTTCGTACTCTTGGTCGCCGAACTTGTTAAATTTTATGTTAAATTTGTTTGAAATATGTCAAATGGTCGAGGTTGGGGGTTTCCTGCCGGGGGGACGGCTGGAACTTCGGCGCTCCCCACGCCAAATCTTCCTCCAATCCGGACGAAAATATCGCCGGATTTGGGCATGGGGAGCGCCAACGAGTGGGGATGCTCTTAGATGTAGTTTTGGACGGCGAACACACTGTAACACACTGAATTTTTCAGATGTTGTAGTTTTGGGCGGCGAACACACTGAGACAACTGAATTTGTTCGACACTACATTCAGACACACTGAAACACATTCAGACGCACAACTTTATCAAAAAAATTCGGACGCACAAACACGACCTAAAACTAATCACAATCGTTGCCGCTATCGGTGTCCTCCTCTGTCTCGAACGTGTACATCCAACGCTCGTCGTCGGAAAGAATGGCGCGGTTCCATCTTCGAGACGGCGGGGAAATGCCTAGCGGGAGTCGGTGGAGGCGGGGACCGACCGGATCTACGATGAGATCGGCGGGGGAGGGCTTCGGTGGCGGGAATCGGCGGCGTTCACAGGGGCGGTGGACGGGAAGAAATTTAAGGGCGGTTGGGCTGCGCATGAGCGTCTAGGGTTTGTAACACACGGGAGCGTGTGCCGTCAATATGCACCATGAACGCTAGTTTATTCGGGCACGCTGAAACTTTTTTGGGCTGCTGTATATTGCTGGGCTTCTGCTGGAGCATTGCCGCGCCAGCAAAAAAGTCATTTTTTTTTTGGCGTCGCTCTTAAATTCTGATGTTGTTGGAGATGCTCCTATCCGAGTTTAAACGGGTAGTTCTGAGATATCCCCGTAATTTTACATTTTTTGTTAAATTATAAAAGTTTTATCGTACTAGCATATTTTTGGGAAGGTAATATTTAAGGTGATGGGAGGGAATTTGATGAAACACCAAATCTCCTTTCATCCCAAATACCTTGGGGATGAAAATACGAGGGAAATAAACTAGACTTAAATCTTCTTGTTTTTGCTTAGATTTATAACTTTTCGCCGAGTATTTTTAGGAAAAGCATTTGACTGGGATTGACACTAAATACTCACCTGCCTGGCTGTCTCCAAACCTTTCTCATAGAAAAAATACAGGAGAAGTAAACAAAGCCTTAAAGTTTTATAAGGCCTAGGAGAAAAGATTAACAAAATACTACTCCCTTCGTCCTATAAAATTTATCTTAGATTTATTAAAATTTGGATGCATCTACCGAACTTTCATGGAGTAGAATACAAGCAATTCCCTCAATAAAAAAAACTAGAATAAGAACAAACCTAACACGATGCTTCTGCACACGGAAACGACGCCACAAATATAGATGAAACAGAAAAACATATGGTTCTGACACAACAGACATTATACAAAATAAGGTCAGCATTTCTAGCAGAAAACATTACTGCTACACCACCGAGGATACACTGATGAACCAAATTAAACCAATACATAGGTCTGAGATCCTCCAACACACAATTCAACAAAGTTTCGACTATCTAATACTACTGCTGAAAAAGAGCATCGCGGTGATCTGGAGAAAGAGCCAACAAGGCTTCTGATACAACCAACCGAAAGGGCAGAGATTCAGCGCACAACCTCAAGCAAGACGGGTGATTCCGCCACACAAATCACCTGAACTTCGGCTTCTTTGAAGGCCCTCCCTTGGAGCTGCCCCGATCTGGCGGTGGACGAGATTTCATGCCGCTACTACGTTCTGGCGGTGGACGAGGCCTGCTGCTGCTGCTAGCATTACCACGTTCTGGTGGACGAGGCTTGCTGCTGCTGCCAGCATTACCGCGTTCTGGTGGACGAGGCTTGCTGATGCTAGTCAGGTTGCCACGTTCCGATGATGGGCGGGGCTTGCTGAAAGTCTTGACCTTGCGACGCCTTCTTTCTTCCTCGCTGTCTGATTCTGCACCATGATCCCTGTCTGCATTGGTTGCCTCCCGTTCCAGCTCATCCCAGGTCTTGCCTTTCTCTTCCTCAGAGTCTACTTCCGAATCCTCCTCCTCGTCATCATCTGATTCCACCAAGGACGCACTGTCGGAATCATCTTCTTCTGATTCAGACTCGGGCTCAGCATCAGAAGGCTCATACCCCTGATCTGATTCCTCTGATTCCTCCACCTCAGAATCACTTCCCTCCATATTCAAGAACTCCCAGCCACCATCATCAACAAACTTCCGAGGATCATCAATGATAGTTTTCAAAATAGGACGCCAATTCAAGTTCAGCCTGCTCTCATAGTATTTGAGATCAGTGGTGTCAAGCCACTCCTTTATTGCATCAAGTGATGTCGATGGAATGGAATCGATGCGAAGAACATCCTTCTTGAAGTCCTTGAGCACGATAGCCATGTCAAAGTTCTTCGTTCCAAAGCCCACCCTCTCTAGATTAACAATCTCTATCTCACCGAGTGTGACCACCAGGAAGGGAGTCTCAATTAGCTCAACCAAGCAAGTTGACGTTGGAATGATGAAAGCTGAAGCTTTGTACGGGACCCCATGGAATCCAAGCTCTCTAAGCGGGATATCAAACTCCAGATCAAGCCCCTTGAACTGTGGCTGCGACCAGTGGTCATTAACCTTGTTCACATAGTTCTGGAACTCCATGTTAATTCTGTTCTTCCGATCCCTCTCACGCTGCTCCTCTTCAATCTCATCAGGATCAAGGGCCGATCTTCTACTGCCACCGACAGTCTGAACAACATCCATCACTTCAACGTAAAATTGAACATCCTTGGTTTTCTTGTTTCCAACCATGATATGATTGTGCAAATGGAAATGAAGGAGGGTGATCATTTCTTTTTCTGCTGGCTGGAAGAAAGCATGTTTTACATTCCCGTACATGATATCCACACGCTCATCAGCCCTTGAATTGGAATATCTGAAACCATTAACATGAGCCTCAAGAGTTCCTGTCAACTTTCTCCCACGACCACCAAATGCAGGCCGTATCCACACATCGTTAAGCCTCATTTGCTTCAATTTTGTGCTTGCCTGCTGGAGTTTCTCCTGAGTAACAAGGGTGGCCCTTTCAGCTCTCTCTGACTCCCTTGAAGCAACCTGCCTCCTCAATGTTTTGATCTGCTGAACAACTTCACTGCTATGCCGTGGATCCTTTGATCGGAATGTGATCTCTTTCAAGTAGATAGCTCCTTGAGACTTCAGATTGTTATCATTTGAGAATGGCATGCCAGGTACATTAAAGAAAATGCGGATGGTGCAGGTGCGGTTGTCTTGGTGGCTAGTCACACTCTTAACAGTAGAAACATGGAAAGGGACCATACTGCCATAAATAGGCAAGAGAACAGCTTCATTCCTCTGATCTACTTGTATCACCAACTCTCTTGAATAAGGCACATCATTAACATTCTTGTATGCAACAAGCTCATTCGAAGCCTTAGAAGGACCGCGTCCGTTACCGGAACCAGAACCATCCCCAGCAAGCCTTCTAGCAGTCTCTTCATTCTTTTGACGAGCAAGTTCAGCCTGGTGCTGTCTCCGGAGCTCTTCCTTGGACATCTCCTGGTTGTCCGATCGAAGTGTCGCCTTGGATGGTACTGCTTCCAGGCCATTCGGCTCAACCTTAGGCCGTTTAGGCTTAGGAGTATCTTCCTCATCTTCATTAAACGAGTATGCAACATCTTTAACAGCCTTGGAGCAATTTGTTAAGATCTCTACTGTCTTGTCACTAACCAAAGCTGTATCAGCTAATAACAAAGAAAACTGTTTTGTCTTCTCATTGTTTGTTTCTGCTTGGACATTACTCAAGCCAAGACATACATTGAAAATCATTCCCTCTTTTATCAGACGGTCATTCTTTGCGTTTAAGTTTAAGCCAGATTCTCGGAACTCAAGGCCCATTCCAGTTCCAGCTGACTTCGTTAAATTAGGAAGTAGCTCAGGCGCATTCTTCTCAAAGACTGCAACTGCAGCCTGATAAACTGCGCACATCTGATTCCCTGGCTTACATGCTGCTAAAGCAGCTTCCTGGGCTTTCAAAAGTGTCTCATATGCTTTACTCTGTGTCAGGGTAGCATCTATCAGAAATGTTCTGGCAACATTGGAACAATAGTTGCTGTACCTGGATCCAATTGCACAAATGATAACACTTGCGGAGTCATAGTAGAGATAATCATCATTGCTGGAGGCACCTGGCTTAAGATCGAACTTCCCCCCGCTTTGGAAGACAGGAGGATAGCATATATCAATATTTTCAGCCTTCAACTTTACCTTGGCCTTCAAAGGATCAAGAATAATCTTCTCTGTGTCATCCATCAGTGAGGAGTGTGAGACTTTCCTCTCCTCATCAATAACCTTCTCCATGTTTGGAACCACAAAGTTCTTCATTACAGATGAAGTTAGATAAGCAGCCTTTTTCACACAGATAATCTCCGTGGCATCCTTCACAGCAAAAAGCTCAGAAAAGCCATTTGTGACATCAATAAGCTGTACAGATTCCCCAGATAGCTTTTCTGCCCATGTTTCGAGAAGCTTACCCTCAGGTGCCTCTTTTGCAAGGTGACCAACAATTGGGGTGTCAGATTTCGACTGAGCACAAACGGCTTGCAGTATGTCATCCATCAGGTCAATGCCATCCCCATTCTTACCCTTCACGTGCAATGCAATATCAGCACCAACAGCCTCATTTGCAGCATTCTTGAGGGTTCCAATGAGGTTTGCTTTCTTCTGGCTGCATAAGAAATGTATTTGCTTGTGCGTGAAAACAATAATGGTTTCTGGAAATTCGTATCCAAGTAACCAAACATCCAGAGCTGAGGACTTCAAATAACGCAGATCGTCGGAAGAAGGTGGAGTAGCAATAGCAATGGCATCAGAAGAACCCCAAAGATCAGAATTGTTTACATTCCAATGGTCATAGAACACCTTCAGTCGCTTACTGAAGTTCTCTAAATTGATTGTATAGGCTCCTGCTGATCCTGACTTTGCTTTACCATTATCTGCCATCTTTAGCAATAAGCTCACATTAACCAAGCCAACTGCAGGAAAATTGATCCATAGTTAGCTAATGCAGAAAGCATTTACAATTACAATTTTACATTATGAAATGTTAATGAATAGATATACAGAAACTATATCAAATCCATGAAAAATACCACAACAGAACAGGTGGAGTGATAATCCAGAACATCGATGCGTGTCACAAATTTTGATCTTGAGAACAAAGCTTGCAAACTGGTTTATTTATTCTGAATTAGATGCTGTCAAAACTAGAAAAAACTAGTCTTGACTCCTAACACTGCTCATTGCTTAGCTTCGCAAGATCATTTGTTATGGTACAAAACAAGATGTATCTCCATAGTAAATTATTGCAATGTTACACATCAGCATAAATTTAGAGTGCCCAAAACAAATTAAAATATCATCACTAGGACAGGCATCAACTGCCATGTGAAGTGAGGTAATTTCTTTTATTAAGGGTCTCATAGTTTTAAGGAAAGGAACCACCATATAGCGTAAAAAACAATTCATCGTAACATGGTGAGTATTGAAGCTACCAAGGTATGGACCAATAGGAGGCCAACACATGGCTGTTACTAATGAATAGACAAATATCCAGAAATGACATACTGCGGCTCCTACTTGACTTTCCAAAAGCAAGGAACATGTAAATTTCTTACTCCCTTCGCACCAAAAAGGATGTCGCATATTTGTGTAAATTTGGATGTATCTATAGTTCTATACGCTGAATCGCGTCTAGACACATCCAAATTTAAACAATTTGGAACATCCTTTTCGGGACGGAGGGTGTAACACTGTTTTCTTTATCTGCCTACTGATTACTTCTTAGTCTAGTAATCTTGATGTCGTAGACATAAATCTGCGGAAAATTAGATGGCCTTTAGCATGACTGGTAATCAATGGACTACAGCCCTTGCAGTAGATTCATTACATCAATATTTTGAAATATGCAGACTTTGGACGCATGCATAGAAGCGTGCCCAAGGATTCAACACTTCTTCAGAAAAATAACAACACGTGGACAGTTCTATACATATCTCACACATGGTTGTAATATGTGCAATGCATAATCTATTTACATATATGCTAGCGCTAAAATGAAAAATGATATCTTCACTATTAATTAGGAGTTAGGGTTGGTACGTCACTTTCAACACCAAACATCAGAGAAATCGGGACCATCAAATAGCCATCGAAAACACCCACTAAACATTGGGAGAATCAACACTGTCTGATGCTTTTTTACCGCCGTGCACCCTCCTCTCCTCATTAACGCTAGAGGAGATCTTCTCTTTCCTTGTTTGCGCTGGTGCATCAAATCCTCGCCAAAATTATTCCCTCCCTAAAATCTAACTTATTTACTTGCTAAAGATGATTACTTCCCTAGAATATCTCAACAGAATATAAATCGGCAGAACCACTCCTGCCTTGCCTCATTCATGTACCATGCCTCCTAGTAGGAGTATAAACCAAACTCTACCTTTTCAATGAAATGAAACGCGAAAGTCTTATGCGTTTTCACGAAAAAAATCATTCAAAACATGAGCTCTTTTAATATGCTCCATCGTACCACCTAGGAGGTAAGAGCATTGACCAAATCTAAACCGTTGGTTCTTATAATAGGTGGGGCCAAGTTATTTTGCATGTGCATGAAACCTGTTGTAGCCGGTGGAACTCTCCGGTACTACAATTCCAAATAGGAAAGAAAAGTATGTCATCTTCCCTAATGGCATTCTCCACCATTAAATCTCTCCACAAATTTTGTGCCCATGGAGGCAGTACCGTGACTTTGTTTGGCTGCCACACAATGACATGAGCCATTTCTTTTTTCTTCATGCATATTTGGCCAGGCGCAGTGGTAGAGTGTCTCCACTTGTGTCCTGGAGGTCCTGGGTTCGCATCAGCCTCCTTGCATAATAAAAGGCAAGGGAAAGGCCGCCTAGAAATACCCTTGCCCAGACCCCACGATGTGTGGGAGCTTTCAGCACTGGGTACGCCCATGCTACTTCTTCATAGTTGGAAGTTTCCTAAGTTTTTTCTTTCGTTTCTCATCACAAGATTTTTTTTTATGTCAGACCAAATATATACTAGTTATAATTTTTGTTCTTTTCCTCGAAGATATACATCACAAAAATGTGCAGAAAAATGTTACCACCCTAATACAAAAAAACATTTTTATATGATCCAAATATCTATCAAATATTGTCATGTCAAACTACCATTGCTAGTGTGGCGCATACTTGTTAGACAATATCTTTCCGAATGGTCTCCATATGGTAGGAGTATACCAAAATAAACCGTACTGTCATTTATTGATACAGTACTTCCCAATTATATTTTTCCTTCTGTCTAGGGCTTAACAATTATAAAACATGCTAATACTTATTTAAGAGGGCCGGGTGAAACTCTCTTGGGTGACGTGTTACCTCCTTAAATCTAGGCCCTTAGATTGAAAAAACAGACGGTCCAAAATTGTTTGGAGCATGTTAAAATTTCTCTCAGAACATATGTCTAGCAAAACTCCCTTTCTCTCACAAAATTAACGCGCGCAACACATCACTACCAAAACACTAGCCCATTGCTCGTCTCCATCTCTTCGCCGATATCACCACCATCAGCACCGCTGCAGCACGACTTGCTTATCCAGAGTACACACATCACCGACATCGTCTGTAGAATTTCTGCGAGGTCACCAGCACTGTGTCTCATCTGCGTCCTGCGAAATCTCCTCACAGGCCAGCAAAAATAGGTGCACAATGATCAACCTTCTGTTCTTCAGATAAACATAAGATTTTAGCTCAAAGTGGTATAACTGTATCACAGGAAGCACCTGTCCCCAAACAGCACGGACAATTCTCACAGCATCTATCAACCTACTTCTAGCAACCTATCAAGCAGACATGCGAGGGTTTACAAATTAACACATCTAATGTCCTAGGATGTTTTCTTAACAGGGACAAAAATATCTGACACAATGAATGAAAATGCATCTAGGACTTCCAATATCTGCTACGCATCTGGAGCTTCGCGACATGGGCTAACTCGCAGGAGTTATCAGGTCAGACTAGACTCAATTCCACTATACATTCTGGAAATTTACTTGTGTTTTCTATTAGACATTTCACCAGAGGGAAAGGGTTTGTGATGGATGGCTGTTTTCATTTTAAGTTTGTATAGTTACTCCAGACGTTTTTGTCGCTGGCTTATACTCTCCCTGAGCAATATATACTACAAAAAAATGAATCAATCAATTACTTACTAATACTGTGTATGTTCTTTCAAAACCAAAATGAGACGATACAAGAGTGGCTGTGGGCAAGGGCAAATAACCAGGGTGGTTTGCATTGGTAGTTGCTGGTGTCCTTTTGGGTGATATCAGCATGAATCCATCATCCCTGTCAGCCACTACTAGAACTATGCTGATGCTAATTGCATACCCAACAGGCAACATACCAAGATATAAGTTATTATACTCAAACAAGTGATTCTCTTTGTCTTCCTGTGATTGTATGGAAGCTGCATATCTTCAGTAGCAAGTGAATGGATGCTAATTAACTCAAACAATAATATTCTCAAAACCTTGCCCCCAGGTTGATCGTCATATGCCCTGCTCATACCGAGGTTGCCATGCCCGTTTCCTCTCTCTGGCGGCTAAGGAGGGCGGCGAGCCCCCCTGCGTTCCTCTTTCACATCGCCCTGCCCTGCGTGGTGCTTGATCTCCCGCCGCTCTCTCCGAAGCCATCCCCCGCTGGATCCAGAAGCTCGGTGGTCGGCGCCATCAGTCCTGGCCACAGTTAGAGCACTCTCTATCTCTATCTCTCTCATGATATGAACTACCGGTCAGCGGAGCTGTACATGAAATCAGGGATGCGGCATGGAAACTACTAGGTGATTTGTCAAGCTAAAAAAAACATCGGAACGCAAGTGCCGACGTAGGAGGACTAGGGAATGCATTGGCGGTATTGTTGGAGCGGAACGAGTACGAAGCACAATTACAGAGGGAAAAAAACTTGAGAGCCCATAGCAACGCAGGGGCATTCAAGTCTACAGTCAACTAAATTCTCCAATCTACAATCTTCACGCAACTTCTCCTACCTAAGACGAGACGGGAAACCTAGAGCTCGAAAGGGGATGTTACTTCCATTTTGACCAAGTCACGGGCCCAGAGGTACCCGAATTCGGCGGCGACGGTGTGCAAGAAAGGGGATAATCGAGAGGAATGGGAGGACACGGAACTCACCGCTCTAGGTTTGACGTCGGGTAGGGGTGGGCCGGCGGCCGAGATGGTCGCCGGCGTTGCAGGTCTGTCCGGGCGCGAGAGGGGGGTCGAGGAGGACGGGGTGGCCGCCGATCGCGAGGGAGGTCGTGCGTGGCAGCTGGTTGCCGGCGAGGAGACGGCGACGTCGGTAGAGGGGCTCGCTGAGGAACGCGGGAGCGAGATGGGGGAAGCGTCTGGTAGAGGGGGGGCACTGGGCGCTCGCTCGGACAAGGCAGGCCCACACAGGGTCTAGTCTACGGTTAAGAGGACTAGACCGTGTCACGTGTTTCGACCGTGCCACGTACTGCATCTCCAGTCCCGTCCCAAACCGTCCCCAAACCGATTTGGGACGCGTCGGACAAAAAAACGGCGCGGCCCGATACGGTGTTCGGCGCCCCGAGCCCGTCCCCGTCCCACGGGGGACGCCGGACACACCGAAAAGCGAGGCGGGAAGTGGCGGGGCCGATCCGTCAGCAGCACAATAAATTTAACATAACCGTCGCCTACCTCGCGACGAAAGTTATTGGCGCGCGGCGACGGTGCAGTTCCCGAGGCGTGGCGACGGTGCAGTTCTCGCAGAGGCGTAGCGACGCGTCTCGTCGCGCCTAGCTCTGCGTGCTGGCGTTAATGAGCGCCACCGCTCCCCCGCATCCCTCCGACCTATAAAAAGGGCCGCCGCTCATCGTCCCTCTCACACACAAACCCTAGCGTCTCTCTCCCCAACCCTAACCGCCACCATCTCAACAAGAGTCGACGCCATGGCTGGGAGAGGCGGAGGCCGAGCTCGCGGTCGTGGTCGTGGTCGTGGCCGTGGCCGCGGCAGCCGGCCGCCGCCGTCGCCGCGCCACGCCATCGTCTTCATCGTCGGAGATGGACGTGGAGCCGGTCGTCCGAGCCCGTCTCGTCCTCAAAGGCGACCCACGCGGCATCCAGAGGCTGCCTGACTCCTTCGCCGTCTACATCGCCGGCAACGACCGCCCGGGCACGCTGCATCTGCGGGGGGCTTCGTGCGGCTACTACCGTTGGATCGTCGACGTGATCTACGACACGCGCGGCAAGATGTACCTCCACATCGACTGGGAGAAGTTCGCGCGCCACCACAGCCTTGAAGACGGCTTCATCCTCCTGTTCTCCTACTTTGGCGACAGGGACATGAGCGTCAAGGTCTTCGACGAGACGCGTTGCCGCCGGGACTACCACGGCGACAACACCGACGAGGAGGACGACTGATGACAAGGTTTCTGGCTGTTCTTCCTCGCAAGAACCAACAGGGACACCGTCACCAGCTGGATTTTCCAGTTTGGGTGACTGGGTGTGCCCTCGAGTGTTCTTTCTTGGCAGCGAACACGCGAAACCTTCGATGCACGGCCTAGTTAGGTTTAGTTTTTTTTGCAATATTTTATATTTGTGTCAACCATGGTTCAAACTATGTATTAGTTTGTGGAAAACCATGTTCCAAATTATGTCTTCGTGTAAACCACGTTTCCAATTATGTATTAGTTTGCGGAATATTATTTCTCTTTATTGAAAAAATGCAAAAAAAAATGAAAAAGGGTATTTTAATGTTTGGGAGACGCGGCTGGGGAGCGACGTACCCCAAACGCGGCATGAACGAAACACGTCCCCCAAACGCTCAATCCGGCGCGCTTTGGGGGACGCGACTGGAGATGCTCTAAAGACTTCCTCGAAGATTTTTTGCTGTGTCGGACATTTTTTCATTACTAGACGTGTTCTAAAGGCCATTCCCTCCAGCGCGGCTCAATACGATATTCGGTGTCCGGCGTCCTGAGCCCGTCCTCGGTCCACAGCACGTCGCACACAACGAGAAGCGAGGCGGGGAGTGGCGAGCCCGATGCGTCATTGACACGGAAGTCTAAATCACGTCGCCTACCTCTGATCAAGCGACGTTAATGGTGCCCAACTTCGACGCAGTGAAGCGTCTCGTCGTGCATGGCCGCGTGGCCATCCGCGCCGGCGTTTATTGCGGCCAACGCCCCGCTGCCGCCTCGCCCGCCGCCGTTCTACAATAAACAGCGCCCCCTCATTCCTCTCGCCATGTTCCACATTCCAATCTCGTCGCACCTCCTTCCTTCCTCTCGCCTCAGCGCCAATGTCGTTCTCTCGCAAGAACATCCTCGCGGCGAACGGCTTTGGGCGCGGCAGCCTCACGGTGGCGGAGGCGTGGGCGTTGTACCGCGCGCGGTACCCTGTCCCACCGGGCGTGCGCCTGCCAAGCAACGGCGGCTGGAGGATGCCCGTCAACGGGATCGGCGTCCCGCTGCTGCTGCTGGGAACCGATCGCTGGAGGGACGCGATCAGGACCCAATGCGCTCGCCTCAGCGCTGAGGAGCGCGCCGACCCCACCTGCACCCCCACCGGCAATGATGACTGGTGAGCGGACTTCTTCCAGGCGCGATACGACGCCGACATGAACATCACCGATGGCCTCGTCAGCCGGAGGAACACGTGAAACAAGGAGGGGCGCGTCCATTTCTAGGCATTTGATTAGTGCAGAGCACACCGTTGGGAAACCTCAAGAGAAAGGTATGATGAGCAGAGTAGCAAGTTTTTCCTCAATAAGAAACCAAGATTTAATCGACAAAGGAGAAAGAAAACACTTCTGAAGGTGTTGCTAGTTGACTTTTGGTCGCAACAACACAACCAAAATACTTTGCCCCAACTTACAGTGAGGTTGTCAATCTCACCGGTTTTGCTGAAACAAAGGATTAACCGTATAGTGTGGAAAGAGATGTTTGTCTGTAGTGAAATAACATATGACAAATATATAATCAATCTCAATGATACGTCTCAAACGTATCTATAATTTCTTATGTTCCATGCTACTTTTATTACAATACTTGAATGTTTTATACATACTTTACAGCATTATTATACATTTTCTGGCACTAACCTATTAACAAGATGCCAAAGCACCAGGCTGTTTTCTTTGTTTTTGGTTTAAATCCTAGTAACGAAATATTCTCGAAATTGGACGAAATCAACGCACAGGTCCTATTTTTGCACGAAGCTTCCAAGACCGAAAGGAGACGAAGGGCCACGAGGTGGCCACACACCAGGGCGGCGCGGCCCAAGCCGCGCCGGCCTATTGTGTGGGGCCCCTGCGCCACTTGACCTACCCTTCCGCCTACAAATAGCCTTCGTCGCGAAACCCCCGCCGAGAGCCACGATACGGAAAACCTTCCGAGACGCCGCGAATCCCATCTCGGGGATTCAGGAGATCGCCTCCGGCACCCTGCCGGAGAGGGGAATCATCACCGGAGGGGCTCTACATCATCATGTCCGCCTCCGGATTGATGCGTGAGTAGTTCATCCTTGGACTATGGGTCCATAGTAGCTAGATGGTTGTCTTCTCCGCTTGTGCTATCATTGTTTAGATCTTGTGAGCTGCCTAATATGATCAAGATCATCTATTTGTAATGCTACATGTTGTGTTTGGCGGGATCCGATGAATATAGAATATTATGTTAAGTTGATTATCAATCTATCATTTATGTGTTGTTTATGTTCTTGCATGTTCTCCGTTGCTAGTAGAGGCTCTGGCCAAGTTGATACTTGTAACTCCAAGAGGGAGTAATTATGCTCGATAGTGGGTTCATGCCTCCATTTAATCTGGGACAGTGACAGAAAGTTCTAAGGATATTTGTGTTGTTGCTACTAGGGATAAAACATTGATGCTTTGTCTAAGGATATTTGTGTTGATTACATTACGCACCATACTTACACTACAAGAGATGGGGGGTTTGTTGACGAAAACCCTGGTGACAAAAATGCATACCGTCAAGGATGTGTCCTTATAGGTGACGAATTCATCTTTCGTCAAGCATTTAAGGTAATGCTTGACGGTATGATTTTTCGTCAACAAAAAATCGTCACCCATTACCCAAGCGGGAAGGGCTTCCATCGTGTCTGTTAATAGGTGACGAAATCAAAGATCGTGGTGACGAAATAATACTAAGTTACTTTATTAAATGTTATTAGTTTTATATATCATGCGTGACCCACTTGTCAGGAACATATTTAATTAAGTAAAAATTGTGGTTTGGAAGAATCGAACCAGGGCTTTGGCGTGACCGACGCGGAGTCTTACCGCTAAGGTAGATATGGAATTTTGATCTGGATCCGTAACTTGTCTATTCTACATATTTATTTCAATGGTGTGATCTAGATGTTACGACATAATAATTCCCTTATTAATATTTATGTCGGCCGAGGGTGCCTCGTTTAAGTCGCGCCGCTAGCAGACACGGCCTATATAGGTGATCTTGCTAACAGTCGAATCGACTAGGGTTCTCGTCGAGGTGAGAAGAATTCCGTGAAGGCTCCATTGTGGTGGCGGCGAGACGCATCATCGGTGAGTTCTCCTGATTGTTCGTTAGGTCTAGATTTTTTAATCAGTTGTCAAGATCTGTTCTGAAGAACGTTGGCATGTTCTTAACTGAATTGTAGGCAATGGATCGAAGTTGGATAACTGATGGCACCAAGAAGTTCACAACAAAGTACATGGCAGGTGTTAGGGATTTCATCAAGTTTGCGCAAGAACACTTGGACAATACAGATGAACCAATCTTGTGCCCTTGCAAGGACTGCCTAAATCTGATACGTCAGGATATAAAAACAGTCGAGGATCACTGCAATTGTTCAGGTATGTCCATGACGTATACAAGATGGACTAGACATGGGGAAGATTTTAGTGATGACGAAGGGCGGTATAGAGACGACGATGGTGCGTATGATAGTGACAACGATGAAGAGGAAGACAATGGTGATTGTTATGTTGATGATTCGTCTAGTATGATCGATGAACTGCAGAAGTCTGGAAATAAAGGTCCTGACCTGCCAAATATGTATGCTAATCTAATTGAGTCAGCGAAAAAAGAACTTCATAAGGGATGCACCACTTTCACTAGGTTGTCGTTCATTATTAAGCTCCTTCATGTCAAATCATACAGCCGGATAACAAACAGAGGATTTGATCTCTTACTTCAGCTTTGCCAGATGTGGACTTTCCCAAATCATATGCTGATGCTAAGAGTGTTCTTTCTGATGTTGGGCTTAGTTATGAGACAATTCATGCATGCAAGTTTGATTGTTCTTTATTTTGGGGAGATCACAAGGACGATACGCACTGCCATGTTTGTGGAGTATCAAGATATAGAGACCCTACTGGAAAAAAGAAAATCCCTCACAAGGTGTTAAGGTACTTTCCTATAATTAAAAGGTTGCAGAGACTATTTGTCAAAAAGGAAATGTCGACACATACTAGATGGCACAAAGAGAAGAGGGTTGTTGAGCCCAATGTACTGAGGCACCCTGCTGATGGTGAGGCATGGAAGCACTTTGATGGCAAGTTTGATTGGTTTGCTAAAGATCCTCGTAACATAAGACTAGGTTTTGCCACAGACGGCTTCAGTCCCTTTGGAAGTATGAGTAATCCTTACAGTATGTGGCCTGTTTTTGTGATTCCTTACAACTTCCCACCATGGATGTGCATGGATCAATCGAATTACATGATGGCATTGCTAATTCCCGGAAAGTATTCCCCAGGGAAAGATTTTCATGTATTTATGCAGCCTCTGATAAAAGATATGATGCAGCTATGGAGTGGTGTGCAGACATTTGATGCATGCACAGAAGAATATTTCCCATTGCATGCTGCGTTTCTTTGGTCTATTCATGATTATCCTGGATATGCCACTATGTCAGGCCGAAGCACAAGAGGATTTCATGCGTGTGTGCATTGCGATGAGAATCCTTGCGCTGAATCTTTGAAAAACAAAATTGGATATATTGGGCATCGGCGATTTCTTGATAAAAGTCACCCATACAGGAGAAGCAGACTTTTCAATGGTAAAGCTGAGACTAGAGATCCACCAAGGAAGTACACAACCAAAGAGGTAGCTGCGAAGGTAGAAAGTGTTAAGGATTTTGAACATGGGAAAAATCCAATAAGTAGAAAGCGGAAGCGTGCAACTGTACCCGGTGAACCAACATGGCACCTGAAAGTCAGCTTACATCATCTACCGTACTGGCCAGAACTTAAGATAGCTCACAACTTAGATGTGATGCATATTGAGAAGAACATATGTGACAATATTGTTGGTACACTACTTGAACTTGAGGGCAGGAATAAGGACACTGTTAGTGCTAGAATTGATTTGAAGAAATTCAAAATGTGGGAGAAGTATTGGTTGAAGAAAATTGTGAAGGATGATGGTGATGCAGCAGTAACTTATGCGAAGCCCCCTGCACCGTGGACGCTTTCGAAGGAACAGAAGAGACATTTGTGTAGGTATTTGGCAAACACTAGGTTCCCAGATGGTTATTGCGCAAACTGGGGAAGATGTGTGAATATTGATGGTTGTAAGGTTACCGGTATGAAGACGCATGATTGCCACATACTTCTGCAGCGAGTGTTGCCGGCTGGGCTCAAGGGAATTGCATCCAAGGAAATGTATGTGGCTATTGCAGAGCTAGGAAGATTTTTTAGGGAGCTGTGTGCCAAAACACTGAAAGTTGATGTGCTGAATCGATTGAAGGTTGAAATTGTTGTGATCCTATGCAAACTTGAGAAGCTCTTCCCCCCAGCTTTTTTTGATGTAATGGTGCACTTAGCTATTCATCTTCCTGAGGAGGCTCTTTTGAGGGGTCCTGTTCATTATGGTTGGATGTATCCAGTTGAGAGAAGATTAGGTTATCTAAAGTCTACGGTCCGTAACAAAGCAAGGCCAGAAGGTTCTATCGCAGAGGGGTACATTGTTGATGAGTGTTTGATTTTTTGCTCTAGATTTTTCAAGGATGGCACAGAAACAAGATTTAACAGAGATGATAGGAACCAAGACATACGGCGAAAACCTGATCGTGACGAGATGGAAGTATTTTCAGTTGGAGCTAAAGGTCTTGGGAAATCCATTTTGAATCATTTTGACAAGGAATTTGACAAAATGGTTTGGTATGTGCTGAACAACTGTGACGATGTAGAACGTTATATCAAGTAAGTAGTTAGCTTCACTTTAATAACTACTTCTCAATGTTGCAGACATAATTGTCCTGTATTTCATATGTGTTTTTTCTATGTTTCAGTGAATTCCGACAAGAATTGGGAGGTAGGGGTGTGCGTGACACCGAGGAGACGGTTCAGAGAGAGTTTGCAGGTTGGTTTGCAAACCATGTGAGACAGTTGGACAATGCATCAGAAGATTTGAAGTCTCTGGCTGCTGGGCCAGACCGGCGTGTAGTAGTATACGCTGGTTGCAACGTAAAGGGTGCGAGGTTTCGCACGCTTACTCGGGATAAAGACCTGAAGACTCAAAATTCGGGCGTAGCGACTAAGGGATCTTTTGGTGATGCAGATGAGACCGAGTACTATGGTGTTCTGCAAGAAGTTCTTGAACTGCAGTACGGGAGTAACAAGCACGGTGACAGGTCCGTGTACTTGTTTCGTTGCGACTGGTTCGACCTTGCGAGCAGGGGTTCCAAGATAAAAGATGATGGTTATTTTAAAAGCGTTAACACTTCTGTCCTATGGTTCAAGAATTCACCATTCATATTGGCCAGTCAAGCTGAAACATGCTTCTATTTGGAGGATACAAAGTTTGGTGATCCGTGGAAAGTGGTGCAGAAGTTCAGCCATAGACACGTGTACGACGTTCCAGAATTAGAAGATGGTAACGATGATGCATTTGTACGGAATGAAGACGCATACCAGGAGGATGAAGGTTCAGTCGACCATACATTTCATGATGTTGTCGACCTAGACGAGGAAGCAGAGGTGGAAGCAGAGGAGGATGATCATCGTGCTGATGAAGTTGTACGTATTCATGATGCTCGTACAATTCGTGAACTAGAGAATGGGGAAGATAGTCCCAATGTTGACATGGATATGAGCGAAGATGAACTACAGAATGAGGAAGAGAGTCTCATAATGGAAGAGAACATACATGATGACGAGGGAAAAAATTCAGAAGAAGATAGTGATGTTGATTGATAGAAACATGTAATGCATACATACAACTATATGTTTTGTTCCAAACATTTGAAATGTTCTTATTTATATGTTCGGTACCATAACTTGGACAATGGTTTTAATTAATCGACACTTGACACGATTACAACCAGCAGCACGATATGACTAACTATTGTTTTAACACAAGCAAAATCGACAATCGCATAAAGAGTTTTACAACTTAATTTAAACCTAAAGGGGCTGCATAGTTGGACTCACGGGCACCATGAATCACTGACTAGTTACTCCAGATCGATTTCAGGCACATGGGTAGCAAACAAGTAAACCCCTGCATTTCCCAGGTAAAGCAAGAACAACATCTTGTCACCCATCTCAAGGTGCTTTTCCTTGTCCATGAACTCCTTCCACCCACTGACGCAGAGACGACCATCGTCAGAAGAAATTGCGTAGGACGCACGCACCAAAGTACTGGGATGGCACACAATACTGATTGCACCATATTGTTCCATATCTTTAGGAACCAAACGGCTAGGGATTTTCTGTTCCAACAGTAGAGACATAGTTTAGTTAAACAGTTGTACGTAATGTAGGTCGCAAAGTTAATGAAATGATATGATCTACTGCTTACCACGTGTTTGTTGTAATTTTCGTTGTTTGTCCAATTCAGAGTATGCAGCATTGGGACAACTAGTGCTCCTTGATCATAATCTCCAGCATTGTGGTACTCAACAAGGTAGTCCAAGTTGTCCACCTGAAGAATGACGGTATGCATCATCCTCCAATTTATCATTGTTCCATCAGTAGTACTGAGCGAGTCAACAATGTCACGCTTCGTACGGGACAACTGGTAGTAAGCTGCATAATTAAAATAACTGACTTAATATGGAATAATTAATATGATCAATCATTCTGTCCAAAGGTGGAAAATTACCTGGATGGATTAGTGGTTCAGTTCCAGTTATTACAAGAGTATCCTGACCAGATGAGTTAATTCTGAAAATTAACTCCATGCCAACCTTAAAATTGTACACTCTAGCAAATTCGTTCCAAAATCTTCCGTTGATATAGGTTCTGCCAGCTCTGTTGGTAACATTAACAACAAATGCATGGCCATCTTTGGTTCTAAGTGCAACTTCAAAAGTTGTCCTGTCGGAGGTCTCGACACCATACTTCTGAAGGAAATACGGTCTATAGTAGCAAGGGATGACCTAAATTCAGTAGAGTTAATACAAAAGTAAGTTAACTATTCTCAGATCTCATTAATATATAGGGGAGGTACATTGTTGCGCAACTAATACATCGTATGTATCTAGGACTTCTATCAGCACATATCTGAACTTCTATCAGAACATATCTGAACTTCTATCGGTATAGGACTGATTTTCTATGACTGAACTTCTACCGATACCTCTATCTCTAACAGCTACAACTATCGTAAAACTCATATGAACGTAAAATTTATCACAACTATCCTAAAACTCAACCATAAATAAGCGGTTAATACATATGGTGAAGAACAATTATTACACACATCTGAATAATAGTACTAAACTAGCAATAACTAATAGGATCACGTGTTAAACTTTGATGTGGCGGTGAATTAATAAAACATCTGAATGAATTTTAAACTTATAAGCGCATGTACCGTCTTCTCCTCAAAACCCTCTTGTAGTGTTTGCACGAAAAAACCTAACGTGACTCCCCCTCCGCCGCACATCCCCTTCTTGTCAAAGCAAACTGGACACTGGAAAAAATATGAAGAAAGATTACAAATCGGAAACAACGATCGATCGCGAGACGTACATTTTATTTACTTACTCCACTAGTAGGCGCCATCCTTGGTCTCGACGCGGAGCGAGAGTCTTACAACTGTCGCCGGCGAGAGACGTGGCGAGCTGTGGCGGCGAGAGACGTGGCGAGATCTGGCGGCGGCTGAAGGAGGTCGTGATATGATGGCCAGTTATATCGTGGAGTAAATTTCGGTAGGTCAAGAGGAGGGCAAATGGGCGGTGCTGGGTTTTGACGTGACAACACGATCGAATGCGCAGGCCCCACTGGTCAGTTGGACTCCACGTCAGAAGTCAAGACCCGCGTCAATATTCTCGTCGTCTACGCGTCTCAATATTCGCACGGAGTAATTAATGGGGATGATTTTTATCCCCTTCCCCCTCCCCTACCGTCTCAATATTCGCACCGCTTCCTGGTTTCCCACTTCTCGTCGTCTCCGCTCCCTCACTGTCCTCGTCTCCCGCCGCCGCGTCGCCATGGACATGGATGAGCAGGAAGTGTACTACTGGTCCAGCACGCGCGTAGTCCACATCCACGACGGCCAGGAACTGGAAGTCGTCTACACCAACGACCCCTGGCAAGTGCGCCGCGTCCTCGACATGTACACGGAGTGGCTCAAGGAAGAGGAGCACAAGTTCGTGGGCCTCGACTTCGAGTACACCAACCATCGAGCCGAGGACGAGAAGAAGATCGCCGTGGTTCAACTCTGCATGCGTCGACATGTGCTGGTGTTCCACTACGCAGCGTTAGAACTAATCCCCTTTTTGAATCTTTGGATTGGGGTTTTTTAGTTTCCGCCGTTGTGTCTCTCTTCGACTCTCGTTACACATTGTTCCCGAAAATCATTACATTCCCGATCTACAACTGCTAGACATTGTTCCCGAATATCAGTACATTCCCGATCTAAATCTGCTAGACATTGTTCCCGATTTATTAATTTGTTTCATCTTCGTCTCCTATATATGTAGGTTCTTGCATATTTGCTACTTAGTTTACTTGATTCGTCGTACGATTGACTAGTTCATATGCTCGATCTGTGACTCTTTTTTAGTTTTCTTGATTCCTCATTTGATTTACTAGTTCATATGGTCGATCTGTCACTTCCTTTTTACATTACTTGATCCCCAATTTGTTTCCTAGTTCATATGCTCGATCTGTGACTAGTACATTACTTTGTTTACTGCAGTGCTGCCCGGTGGGACGCTCCGGCTATCTGCGATTTCTTTCGAGAAGGAATCACCTTTGCGAGTGTTGACATCCGTGGTGACACGAAAGTTCTGTGGAGGTCATGGCACATGCAGATTCCTCCTGAGTACTACGTCGATCTCCAGGACGAGTACTTCAAGTACACTGGTCATCCGAGGGCTGGCATGGCTACCATGGCAGCCAGACTCATTGATTCATCTTACGGTGATATGAAGAAGAAGTTCCACCACCATCGGCACAGACTGTGGGGGGACTTCCCACTTCCAAATATGAACATCGACTATGCAGCCATTGATGCTTGGGTCTCTTACGAGCTCTACCGCAAGATCGTGGTCGACAGAGTCCTTGATGCTGCATGACCACCTGATATTTTGGTTTTGTGTCCCTCCTGCGTGAGGTGCTTTTGGCTACTACTCAGTTATTTTCAAACTGTAGATGCTTTTTGCTAGTTGGTTTTTACTATATATAAGTAAATATTTTGCCATGAAATGTCAACAATTGTACTGTGAGGTTTCAATTTTGCTGATTACCAACACAGATTGTATTTATGAAAACAAAACTTGAAACTAACAACAGCAACTACAAGTCGAAAAAAGGAGACATAAAAGTACTAAACTTGTGGGACAAAGGGATATGTAATCTACACAACTCTTCACGCAAAAAAGATAAACCATCAACGATTTGTTGTACCCATTTGTTCAATTTCCGTCAAGATAGTCTGCATTACTTTTTAGTTGAGATATGTACCCCCACAACGGTCTTCTCCTCCATAATTTATTGTGTAAACCCCCACAACGGTCATCTCCTCCTTATTTTATTGTGTAAACACCTACAACGGTCATCTCTCCCTTATAAACACCCACACGGCCATCTCTTCTGTCAATAGGTTCTGCCTCTCTCTTCTTGGTTCTGCCTCTCTCTTCTTTGTTCACATACAGTTGATCCATTGCCATGGCTTCCACGTCTCGGACGCGGAGGGGAAGGGGAAGGGGAAGGGGAAGGGGAAGTGGATCATCATCATTGCCACCACCACCGTCAACACTGCCATTGATCATAGAGGAGTTCTTCATCGTCGTCTATGAAGACCCTTTGGTCAAGAAGGTATGTACGCGTTCCCACATATATGATGCATGTGATTAATTATGGGCATGTTTTAAAAAACCTTTAATTTGAAACGATCGGCGCTCGATCTCTTTGCAGAAACTACCAAACAAATTTGCGGACTATCTTCACGGCCAGGAGCCAGCTAAGGTGTATCTGCGAGCAGCTGACTGCGGTCCTCGTCTCTGGACCGTGGAGGTCCTATTTGACGGACAAGGCCGGATGTACCTCGACAAGGGCTGGGAGAAATTCGCCATCGCGCATGGTGTGGATTTCGGCTGGTTCTTACACTTCAAATATGAAGGCGATGATGTGCTCACAGTGAAGGTGTTCGACGGAACAATGTGCAGGAGGTACTACTACTCAGACGACGAAGATACTGACGATGAAAGCGACGACGACGTGAAGCCATGCATCCATCCCCTTTAGATAAGGGGATTATGACCAAGAATTTATATGTAGCTTCGTATGCATCGATTTAGAGATCTAGCTATTTTCTATATATTATGCATGTAAAAAATAATATCACATTTCCACTATTATTCGAGCACCACATCCTCCAAATTGTCATGTGAGGTTTCAATTTTGCTGATTACCAACACAGATTGTATTTATGAAAACAAAACTTGAAACTAACAACAGCAACTACAAGTCGAAAAAAGGAGACATAAAAGTAGTAAACTTGTGGGACAAAGGGATATGTAATCTACACAACTCTGCTGTAGCCAAACATCTACACAAATGCAGCGTGCATCAACATGAAAAAAGAGATAAGATGTGCAGCAGTAATGCTTCTGCAACAGCAAACAACATATAAACATGACATAGTCTTAAACAACTGGGTATGATTGCCCAGGTTCCAAATAACAAAAGTAGAACATAGTCTTTGAAACATGACATAGTTTAACCATGAACCTCCAGGGGAACAACTAAACAGAAACTAAATTTAGTGGACAACATGAGGGCCAACAGCTGGACCGACGAGCGGGATGAGGCCAGTCTTGACGTAGTCCCTGAGGAACTTGCCAAAGGCAGCGTGCTTCGCCTTGCTAGCAGCCTTGTGCTTGTGCGCGCTACCTTTTCCAACTCCCGTCGCGTGCTGGATCAGACTCTCAATATCCTTCGGGAAAACCCTGCCGCAGAATGGGCAATTAGGCTTACCGTCCCGGCGGAAAGGGATCTGGCCAGTCTTCAGCTTCTTCAGAACGAAGCGGCTCTTCCGGTCCCGGTCCTCCTTGTCGCTGCCAATGTCGTCAGAGTCTTCCTGCGAATTTGAAAGTAAAGAAGAAGTGAGAGAAGGAAATTAACTGAAATACAATTCAAGCATTAAATATTTTTTATGAACATTACTAAGAAGTAATCATCATGTAGAATCAACATTTATGATCCAGATCCAACCATACATAATTAGTTCACTAATATAAATATGCACCAATTTAAAGTGTTGTCACAAATTGTTCATGGGTAGTCCAATCATTATTTCAGTAATATAACTAAGCACCAATTTAAGATAAAATGGTGATTATAAATATCATGGATCAGGGATCAATCATTTGTTCCCTGAAGATGTACTGATTCATAAAACAATATGGATTCATGACGTCAATAAGCAGGAATTCAAGAATGGTGGTCATAAATTACATGCATCTGATCATTCATTTGTTCCCTAAATAAAAATGATGTACACACTATTACATGCATCTGATCACTCTGGTATGATCCATATTCGGATGAATTTAAGTTTGAAATGCAGTGAGCATTACACTAAGCAGGTATGATTCATCACACACAAGGAATCATGACCTAATTAAGATAACTGTCATCTACTAATTTGAAACATGCATGAATATTCATGGTACCATAAATCATTTGGTTGATACTTTGGTACAGTTGAATCAAGATGTGCATCAAATATTACAAATCTAGTAACTACAAACCATAAATCGGATGAGTAAGAACCCCAGAATCATCAATTTGTACAACAAGTTGCAGACAGGGCAAATCAATCTACCGTACGAGCAAACCCTAAGGTGAACAGTAAGATCAAGAAAAACAGGGGATCGATCGGAAAAGTAGAGTACCTCGCTGCAGTTGTCCGAGGCCTCCTCTTCGAACTCGTCGCACTCTCTGGGGCCATATAGCTCGCGGTACTGCCTGGAGTGGCGGTAGAACGGGTCATTCGGATCAAAGCCCTGGTCATCTGCTTGTGCCGCGGGAGCGAGGACGTCTCCGTTGGCCTCATCAGCGACGGCGACCACGGCCGGTTGGGCGGAGCCCTCCACGGTCACGGCGCGGCGAAGAGCGGCTCTGCTAGTTCCGGAGGAAGATCCCGCCTCCGCGGCGTCGACGACTACCGGAGCATCGCCGTCGCTTCTGTCGACGTTGACGACCGCACTCGCCTCCGGCTCGTCTCCGCGAACACGCTTCATCTTCGGGATCTTCGGTGGAAGGGGAGGTCGGTGGTGCGCTGGTGGAGGTGCAATCAGGGTTTTTTGCCAGATTGGGGAATAGAAGTTGCGGGTGGGAGAGACGATGGGGCCGATGGATATACAGTAGATGCTGCCGTTTGGGTTCCTCTGTGTGACGCGTGCGTGTGAAAACGTGGATTCCTGCATGTAGTCCACTTTCCCATTACTTTGACATGGGTCCCACGCATGACGGATGGGCAGGCACAGAATTTTCAAGATGGGTATTAAAAACTATAAAATATTTTAAATACGAATTAGTGATCACACATAGAAAGAAATAAATAAAAAATGAATCGAGTATGTAAATTCTTTCAAATTTCTAAGAATTTCATAACATGATTAGGGCTGGAATTTTGAGTGTTTGGTCAAACCTAGGTTCACCCCATTGTACTAAGAGGTTGTCAAACCTTTTCAAAGTGAAACTTCTGTTCTAGGGTAATGTGGTGATGCCAAATCAGACCAACACGTGTTCCCAATTTTCCCAATACCCTAAGATGTACATGCTTGACAAGTGATGCCTCTTCTTGAGTTTAGGGGATGAATTTTTGAAAATTTTCAAACCAAACTGCCAAGATAGCATGCAAGCGTCATTACCCACATGTTGATGCACCCTTGTGCCAAATTTCAGTCCATTTCAAGTTAGGTACCTCAAAAAATGGTGTCCCCATGGTGTAGATGTGTCGAAAGAGGGGTTTTCGGACGAAAAGAGGGGGAATGGCCAAAAACTGACCAAACCACCATGGATTGGGGCATGATTTGGCACCCTTGTGCACATTGTGATATGACACCTTGGTTGCTATGGGTTTTTTTTTTGGAGTTGGTGGCATGGTGTCCCCATGGTGGAGATGTGTCGAAAGAGGGGTTTTCGGACGAAAAGAGGGGGAATGGCCAAAAACTGACCAAACCACCATGGATTGGGGCATGATTTGGCACCCTTGTTCACATTGTGATATGAAACCTTGGTTTCTATGGGTTTTGATTTTTTGGAGTTGGTGTCATGGTGTCCCCATGGTGTAGATGTGTCGAAAGAGGGGTTTTCGGACGAAAAGAGGAATGGCCAAAAACTGACCAAACCACCATGGATTGGGGCAAGATTTGGCACCCTTGTTCACATTGTGATATGAAACCTTGGTTTCTATGGGTTTTGATTTTTTGGAGTTGGTGGCATGGTGTCCCCATGGTGTAGATGTGTCGAAAGAGGGGTTTTCGGACGAAAAGAGGGGGAATGGCCAAAAACTGACCAAACCACCATGGATTGGGGCAAGATTTGGCACCCTTGTGCACATTGTGATATGAAACCTTGGTTGCTATGGGTTTTGATTTTTTGGAGTTGGTGGCATGGTGTCCCCATGGTGGAGATGTGTCGAAAGAGGGGTTTCGGACGAAAAAAATGACCAAACCACCATGGATTGGGGCAAGATTTGGCACCCTTGTGCACATTGTGATATGAAACCTTGGTTTCTATGGGTTTTGATTTTTTGGAGTTGGTGGCATGGTGTCTCCATGGTGTAGATGTGTCGAAAGAGGGGTTTTCGGACGAAAAGAGGGGGAATGGCCAAAAACTGACCAAACCACCATGGATTGGGGCATGATTTGGCACCCTTGTTCACATTGTGATATGAAACCTTGGTTTCTATGGGTTTTGATTTTTTGGAGTTGGTGTCATGGTGTCCCCATGGTGTAGATGTGTCGAAAGAGGGGTTTCGGACGAAAAGAGGGGGAATGGCCAAAAACTGACCAAACCACCATGGATTGGGGCATGATTTGGCACCCTTGTGCACATTGTGATATGAAACCTTGGTTTCTATGGGTTTTGATTTTTTGGAGTTGGTGGCATGGTGTCCCCATGGTGTAGATGTGTCGAAAGAGGGGTTTTCGGACGAAAAGAGGGGGAATGGCCAAAAACTGACCAAACCACCATGGATTGGGGCATGATTTGGCACCCTTGTGCACATTGTGATATGAAACCTTGGTTGCTATGGGTTTTGATTTTTTGGAGTTGGTGGCATGGTGTCCCCATGGTGGAGATGTGTCGAAAGAGGGGTTTTCGGACGAAAAGAGGGGGAATGGCCAAAAACTGACCAAACCACCATGGATTGGGGCATGATTTGGCACCCTTGTGCACATTGTGATATGAAACCTTGGTTGCTATGGGTTTTGATATTTTGGAGTTGGTGCCATGGTGTCCCCATGGTGGAGATGTGTCGAAAGAGGGGTTTTCGGACGAAAAGAGGGGGAATGGCCAAAAACTGACCAAACCACCATGGATTGGGGCATGATTTGGCACCCTTGTGCACATTGTGATATGAAACCTTGGTTGCTATGGGTTTTGATTTTTTGGAGTTGGTGGCATGGTGTCCCCATGGTGGAGATGTGTCGAAAGAGGGGTTTTCGGACGAAAAGAGGGGGAATGGCCAAAAACGACCAAACCACCATGGATTGGGGCATGATTTGGCACCCTTGTGCACATTGTGATATGAAACCTTGGTTTCTATGGGTTTTGATTTTTTGGAGTTGGTGGCATGGTGTCCCCATGGTGGAGATGTGTCGAAAGAGGGGTTTCGGACGAAAAGAGGGGGAATGGCCAAAAACTGACCAAACCACCATGGATTGGGGCAAGATTTGGCACCCTTGTTCACATTGTGATATGAAACCTTGGTTTCTATGGGTTTTGATTTTTTGGAGTTGGTGTCATGGTGTCCCCATGGTGTAGATGTGTCGAAAGAGGGGTTTTCGGACGAAAAGAGGGCCAAAAATGACCAAACCACCATGGATTGGGGCATGATTTGGCACCCTTGTGCACATTGTGATATGAAACCTTGGTTGCTATGGGTTTTGATTTTTTGGAGTTGGTGGCATGGTGTCCCCATGGTGTACATGTGTCGAAAGAGGGGTTTTCGGACGAAAAGAGGGGGGAATGGCCCATTCATGTTCCATTCATGTGTCCAAAGAGGGGTTTTCGAACGAAAGGAGGGTCCCAAATTTAGATTTTTTTCATGCATCCCATTCATGTTCTGGTATTTTTTAAATATACATGTACAGTTCCATTTTCAGAGTAATATTTTTTCTTCCACGGCAAAACCTTGTTCCCTCCAAATTTTAGTACGACGGCTGCCAAAACACACAAATTTTTCGTTCCCTCCACTCCTCCCGCGCACCCCACCTATCAAATATTTCGCCCTCCCTTATATACGTCGTGCCTCTCCCCCATGATTTACGAGCATCTTAACTCCCCACCCCCCCGACCTCATCCTCTCGTGCTCACCCCGATCCGGTGTCTTCGCCGGACGTTCTTCCATCTCGCAACTATCTCCCCGGCCGGTGGTCGCCATGGCCGGCAGTCGTCGAAACGTCGGGGGGAAGGAAAATCGCGCACACACGCCGAAGAAGGCGCCCAGCTCGAAGAAACGCCAAGGTAAATCTGTCGGTGATCGGCTTGTTGTTGTGTGATGGCGTGTAACTCACACGTTCGTTGGGAACCCCAAGAGGAAGGTATGATGCGCACAGTAGCAAGTTTTCCCTCAGAAAGAAACCAAGGTTTAAGACCAGTAGGAGCCAAGAAGCACGTTGAAGGTTGATGGTCGCGAAATGTGATGCGGCGCAACACAGGGATTACGCCAACTAGAACCTGCACAACAACCCAAGTACTTTGTCCCAACAAGCAGTGAGGTTGTCAATCTCACCGGCTTGCTGTAACAAAAGGATTAATATCGAGTGGAAGATGTTTGCAAAGAAAACAGTAAACACAATTGCAGTAGATTTATGCTATGTAAAGAATAGGACCGGGGTCCACACTAGAGGTGTCTCTCCCATAAGATAAAGCATGTTGGGTGAACAAATTACAGTCGGGCAATTGACAAATAGAGAAAGCATAACAATGCATATACATGACATGGTAAATATAGTGAGATTTAATCCGGGCATTACGACAAAGAACATAGACCGCCATCCAACTGCATCTATGCCTAAAAAGTCCACCTTCAGGTTATCATCCGAACCCCCTCCAGTATTAAGTTGCAAAGCAACAGACAATTGCATTAAGTATGGTGCGTAATGTAATCAACAACTACATCCTTAGACATAGCATCAATGTTTTATCCCTAGTGGCAACAACACACAACCTTAGAACTTTCTGTCACTGTCCCAGATTCAATGGAGGCATGAACCCACTATCGAGCATAATTACTCCCTCTTGGAGTTAAGAGTAAAAACTTGGCCAGAGCCTCTACTAATAACGGAGAGCATGCAAGATCATAAACAACACATGAACAATAGATTGATAATCACCATAATCATAGTACTCTCTATCCATCGGATCCCGACAAACACAACATATAGAATTACATATAGATGATCTTGATCATGTTAGGCAGCTCACAAGATCTAACAATGAAGCACAACAAGGAGAAGACGACCATCTAGCTACTGCTATGGACCCATGGTCCAGGGTGAACTACTCACTCATCACTCCGGAGGCGACCATGGCGGTGTAGAGTCCTCCGGGAGATGAATCCCCTCTCCGGGGGCGGAGGCGATCTCCTGAATCCCCCGAGATGGGATTCGCGGCGGCGTCTCTGTAAGGTTTTCCGTATCGTGGCTCTCGACTGGGGGTTTGCGACGGAGAGCTTTAAAGGCGGAGGGTCAACGCGAGCCACACGAGGGGCCTAGGGGTAGGTCGGCGCGGCCAAGGCCTGGCCGCGCCGGCTAGCCTCTGGCCACCTCGTGGCCCCACTTCGTTAGGTCTTGGTCTTCTGGAAGCTTCGTGCAAAAATAGGACCCTGGGCGAAAGTTTCGTCCAATTCCGAGAAATTTCTTTACTAGGATTTCTGAAACCAAAAACAGCAGAAAGCAAAGAGCTCTTCGGCATCTTGTTAATAGGTTAGTTCAAAAATGCATAAATATGACATATAATGTGCATAAAACATGTAGGTATCATCAATAAAGTAGCATGGAACATAGAAATTATCGATACGTTGGAGACGTATCAGCATCCCCAAGCTTAGTTACCGCTCGTCCCGAAACGTGATAACAAAGATAATTTTAGAAGTGACATGCCATCATAATCTTGATCATACTATTTGTAAACATATGTAATGAATGCGGCGATCAAAGCAAAGGTAATGACATGAGTAAACAACTGAATCATAAAGCAAAGACTTTTCATGAATAGTACTTCAAGACAAGCATCAATAAGTCTTGCATAAGAGTTAACTCATAAAGCAATAAATCAAAGTAAAGGTGTTGAAGCAACACAAGGGAAGATTAAGTTTCAGCGGTTGCTTTCAACTTATAACATGTATATCTCATGGATATTGTCAACATAAAGTAATATAATAAGTGCAATATGCAAGTATGTAGGAATCAATGCACAGTTCACACAAGTGTTTGCTTCTTAAGGTGGAAGGAGATAGGTAAACGACTCAACAATAAAAGTAAAAGAATGGTCCTTCAATGAGGAAAGCATCGATTGCCGTATTTGTGCTAGAGCTTTTATTTTGAAAACATGAAACAATTTTGTCAACGGTAGTAATAAAGCATATGAGTTATGTAAATTATATCTTACAAGTTGCAAGCCTCACGCATAGTATACTAATAGTGCCCGCACCTCGTCCTACTTAACTTGGACTACCGGGTCTTCATGCCATGTTTCAACCAAGTGTCACAAAGGGTACCTCCATGCCGCCTGTACAAAGGTCCAAGGAGAAAGCTCGCATTTCGGATTTCTCGCTTTTGATTATTCTCAACTTAGACATCCATACCGGGACAACATGGACAACAGATAATGGACTCCTCTTAAATGCATAAGCATGTAGCAAAGTTATTATTCTCATATGAGATTGAGGATATATGTCCAAAACTGAAACTTCCACCATGGTTCATGGCTTTAGTTAGCGGCCCAATGTTCTTCTCTAACAATTTTGCATGCTCCAACCACTAAAATGATAGATCCTTCAGACAAGACGGACATGCATAGCAACTCACATGATATTCAACAATAGTTGATGGCGTTCCCCAGAAGCATGGTTATCGCACAACAGGCAACTTAATAAAATATAAAGTGCATAAGTACATATTCAATACTACGATAGTTTTTAAGGCTATTTTGTCCCATGAGCTATATATTGCAAAGGTGAATGATGGAATTTTAAAGGTAGCACTCAAGCAATTTACTTTGGAATGGCGGAGAAATACCATGTAGTAGGTAGGTATGGTGGACACAAATGGCATAGTAGTTGGCTCAAGGATTTTGGATGCATGAAGTATTCCCTCTCGATACAAGGTTTAGGCTAGCAAGGTTATTTGAAGCAAACTCAAGGATGAACAGGTGCAGCAAAACTCACATAAAAGACATATTGTAAACATTATAAGACTCTACACTGTCTTCCTTGTTGTTCAAAACTCAATACTAGATATTATCTAGACCTTAGAGAAACCAAATATGCAAATCAAATTTTAGCAAGCTCTATGTATTTCTTCATTAATGGGTGCAAAGCATATGATGCAAGAGCTTAAACATGAGCACAACAATTACCAAGTATCACATTATCCAAGACATTTTAGAATTACTACATGTAGCATTTTCAATTCCAACCATATAACAAATTAACGAAGAAGAAACTTCGCCTTGAACATTATGAGTAAAGCCTAAGGACACATGTGTCCATATGCAACAAGCGAGCGTGTCTCTCTACAAAGTGAATGCTAGGATCCATCTTATTCAAACAAAAACAAAAACAAAAACAAACCGACGCTCCAAGTAAAGAGCAAGAGATGTGACTGAATAAAAATATAGTTTCAGGGGAGGAACTTGATGATGTTGTCGATGAAGAAGGATGCCTTGGGCATCCCCAAGCTCGCTTGAGTCTTCTTAAAATATGCAGAGGTGAACCACGGGGGCATCCCCAAGCTTAGAGCTTTCACTCCTCTTGATCATAGTATATCATTCTCCTCTCTTGACTCTTGAAAACTTCCTTCACACCAAACTTCAAGCAAACTCATTAGAGGGTTAGTGCACAATTAATAATTCACTCATTCAGAGGTGACACAATCATTATTTTCACTTCTGGACATTGCATAATGCTACTGGACATTAATGGATCAAAGAAATAAATCCAACATAGCAAAAGAGGCAATGCGAAATAAAAGGCAGAATCTGTCAAAAACAGAACAGTCCGTAAAGACGAATTTAGAAATGGCACCAGACTTGCTCAAATGGAAAAACTCAAAACTAATGAAAGTTGCGTACATATCTGAGGATCACGCTCGTAAATTGGCAGATTTTTTCGAATTTTCTACAGAGAACGCCCAGATTCGTGACAGACAGCAATGCTGTTTCTGCGCAGCGATCCCAAATATAACATCAACTTTGACATAGAAACTTTACTTGGTACAAAAACATTGATAAGGAGAGGTTGCTACAGTAGTAAACTTCAAAGACTCAACAAAACAAAAAATTGCTGTAGGTAAAAACATGGGTTGTCTCCCATAAGCGCTTTTCTTTAACGCCTTTCAGCTAGCGCAGAAAGTGCAAATCAAGTATTATCGAGAATAGAAGCATCAACATCATAGCTTGTTCTAATAATAGAATCAAAAGGCAACTTCATTCTCTTTCTAGGGAAGTGTTCCATACCTTTCTTGAGAGGAAATTGATATTTAATATTACCTTCCCTCATATCAATAGCACCAACAGTTCGAAGAAAAGGTCTTCCCAACACAATTGGACAAGATGCATTGCATTCGATATCCAAGACAACAAAATCAACGGGGACAAGGTTATTGTTAACCGTAATATACACATTATCAATCCTCCCCAAAGGTTTCTTTTTAACATTATCGGCAAGATTAACATCCAAATAACAATTCTTCAATGGTGGCAAGTCAAGCATATCATAAATCTTTTTAGGCATAACAGAAATACTTGCACCAAGAGCATTACATTCAAAGTCATTGAATTTCATTTTAATGATGGGCTCCCAACCATCTTCTAACTTTCTAGGAATAGAAGTTTCAAGTTTTAGTTTCTCTTCTCTAGCTTTTATGAGAGCATTTGTAATATGTTTTGTAAAGGCTAAATTTATAGCACTAGCATTAGGACTTTTAGCAAGTTTTTGCAAGAACTTTATAACTTCAGAGATGTGGCAATCATCAAAATCTAAATCATTATGAGCTACAGCAATGGGATCATTGTTCCCAAGGTTGGAAAAAATTTCAGCAGTTTTATCACAAGCAGTTTCAGCATTTTAGCAATTTCAGGCAGTTTTGTCGCTTTGCACTAGGAGTAGAAACATTGCCAACACCAATTATATTACCATTGATGGTAGGAGGTGCAGCAACATGTGGAGAATTAGCATTACTAGTGGTGGTAATAGTCCAAACTTTAGCTACATTATTCTCTTTAGCTAGTTTTTCATTTTCTTCTCTATCCCACCTAGCACGCAGTTCAGCCATTAATCTTATATTCTCATTAATTCTAACTTGGATGGCATTTGCTGTAGTAGTAATCTTATTATCAATATCATTATTAGGCATAACTTTCAACTTTAAAAGATTTACATCAGAAGCAAGTCTATCAACTCTAGAAGCAATAGTATCAATTTTATCAAGCTTTTCCTCAACAGATTTGTTAAAAGCAGTTTGTGTACTAATAAATTCTTTAAGCATAGCTTCAAGACCAGAGGGTACACTCCTATTATTGTTGTAAGAATTCCCATAAGAATTACCATAACCATTACCATTAGCAGAAGGATATGGCCTATAGTTATTACCAGAGTTGTTCCTATAAGCATTGTTGTTGAAATTATTATTTTTAATGAAATTCACATCAACATTTTCTTCTTGAGCAACCAATGAAGCTAAAGGAACATTATTTGGATCAACATTAGATCTACCATTCACAAGCATAGACATAATCTCATCAATCTTATCACTTAAGGAAGAGGTTTCCTCAACAGAATTTACCTTCTTACCTTGTGGAGCTCTTTCCGTGTGCCATTCAAGTAATTTATCATCATATCATCAAGAAGTTTTGTAGCCGCCCCCAATGTGATGGACATAAAGGTACCTCCAGCAGCTGAATCCAATAAATTCCGTGAAGAAAAATTTAGTCCTGCATAGAAGGTTTGGATGATCATCCAAGTAGTCAGTCCATGGGTTGGGCAATTCTTTACCAAAGTTTTCATTCTCTCCCATGCTTGAGCAACATGTTCAGTATCTAATTGTTTAAAATTCATTATGCTACTTCTCAAAGATATAATTTTAGCGGGAGGATAATATCTACCAATAAAAGCATCCTTGCATTTAGTCCATGAATCAATACTATTCTTAGGCAAAGATAGCAACCAATCTTTAGCTCTTCCTCTTAATGAGAAAGGAAACACTTTCAATTTAATAATATCACCATCTACATCTTTATACTTTTGCATTTCACAAAGTTCAACAAAATTATTGAGATGGGCAGCAGCATCATCAGAACTAGCACCAGAAAATTGTTCTCTCATAACCAAATTCAGTAAAGCAGGTTTAATTTCAAAGAATTCTGCTGTAGCAGGTGGAGCAATAGGTGTGCATAGGAAATCATTATTATTTGCATTTGTGAAGTCACACAATTTAGTATTTTCATGGTTGGCCATTTTAGCAACGATAAATAAAACAAACTAGATAAAGTAAATGCAAGTAACTAATTTTTTTGTGTTTTTGATATGGAGAGCAAGACGGTAAATAAATAAAACTAGCAACTAATTTTTGTGTTTTGATTTAGTGCAGCAAACAAAGTAGTAAATAAAATAAAGCAAGACAAAAACAAAGTAAAGAGATTGAGAAGTGGAGACTCCCCTTGCAGCGTGTCTTGATCTCCCCGGCAACGGCGCCAGAAAAAGAGCTTGATGGCGTGTAACTCACACGTTCGTTGGGAACCCCAAGAGGAAGGTATGATGCGCAGTAGCAAGTTTTCCCTCAGAAAGAAACCAAGGTTTAATCGAACCGATGGAGCCAAGAAGCACGTTGAAGGTTGATGGTCGCGAAATGTGATGCGGCGCAACACCAGGGATTCCGGCGCCAACTAGGAACACAAAACAACCCAAGTACTTTGTCCCAACGAAACAGTGAGGTTGTCAATCTCACCGGCTTGCTGTAACAAAGGATTAAACGTATCGAGTGGAAGATGTTTGCAAAGAAAACAGTAAACACAATTGCAGTAGATTGTATGCTATGTAAAGAATAGGACCGGGGTCCACGGTTCACTAGAGGTGTCTCTCCCATAAGATAAAGCATGTTGGGTGAACAAATTACGATCGGGCAATTGACAAATAGAGAAAGGCATAACAATGCATATACATGACATGGTAAATATAGTGAGATTTAATCCGGACATTACGACAAAGAACATAGACCGCCATCCAACTGCATCTATGCCTAAAAGTCCACCTTCGTTATCGTCCGAACCCCCTCCAGTATTAAGTTGCAAAGCAACAGACAATTGCATTAAGTATGGTGCGTAATGTAATCAACAACTACATCAACAACTAGCATCAATGTTTTATCCCTAGTGGCAACAACACATCCACAACCTTAGAACTTTATCACTGTCCCGATTCAATGGAGGCATGAACCCACTATCGAGCATAATTACTCCCTCTTGGAGTTAAGAGTAAAAACTTGGCCAGAGCCTCTACTAATAACGGAGAGCATGCAAGATCATAAACAACACATGAACAATAGATTGATAATCACCATAATCATAGTACTCTCTATCCATCGGATCCCGACAAACACAACATATAGAATTACATATAGATGATCTTGATCATGTTAGGCAGCTCACAAGATCTAACAATGAAGCACAACAAGGAGAAGACGACCATCTAGCTACTGCTATGGACCCATGGTCCAGGGTGAACTACTCACTCATCACTCCGGAGGCGACCATGGCGGTGTAGAGTCCTCCGGAGATGAATCCCCTCTCCGGCAGGGTGCGGAGGCGATCTCCTGAATCCCCGAGATGGGATTCGCGGCGGCGTCTCTGCAGTAGGCTCTCGGTACTGGGGGTTTCGCGACGGAAGCTTTAAGTAGGCGGAGGGTCAGGGGCCACACGAGGGGCCTAGGGGGTGGTCGGCGCGGCCAAGGCCTGGCCGCCGGCCAAGCTCTGCACCTCGTGGCCCCGTTAGATCTTCGGTCTTGGAAGCTTCGTGCAAAAAGGGACCAGGCGAAAGTTTCGTCAATTAAAGAATATTTCTTTACTAGGATTTCTGAAACCAAAAACAGCAGAAGGCTCTTTCGGCATCTTGTTAATAGGTTAGTTCCAGAAAATGCATAAATATGACATATAATGTGCATAAAACATGTAGGTATCATCAATAAAGTAGCATGGAACATAAGAAATTATCGATACGTTGGAGACGTTGTTGTTTTTCGGATGGTTAGATCGAGAGATCGGTTTTACATGTCTACCACGCCCGTTTGACCTATATCTAGATCTTGCATATTTGATAGATCCAATCCCGACATCATACGTATAGGGTTTATCGTTTTTATTCCAGAGACAATCATGCCGTGCTATACAATCTTTGCCATCCCGCTGCTGTACAATCTTTTGCATAGACAATTGTTTGCCGAAACACTTAACTGAACTAATTCCAGCCGTTGCCGAAAACAGCCTGACGAGCTACAGTGAACAACGACATTGCTTCAGACTTTTATTCCTCAGTTTCAGAGGGAAGCAGAGTTTGATCTAGAACAATTGTTTGTTGTTTTCTATGGAACTAGTTAGTTTGCACGTGCAATGCACGTCTTAACAATGTAATGAAGTTTTTTTAATCATGTACTTTGTTTCATCAGTCTATTTATTTCCACAATTTTTGTTTATCTATGTCTTTCAAAAGTCAAAAATCAAATTTCAGCACATATCTGAACTTCTATCAGCAGAAATCTGAACTTCTATCAGCACATATCTGAACTTCTATCGGTATAGGACTGAACTACCCATACCTCATTACGTGCATACCAAGCCCGCCAAGCTATCAACAGACATGCATAATTCAGTGTGCGAGGGGAGTCTCTTGTGTCAATTATTTGTTACGAGTAGATATCTAAAATCACATGATGTCCCTTAGCCTGGCATATGCCCCCTCTTATGTTTTGTTCGCCGACATCATACGTAGACTCTTATGTTTTCAATCATTTGCTGCTGTACAATATTTTGCAAAGACAATTATTTGCTGTTTTCTATGGAATTGGCCCCCTCTTATGTTTTGTTCACGCTCCGCTCTTCCGATTATTTCAGCGGAGACACAAAAACCCGTCAAGCCGGCATATGAGCTTGCCAAGGAGAAACAAATGCAAGAAAATGTAGTACGCATGGAAAAAAATTTCGCTGACAGATATGGACCTGGCCACAAATTTCAGAAAGATTTCACTGGTTTTGCACGTACATTAGTGTATGGTGGGGTACAAATAGGAACTAGTAACAATCTAAAGGACACAGACTGCGAAGAGATGGAGGTCGAAGAGGACCCTTCGTATGAACCGAATCCAGAAGAGATAGCTACTGCTGATGATGATCTTCATTCACATGAGGATCAGCGCACTGTCGGCAAAACTTCAGCTCAGGTCTGTGGAACTATGTCTGAACTATGATAGGAAATACGTACATGCTAAATGTTTCCTACTAATGTAGCCTCTACTTTGCTTGCAGATAGTTGCTTCTTCTGCAATAGTTGCACAGAAGAAGCGATCCAGACCTGAAGTTGCACCATCCAACATTGCAACAAGATCAATGGCAACAACTGAACCTCAAGCTGGGTCATCTGATGAGCCGACGGCCACTGCTGGTCTGAACACTGAAGGAGCACCCTCACCTAACCAGATCATGACATCTGGAGGCAGCACCTCATCTCCTGAGGACAATCAAATTGTAAACTTTGAGCGGCAAGGTATGAAAATTTGTAAAAACTAAACACTGTACCGCATATTTTCATATAAAAGAGAATCATTTCATATCTCTTATTTCAGAGACATTGACAACATCTGGCGGTAGTAAGAGAAAGAGAGGTGGACGCAGACGTACCATGGGCCATGGACTACATGAGTACACAAGAAGACATGGTGGCAATAAGATGCCAATTGAATTCACTCCTGGTGTCAGGAGACCCAAGGATTATGTCCAGTCAGCAAAGCTGAGCAATGAGGTTGGTATTCACATCCGTGAAAAAATGCCGCTTGCAACACACTGGACACAGTACAGGAAAGATGCAACTCTCAAACATGTCATTCCTCATGCTATAAGTACAGTAGCGGTGAGTCCTGTACAATCTTGGTTTAACCTAATTAGTATGCTACATGATCAACTATCTAAGAATCTACTGATTAATGCTTCACTATTTTGCAGGGAAAGTTTAATATGGACAAAAATGATGAGGTGGCTCAAGATGTGTGCACTGATATGCTGCAAGTTAGTATTCGGCAGTTCCGATATAGGCTTAAAAAGGAGTATTGGCCCAAAATTAAAAATCTCACACTGGAGCAAGCATATCTCAAGAAGCCAGGTCATGTAGAAGAGAAAAGCTGGAAAGAACTGGTGAAAAGATGGTTTGATGAGAAGTACCAGGTACATAAACGTTATTCCTTTCAATAACAGCTACTGAATTCTTACATTTCTCTGATCTGGATAAATAAAATGCATGTACTGAACATAGGGACTGTGTGTAATAAATGGAAAGAACAGAGAAGCTGTGAAACAGTTCCATACCACTGGATCTCGAAGCTATGTTGCTCACTGGGAACATCTAGTAAGTGTTCTGAATTTCCCAATACAGTTCATACTTCTGTCATACACAGTGTACAATGGTAATGTGCATTCTACATTTTTTCAAGCAGAAGGCTCAGCAGCAGGAACAAGAAACCTCTCCAATTGAATTTTTTAGAATCACACACACTACCAAGGATAACATTATGAGTCCTGAAGCAAAAAGTGCATATGTAAGAAATATTTCTTATTAGCACAATATAATATAATCCAGTTTTGTATGTTGTCCATGCAATGATTGTAATCTTTATGCAGGATCAAATGGTGGCAAAAAAAGCGGCGCCACGCAATGAAGATGAACCTGATTTGACTGATTTGCAAATTGTTCAGCTAGTTCTGAGCGAGAAAAGCCCATCCACCACCTGCAACAGCACATTCCTACCAAGATTGGGCGTCGCAACAAGTTCCAGGAAGTCTTCTGTCTCAGCTACACGCATCCGAGAGCTACAACAAAGACTGGCAGATCAAGAGCAGAACTCCATACAGGCAGCTGAAACGTACCACAGTGAGATGCAGGCAAAACTGCAAGAACAAGATGAAAAATTTGAAGACATCAGGAAGAAGCAGGAGGAAGAACTTGAAGCTGTGAAGAAAGCCCAAGAAGAAAAGACTCTGGCTTATGAAAAGAGGCTGACAGAAATGGATGCCGTGCTTAATTTGCTCTTGAGGACATCCCAGCCACCATCCATGTCTCAATCCCAGGGCAACTAATCTATTGCACCACCGTCCTACAACATTATTAATCATAGGTCTTTTAATTTCTTTGTGTTCCAATTGTAATTTTCTTATGAATCTTTCGGTCTGTGAGAGACATATATACTTCTTGTGCCACCATTTAAGTATGATATTTATTGTCTACTTTTTGATATTTCGCCAGTTTTTTTGTTCCCCAAATTTCGCAAATAATTCAAATGCTCTCAAATTTTGTCAAATTCAAAAGGTGACGGAAAATGTCACAACGTCACTATTAAATGAAACCACGTGGCACCAATTTGTGGTCCCACTTGTCAGAATTTGTGGGTCCCACCAGTCAGCATTATTGGGACCCATATGTCGGCAACAACCTGGTCCCACTTGTCTGAATTTTGTGGATCCCACCGGTCAGAATATTGTGGGTCCAGCTTGTCATAATATTTTGTCGGTCCCACCAGTCAGCACCATGCCGGTCCCACATGACAGATATCCATGTCAGCGCCGTCGGACCCATGTTGTCAGAAGCCAAATGGGACCCACATGTAAGGCCACGTATGCTTTTTTTGGACCAATCAGAAACTTCCCAAGATTTAGATATTGACGAAAGTTGCAATTTTTCGTGACAAACCTGTCTGTCAACAATGAACCTTTGATGTTGACGAATTTGCAGGTCGTCACCATCAAACATTTGACGTTGACGAAAAAATGCATACCGTCACCCCCGATATTTTATGACGGAGCTTCCTTGACGAACCCCATGACGATCAAATTTTGTCACCGCGAAGTAATCCTTGACGAAAATTGGCCTTAATATGACGAAAGTGATTTGTCAAAAAAATTGTTTTCCTTTGTAGTGTTAATGCAATTATCTGTTGTTTACAACTTAATACTGGAAGGGGTTCGGATGATAACCTGAAGGTGGATTATTTAGGCATAGATGCATGCTGGATAGCGGTCTATGTACTTTGTCGTAATGCCCTGATTAAATCATATAGTAATCATCATTGATATGTATTGAATCTTTATTTGTCAATTGCCCTTGTAATTTGTTCACCCAGCATGTTAGTTATCTTATTGGAGAGACACCACTAGTGAACTGTGGACCCGGTCCATTCTTTTACATCTGAATACATTCTCTGTTTTACTGTTCTTTTCAAACAAACACCATCTTCCACTCGATACGCTTAATCCTTTGTTTTCAGCAAGCAGTGAGATTGACAACCTCACTGTTACGTTGGGCAAAGTACTTTGATTGTGTTGTGCGGGTTCCACGTTGGCGCCGGTTTCTTGGTGTTGCGCCTACATTCCTCCACCAACAACCTTCACGTGCTTCTTGGCTCCTACTGGTTCGATAAACCTTGGTTTCTTTCGAGGAAAACTTGCCGCTGTGCGCATCCTACCTTCCTCTTGGGGTTCCAGTGAACGTGTGCTTTACCGTCACAAGGAAGTTGTTGACTACGCCAGCAACTACTTTTTGGCGCCGTTGGGAATCAAGACAAGCTGCAAGGGGAGTCTCCACTTCAAATCTCTTTACTTTGTTTTTGTCTTGCTTTACTTTATTTTATTTACTGTCTTGTTTGCTTCATATTAAAAACACAAAAAAATTAGTTACTTGTCTTTACTTTATTTGCCTAGTTTACTTTACTATTATAATGGGTACTCCTGAAAATACTAAGTTGTGTGATTTCACTAGCACAAATAATAATGATTTTATATGTACTCCTATTGCTCCACCTGCTACTACAGCAGAATTCTATGAAATTAAACCTGCTTTACTGAATCTTGTTATGAGAGAGCAATTTTCTGGTGTTAGTACTGATGATGCTGCTGCCCATCTTAATAATTTTGTTGAACTTTGTGAAATGCAAAAGTATAAGGATATACATGGTGATATTATAAAACTGAAATTGTTTCCTTTCTCATTAAGAGGAAGAGCTAAAGATTGGTTGCTTTCTTTGCCTAAGAATAGTATTGATTCATGGACTAAATGTAAAGATGCTTTTATTAGTAAATATTATCCTCCTGCTAAGATTATATCTTTGAGAAGTAGCATAATGAATTTTAAACAATTTGATAATGAACATGTTGCTCAAGCATGGGAGAGAATGAAATCTTTGGTAAAGAATTGCCCAACCCATGGACTGACTACTTGGATGATCATCCAAACCTTTTATGCAGGATTGAATTTTTCCTCAAGGAACCTATTGGATTCAGCTGCTGGAGGTACTTTTATGTCCATCACCCTGGGCGCCGCAACTAAATTACTTGATGATATGATGATCAATTACTCTGAATGGCACACTGAAAGAACTCCTCAAGGTAAGAAGGTAAATTCTGTTGAAGAAACCTCTTCTTTGGGTGATAAGATTGATGCTATTATGTCTATGCTTGCAAATGGTAGATCTCATATTGATCCTAATAATGTTCCTTTAGCTTCATTGGTTGCTCAAGAAGAAAATGATGTGAATTTCATTAAGAACAATAATTTCAACAACAATGCTTATAGGAATAATTATGGTAACAACAACTATAGGCCATATCCTTATAATAATGGTAATGGTTATGGTAATTCTTATGGTAATTCTTACAACAATAATAAGAGTGTACCCTCTGGTCTTGAAGTCATGCTTAAAGAATTTATTAGTACACAAACTGCTTTTAATAAAACTGTTGAAGAAAAGCTTGGTAAAATTGATGTTCTTGCTTCTAAGGTTGATAGTCTTGCTCTTGATGTTGATCTTTTAAAATTGAAAGTTATGCCTGAGGAAGTTAAAGATGCTAGGTTTGCTAAAACAAATTCCATCCAAGTTCGAATTAATGATAATATTAGAATGTTGGCTGAATTGCATGCTAGGTGGGATAGAGAAGAAAAAGAAAAACTTGCTAAAGAGAATAATGTAGCTAAAGTATGGACTATTACCACCACTAGTAATGTTGATTCTTCACATGTTGCTGCACCTCCTACTATTAATGGTAAAATAATTGGTGTTGGCAATGTTTCTACTCCTAGTGCAGCGCAAAAATTGCCTGAAACTGCTGAAACTGTTGTTTGTGATAAAACTGCTGAAATTTTTCAAAATATTGGTGACAATGATTCCATTGCTGTAGAACATAATGGTTTAGATTTTGATGATTGTCATATTACTGAAGTTATAAAGTTCTTACAAAAACTTGCTAGAAGTCCCAATGCTAGTGCTATAAATTTAGCCTTTACAAAACATATTACAAATGCTCTCATTAAAGCTAGGGAAGAGAAATTAAGACTTGAAGCTTCTATTCCTAGGAAGTTAGAAGATGGTTGGGAGCCCATCATTAAAATGAAATTCAATGACTTTGAATGTAATGCTTTATGTGATCTTGGTGCAAGTATTTCTGTTATGCCTAAAAAGATTTATGATATGCTTGACTTGCCACCATTGAAGAATTGTTATTTGGATGTTAATCTTGCCGATAATGTTAAAAAGAAACCTTTGGGGAGGATTGATAATGTGCGCATTACGGTTAACAATAACCTTGTCCCCGTTGATTTTGTTGTCTTGGATATCGAATGCAATGCATCTTGTCCTATTGTGTTGGGAAGACCTTTTCTTCGAACTGTTGGTGCTGTTATTGATATGAGGGAAGGTAATATTAAATATCAATTTCCTCTCAAGAAAGGTATGGAACACTTCCCTAGAAAGAGAATGAAGTTGCCTTTTGATTCTATTATTAGAACAAGCTATGATGTTGATGCTTCTTCTCTTGATGTTACTTGATTTGCACTTTCTGCGCCTAGCTGAAAGGCGTTAAAGAAAAGCACTTCTTGGGAGATAACCCAAGTTACATTTTATTACTGTATTGTTGAGTCTTGGAAGTTGTTTACTACTGTAGCAACCTCTCCTTATCATGTTTTTGTGCCAAGTAAAGTTTCTATGTTAAAGTTGATGATAGATTTGGATCGCTGCGCAGAAACAGCATTGCTGTCTGTCACGAATTCTCGCAGTCTCTGTAAAAAAATCGAAAAAATCTGCAAATTTATGAGCGTGATCCTCATATATGTACGTAACTTTCATTAGTTTTGAGTTTTTCCATTTGAGCAAGTTAAGTGCCCCTGATTCATCTTTACGGACTGTTCTTTTTGACAGATTCTGTCTTTTATTTCGCATTGCCGCTTTTGCTATGTTGAATGAGTTTCTTTGTTCTTAACAATTTCAGAAGTGTGTGTTAAGAATGATTGTGTCACCTCTGAATATGTGAATTTTTGTTATACACTAACCCTCTAATGAGTTTGCTTGAAGTTTGTGTGAAGGAAGTTTTCAAGGATCAAGAGAAGAGGATGATATACTATGATCAAGAAGAGTGAAAGGTCTAAGCTTGGGGATGCCCCGGTGGTTCATCCCTGCATATTTTAAGAAGACTCAAGCATCTAAGCTTGGGGATAAAGGCATCCCCTTCTTCATCGACAACATTATCAGGTCACTTCTAGTGAAACTATATTTTTATTCCATCACATCTTATGTTCTTTACTTGGAGCGTCGGTTTGTTTTTATTTTATTTTGTTTTGAATAAAGTTGGATCCCACCATTCTTATATTGGAGATATTACGCTCCGTTTTTCATATGGAACACTTGTGTTCTTAGTTGTGCTTTGATGTTCATGGCGAAGGCTGAAATTGCTTCGTTAAATTGCTATTTGGTTGGAATCGGAAAATGCTGCATATGGTTTGGCAATTTGGCAATTGTTTGAGCTCTCATAGATCATGTTTAAGCTCTTGCATCATGTAGTTTAATCTATTAATGAAGAACTACCGTAGAGCTTGTTTAATTTGGTTTGCATGATTGGTCTCTCTAAGTCTAGATATTTTCGGGTAAAGTGTTTGAACAACAAGGAAGACAGTGTAGAGTCTTATAATGCTTGCAATATGTTCTTGTGTGAGTTTTGTTGTACCTGTTCATACTTGTGTTTGCTTCAAACAACCTTGCTAGCCCAAACCTTGTACTGAGAGGAAATGCTTCTCGTGCATCCAAACACCTTGAGCCAAAACCCATGCCATTTGTGTCCACCATATCTACCTACTATGTGGTATTTTTCTGCCATTCCAAAGTAAATTACTTGAGTGCTACCTTTAAAATTTCATTCCTTTATCTTTGCAATATATAGCTCATGGGACAAATAGCTTAAAAACTATTATGGTGATGAATATGTAGTTATGTGTCTTAATTCTTATAAGTTGCTTGTTGAGCGGTAACCATGTTTCTGGGGACGCCATCAACTTTACCTTTGTTGGATATCATGTGAGATGCTATGCATGTTCGTCTTGTCTGAAGTAAGTGCGATTTCATGATCAAATGGTTTGAGTATGCATATGTTAGAGAAGAACATTGGGCCGCTAACTAAAGCCATGTATCATGGTGAAAGTTTCAGTTTGGACATACAACCTCAATCTCTTATGAGAATATTAACGTTGTTGAATGCTTAAGCATTAAAAGAGGAGTCCATTATCTGTTGTCTATGTTGTCCCGGTATGGATGTCTAAGTTGAGAATAATCAAAAGCGAGAAATCCAATGCGTGCTTTCTCCTTAGACATTTGTACATGCGGCATAGAGGTACCCCTTTGTGACACTTGGTTGAAACATATGTTATGCGATGATAATCCGTGTTTTCCGAGCTAAGTAGGACAAGGTGCGAGCACTATTAGTACTCTATGCATGAGACATGCAACTTGTAGGAAGTATTATGCATAGCACATATGAATTATTACTACCGTTGACAAAATTGTTTCTATGTTTTCAAAACAAAAGCTCTAGCACAAAAATAGTAATCCATGCTTCCCTCTGCGAAGGGCCAATCTTTTACTTTATGTTGAGTCAGTTTACCCACTTCTTTCTATCTTAGAAGCAAACACTTGTGTTAACTGTGTGCATTGATTCTTACATGTTTACTTATTGCACCTATTATATTACTCTATGTTGACAAATATCCATGAGATATACATGTTACAAGTTGAAAGCAATTGCTGAAACTTAATCATCCTTTGTGTTGCTTCAATGCATTCTACTTTGAATTTATTGCTTATGAGTTAGCTCTTATGCAACTCTTATTGATACTTGTCTTGAAAGTACTATTCATGAAAAGTTTTGCTATATGATTCATTTGTTTAGTCATTATCTTTGTTAGCAATCTTTTGTTCAGATCACTCCATTCATCTCATATGCTTTACAATAATGTTGATCAAGATTATGTTAGTAGCATGTCACTTCAGAAATTATTTGTGTTATCGTTTACCTACTCGAGGGCGAGTAGAAACTAAGCTTGATACGTCTCAAACGTATCTATAATTTCTTATGTTCCATGATACTTTTATTACAATACTTGAATGTTTTATACATACTTTACAGCATTATTATACATTTTCCGGCACTAACCTATTAACAAGATGCCGAAGCGCCGTTCTTGTTTTCTGCTGTTTTTGTTTCAGAAATCCTAGTAAATATTCTCGGAATTGGACGAAATCAACGCACGGGTCCTATTTTTGAAGCTTCCAGAAGACCGGCGGATGAAGTGGGGCCACGAGGTGGCCACACACCGGCGCGCGGCCCAAGCCCCGCCGCGCCGGCCTGTTGTGTGGGGCCCTCGTGCGCCACTTGACCTACCCTTCCGCCTACAAATAGCCTTTGTCGCAAACCCCCACGAGAGCCACGATACGGAAAACCTTCCGGAGACGCCGTCGCGAATCCCATCTCGGGGATTCGGAAGATCGCCTCCGGCACCCTGCCGGAGAGGGGAATCATCACCGGAGGGGCTCTACATCATCATGCCCGCCTCCGGATTGATGCGTGAGTAGTTCATCCTTGACTATGGGTCCATAGCAGTAGCTAGATGGTTGTCTTCTCCGCTTGTGCTATCATTGTTTAGATCTTGTGAGCTGCCTAACATGATCAAGATCATCTATTTGTAATGCTACATGTTGTGTTTGGCGGGATCCGATGAATATAGAATATTATGTTAAGTTGATTATCAATCTATCATATATTTGTTGTTTATGTTCTTGCATGCTCTCCGTTGCTAGTAGAGGCTCTGGCCAAGTTGATACTTGTAACTCCAAGAGGGAGTAATTATGCTCGATAGTGGGTTCATGCCTCCATTTAATCTTGGACAGTGACAAAAAGTTCTAAGGTGTGTTGTTGCTACTAGGGATAAAACATTGATGCTTTGTCTAAGGATATTTGTGTTGATTACATTACGCACCATACTTAATGCAATTATCTGTTGTTTACAACTTAATACTGGAAGGGGTTCGGATGATAACCTGAAGGTGGATTATTTAGGCATAGATGCATGCTGGATAGCGGTCTATGTACTTTGTCGTAATGCCCTGATTAAATCACATAGTAATCATCATTGATATGTATTGAATCTTTATTTATCAATTGCCCGCTGTAATTTGTTCACCCAACATGTTAGTTATCTTATTGGAGAGACACCACTAGTGAACTGTGGACCCCGGTCCATTCTTTTACATCTGAATACATTCTACTGTTTTTACTGTTCTTTGCAAACAAACACCATCTTCCACTCGATACGCTTAATCCTTTGTTTTCAGCAAGCTGGTGAGATTGACAACCTCACTGTTACGTTGGGGCAAAGTACTTTGATTGTGTTGTGCAGGTTCCACGTTGGCGCCGGTTTCACCGGTGTTGCGCCGCACTACATTCCTCCACCAACAACCTTCACGTGCTTCTTGGCTCCTACTGTTCGATAAACCTTGGTTTCTTTCCTTGCCATTGTGCGCATCATACCTTCCTCTTGGGGTTCCCAACAGACGTGTGCTACCGTCACAGAGTTGTTGACTACACTGAAAGGACACGGATGTCGCCTAGAGGGGGGTGAATAGGCGATTTAAAACTTTTACGAGATGGGCTTAACAAATGCGGAATAAAACTAGCGTTTACTTTGTCAAGCCCAAATCCTATATACTATTGTTCACCTATGTGCACCAACAACTTATTCTAAGCAATGGTTCACCTATGTGCACCAACAACTTATGCTAAGCAATACAAGCAAGTATGTGATAGCAAGATATATATAACTTCAAGCACGATGGCTATCACAAGGTAAAGTGCATAAGAAAAGAGCTCGGGTATAGAGATAACCGAGGCACGCGGGAGACGATGATTTATCCCGGAGTTCACACTCTTGCGAGTGCTAATCTCCGGTGGAGAGGTGCGGTTGCTTAGTGCTCCCGAACGCCACAAGAGGCTCACCTTGAGGTGTGGTTGCTCGATGCACACCAACGCCACAAAGGCCTCACCCCAAGATGCGGTACTCACACCACACACCGAACGCCACGAAGGCGCCTCACCTAAATCTCCGGTGACCCTCGCCACAAAGGCCTAGGTCACGGTTCCACTAAGGGATTTCCTTCGAGGCGGAAACCGGGCCTTACACAAAGGTTGGGGCACACATCCACAACTTAATTGGAGGCTCCCAACAAATCACCACAAAGGTCTAGAATCCGTCTAGGGTTCCAAGAACCCAAGAGTAACAACTTTCTTGCTTTCACCTCCACGAATCACCGTGGAGAACTCAAACTGATGCACCAAATGCAATGGCAAGAACACCACAAAGATGCTCAAGTCCTTCTCTCTCAAATTCCAACAAAGCTACAAAAGCTATTGGGGGAATAAGAGAGGAAGAACAAAGGAATTCACAAAGAACACCAAGATCAAGATCTAGAGAGTTCCACTCACAAAGAGATGGATTTGATTGGTAGAAATATAGATCTAGATCTCCTCTTCCTTTTCCCTCAAATGGATTCAAGAATCATTGGAGGAGTAGAGGGATGTGGGAAGCTCTCAAGGTCAACAATGGTGGAGAGCAAAAGGAGGAAGAAGAAGTGGGGAGAAAGAGGAGGAAGAAGGCCTTAAATAGGGGTCTCAGATTTCTGCCCGTTGGGGCCAAAATCGCGACAGGCCGGCAGTGCCGGCCTTGTTCCACCGGCAGTGCCGGGGTGGCCGGCAGTGCTGGCCTTTTTCCACCGGCAGTGCCGGCCCGGCGGCAGTGCCGGGGTGTTCCCGGCGGCAGTTCCGGCCCCCCAGTTTTTGCCCAAACACCCGATACGAAAACCTTGATAACTTTTGCATCCGGACTCCGATTTCGATGATCTTGGGCTCGTTGAAATCACAACAACGAGCTCTACAACAATATGCATAGAAACATCATAGTCCAGCAAAGTAGGATAGAAACAAATGGATAAAGGTTTTACCTATCTATAAACAGCAAACCGGTAAAACCTCCAATATGGAAAATGCAACAACTTGAGTTAGGAAACTCGCATTTAGGTGAAACCAATTTTGTTGTAAAGAAGATGACAATAGCTACCCCACAAAGATTGAAAAGCTTAAGAACAAGTGGGGTAGGTTTTTCTATGTATTTTAGAGTGAAACCTCTCAATACGAGAAACCGAGAAAAACTCCAATATCGAAAACGCAACAAGTGATTCATGCGGAATCCGTTTTCGATGAACTAGAGCTTGTCATGAGAATAAGCACAAGCTCTAAAACACCATATGGATAAGATCCAAATAACAACCAAGAAAGATGATGCAAGGATGCAAAGGTTTGAGCTCTCCGAAGGATACGATCGAGTTACTCACTCGAGAGCCCTCTTGATAGTACGGCAACTAAACTATAAACCGGTCTCCAACTACACCATGAGACCGGTGAGAAAGAAACCCTATCAAGAGCAAACCTTATCCTTGCGCGTTCCTCTTGAGCTCGATGATGACGATCTTGATCACAACAAGATGGAACGCCTTTCTTGATTGTGCTTGCTTGACGAAGTCTTGTGGATTGCTCCCCCATAATCCACCATGGGAGAGCTTCTTCTTCGGCACATCTTCACATATCCATGATCACCATATGGATGGCAAGCTTCAAGCAAATGATCTCTTCGAGATGGCTCATCTTGAACTTGCACTTCATTTCTTCATTCTTCATCATGTTGATGTCTTGAAGTTAACTTTGAGGGCTCACTTCATCTTCATCTTCAAGACATACTTGACACTTCAAATTCTTCATCAATTTCTTCTTATTGCAACCTTGAAGCCAACATATGGTTCAAGCATTGCCTATGGACCACACCTACAAATATAACTCAATGCAAACATTAGTCCATAGGGATTGTCATTAATTACCAAAACCACACATGGGGGCTCCATGCACTTTCAATCTCCCCCATTTTGGTAATTGATGACAATCTCTTTGAGAGGGTTTATATAAGGAATTGAAGTAACAAACAAGTTGAATATATAGAGCAAACTCCCCCATAATATATGCATGTGTGAATGAACTTGACTTTCATTGCATATATTGGCATTCAAAGCCTAGTGGAGTTTCCTCTAAATATTCAACTATGCAAAGCAACAAGATGCAATGCAATAAAGGCACATGCTTAAGCACAAAGCAAAGACATAACCAAATTCCCTTAAACCCTCCAAACTTCTCCCCCATTGGCACCAATTGCCGAAATGGGTGAAAAATTTAGAAGGCCAATATAGTGAGAGTTCCTCCATAGCGTGTGCATTTCTCATAATTTGAGTGGAATCAAATGCACGTATCCAATGATGAATATTCGGAAGGAATCACACTATAGATAGGATCAAAGATTGCAAAAAGATAACAAAGTCAAGAAGCTTCAACAAATGAAGCAAGCAACCAAATGAACCACAAAGAAGATACCAAAAGAAAGATAGATATTATGATAAGATCAAGAAGATTGCTCTAAATAATATGAGGAAGCTCCCCAAGGTACATGCATAAATTAAAATGTTGCATTTGAATACAATATGCATAACATGGAATCCTCACTCCCTCATTACTATTTAAAACACAAACATTTGCAATAGATCATAGATAGAAAATTAAGCTTAACACTTGCAACAAACAAATGGTTGAGCAACAAGTAGGAGGCACCATAATAAAAGGCTCAACCAAGAGGATATGTGAAAGGCATGATAAAGCATATTATAAGACTATTACAAGGATGAGCAAAAAGCATCATCATAGTCTTCAATGAATTATATTGCTTAGCATGACCAATCAACACGCAACAAATAAATAAGATATCAAATGGAGATGTATCATCTCTTATGTGTATAAGTTTCTCTAAGTGAGCAATATCACAAAGATATTTATCCACAAAGAAACATGCACACACAAAATAGATACATAATAAATAAAGCATGATATCCAAGAGGAAGTCATGCAATATACCAATAAGAATTTTTGCTTAATAGCATGGCCAAAGGCTCAATTTTATCTTATTGTACATTCATGAACTTCAACCACAAACATCTAAAATACATCACAAATATCAACAAGGGATAGAAGATAGTTGGGATGCATTGAGATAGGCAACAAGTATCACAAACGAGGATACCAAAAGAAATAACTAAATTTGCACTTTCATCGATATTGCACATGTGAGAGGCTTGAGGAATTGATATGCAATAAAATTGCTAGATAGGCATAGATGGGATGGGTGAATCATGAGCATGATTTTATATACTTCCCAACATATGTACTCATCTCAAATTACTCACATTCGCAATAAAGAGGTTTCGTTAAGACTTTTGCAAGAAGCACAACATTTGCAAATCAAGAGATTCATGCCAAGATGCAACCACATGGTTGGATGCTAGAAAAATATGCATGAGAAGATACTTGTTACCGAGATAGCATTGGTGAGGATGTAGTAGATATGTGTTCGTTGACCATCCTAGCTTGCCTCAAGTTACCATTGAGTCACCACTTCTCCCCAAGAGTGAGACAAGCATCCAATGCATATCCATTGTACCTAACACAAAGGTAAGTACAAAAAGGTCCCCAAACTAATTGGGTCCAAAGTAGTTAGACACACTACAACATATAGGACAAACTCCACAATACTATGTGCATATAGATATGAAATTGAATTTCATGCACATCTTAGCCAAATTAGGATTTGATGGAGTTTACCCTATATATTGGATCAAAGAAAGCACATGCATATATTAAAGATGCATGCACAATACTTTCAAGAACCAAAGAAAGATATAATTTGGACAAGACACCAAATAAATCAAGAGACAATGGTTGTCCAAATTATATCAAAGAATCAAATCAACACAAGATTGACTCCAAAGAATTATCTCATTATAAGAAGCTAATTAAACCTAAACACAAAGGAATGAGATAACCAACTCCCAAGAGAGCAAGGTTCCAACAAACAAACCAAACCCTCAACACTTTTTATGATGGCACAAAGTACCAAAAAGAAAGTTTATGTCTCCCAAAACCAAATTTTTGATAATGATCAAGAGATGTTAAGCATTCTAACAAATATAGGAGAGCTCCCCCAAGATTAGTGCATTATCTAGGATTTTGCATATGAATACAAAATGCACAAAACTAGGATCATCACGCTACCTATATCTACTAAAATGCTAAGAAAGTTTGAATAGACAAATTAGATCCATAAGATGCAAGGAAGACACATGGGAGTCAAAGCACAACACATTCATGGCAATAAATAAGACAATTTAAACACAAGAGCCAATGTAAATATGATCAATAAATTTCTACCTCATAATAGATTGCCAATTGTCCTAGGACAAGAGGTATTAGGAAATATTTCCCGGTGGTAGTTTGTAAGTATATGTAAGATCATATTTACACCAAATAAAGCATATGGTAAAAGATAAGAGTTAACCATCATGCAAAGGGAGTTTCTTGATAGCTTCAATTAGTCATACCAACATGCAAAGCAATTAATAGTATTCATACCAACATGCAAAGCAATTAATAGTATTCATACCAACATGCAAAGCAATTAATAGTATTCATACCAACATGCAAAGCAATTAATAGTATGACTTGAAGCATATGGTTTTCCAAAAATGTATTGAGGGACACATTGTGAAAAACCATGCCAAGAAAAACTTTCACAAAAAAGATCCACAAAGATATTAGCAATGAAGCCATTTAAGCAAATTGGAACTTGTTTGAGAAAACATGTCACATATGAGAGATAATTTACAATATCAATTCTATGTGACACAACCTCAAATGTTCACATTTCCTAGGCTTGTAATATGCACAAAGCTTATTACTCCCCCATAATGTGATAAATAATATATTTTCACAAGAGGCAAATAAGATCCAACTAGAGATATTAATGGACATTGGAATTTGAATTTCTCATGAAGATGACATACCACATAGAGACTAGATAATCTTGCAATATCAATTCTAAGTGATATTCCTCATGTACACACATTGTTAGGATTGTGATTTGGAGATATGCCCAAGAGGCAATAATAAATGGTTATTATATATCTTTGTGTTTATGATAATGTTTACATACCATGCTATAATTGTATTAACCGAAACATTGGTACATGTGTGATATGTAGACAAACAAGAAGTCCCTAGTATGCCTCTTAAACTAGCTTGTTGATTAATGGATGATTAGTTTCATAATCATGAACATTGGATGTTATTAATAACGAGGTTATGTCATTGTATGAATGATGTAATGGACACACCCAATTAAGCGTAGCATAAGATCTCGTCATTAAGTTATTTGCTATAAGCTTTCGATACATAGTTACCTAGTCCTTATGACCATGAGATCATGTAAATCACTTATACCGGAAAGGTACTTTGATTACACCAAACACCACTGCGTAAATGGGTGGCTATAAAGGTGGGATTAAGTATCCGGAAAGTATGAGTTGAGGCATATGGATCAACGGTGGGATTTGTCCATCCCAATGACGGATAGATATACTCTGGGCCCTCTCGGTGGAATGTCGTCTAATGTCTTGCAAGCATATGAATAAGTTCATAAGACCACATACCACGGTACGAGTAAAGAGTACTTGTCAGGAGACGAGGTTGAACAAGGTATAGAGTGATACCGAAGATCAAACCTCGGACAAGTAAAATATCGCGAGACAAAGGGAATTGGTATTGTATGTGAATGGTTCATTCGATCACTAAAGTCATCGTTGAATATGTGGGAGCCATTATGGATCTCCAAATCCCGCTATTGGTTATTGGTCGGAGTGAGTACTCAACCATGTCCGCATAGTTCACGAACCGTAGGGTGACACACTTAAAGTTGGATGTTGAAATGGTAGAACTTGAATATGGAATGGAGTTCGAATATTTGTTCGGAGTCCCGGATGAGATCCCGGACATCACGAGGAGTTCCGGAATGGTCCGGAGAATAAGATTCATATATAGGAAGTCATATTCCAAGTTTGGAAATGATCCGGTGCATTTATGGCAGGTTCTAGAAGGTTCTAGAAAAGTCCGGAAGAATGGCACTTTGGAAAGTGGAGTCCCGAAGAGACTCCACTTGCATGACCAGCCAACCCTAAAGGGGAGGAGTCCAAGGTGGACTCCCCTAGGGTGGCCGGCCAACCCACCTCAAGGAAAGGTGGGAGTCCCACCTTGAGTGGGACTCCCTCCTTGAGTAGGTTTCCCACATATGGGAGGTTTTAGTGTTGGGGTCTTATTCGAAGACTTGGACTAGAACTCTTGGGGCTTCCACCTATATAATGAGGGGCATAGAGAGGGGGCTGGCCACTTCAAGCCTCAGCCTTGGCCGCACCCCTTAGAGGGCCGGCGCCCAACCCCCTCTCTCCCCAAACCCTAGCGGTCTCTCTCCTCCACCACATCCCGCATGCTTAAGCGAAGCTCCGCCGGATTTCTCCACCACCACCGACACCACGCCGTCGTGCTGTCGGATTCAAGAGGAGCTACTACTTCGCTGCCCGCTGGAAGGGGAGGTGGACGTCGTCTTCATCAACAACCGAACGTGTGACCGAGTACGGAGGTGCTGCCCGTTCGTGGCGCCGGAACCGATCGTGATCAAGATCTTCTACGCGCTTTGCAAGCGGCAAGTGATCGTCTACCGCAGCAATAAGAGCCTACTCTTATAGGCTTTGGAATCTCTTCAAGGGTTAGTCTTGATCATCCCCTCGTTGCTACCGTCTTCTAGATTGCATCTTGGCTTGGATTGCGTGTTCGCGATAGGAAATTTTTGTTTTCTATGCAACGTATCCCTACAGTGGTATCAGAGCCGTGTCTATGCATAGATGGTTGCACGAGTAGAACACAATGGTTTTGTGGGCGTTGATGCTTATGTTGTCTTTAGTTTGAGTACTTTGCATCTTTGTGGCATAGTGGGATGAAGCGGCTCGGGCTAACTTTACATGACCGCGTTCATGAGATTTGCTCCACGCTCGACATGCAACTTGTATTGCATAAGTGGCTTTGCGGGTGTCTGTCTCTCCTACTATAGTGAAGATTCAATTTACTCTTCTATTGACAACACTAGTATCACCGTTGTGGTTCATGTTCGTAGGTAGATTAGATCTTACTCGAAAACCCTAAACCACGTAAAATATGCAAACCAAATTAGAGACGTCTAACTTGTTTTTGCAGGGTTTGGTGATGTGATATGGCCATAATGTGATGATGAATATGTATGAGATGATCATTATTGTATTGTGGCAACCGGCAGGAGCCTTATGGTTGTCTTTAAAATTCATGTTGAGTAATTTCAAAGTAGTTGTAATAGTTGCTACATGCGGTGAACAACCATGAAGACGGCGCCATGGACCTTGACGCTACGCCGACGATGATGGAGATCATGCCCGTTGATGATGGATATCATGTCCGTGCTTTGGAGATGAAGATCGAAGGCGCAAAGACTAAAGGGCCATATCATATCACATATGAATTGCATGTGATGTTAATCCTTTATGCATCTTATTTTGCTTAGATCGCGACGGTAGCATTATAAGATGATCCCTCACATTAATATCAAGATAATAAAGTGTTCTTCCCTCGTATGCACCGTTGCATTGTTCGACGTTTTGAAGCATCTCGTGATGATCGGGTGTGATAAACTCAACATACAACGGGTGTAAGCCATGTTGCACATGCGGAATACTTGGGTTTGCTTGACGAGCCTAGCATGTACAGACATGGCCTCGGGACAATGGAAACCGAAAGGTTGAACACGAGTCATATGGATGATATGATCAACATGTTGATGTTCACCATTGAAACTACATCATCTCACGTGATGATCGGTTTTGGTGTAGTGGATTTGGATCGTGTACCACTTTACAACTATGAGGGATGTTGTATTAAGTGGGAGTTCATTAGTAATTAGATTAAAACATGAACTAATTATCATAAACATAGTCTGAGTAGTATTTTGAATTAATTTTGTAGTATTGGCATCCGTTTACTACTATGCGCTAGTCTTATAATTGAGATAGAAATACTGTTAAAATCTGACTAGAAACTTTACGGATTAGTACCGTATTGTTAATGAATCAAGAAATGATTAAGTCCTATTGCAAACATTTAGTGAAACTCACTTTGTTGATTCAGAGAGCTATGGTTTCAATTAGTACCTAAAGTTATCTTGTCTCCGTGAAACTTGAAGTTCAAATCTGTTTGAAAAGTAAGGAGCTGAAAATTTAGTTTTCAGAAATAATCAAGGTATGAGATATATGTGATATCTAAGACCTTATTGCAAGATGATAGAATATAATTTGGTGAGACTACATAAACTCATAAGTTTTATGGGAATGTATGAAGGTTGAAGACGCCAGGCGTCACAATCCTCCAACTATTGGAGCACTAACGATATTCGCATATCCATGAAGTTATCATCCTTAGTATGCACCATTGCTAAGACTCGTCGTTTCGAAGCATCACGTGATGATCGGGTGTTATAGATTCTACGTGTGCTTACAACGGGTGCAAGCCAGATTTGCACATGCGAATACTAAGGTTAAACTTTATGAGCCTAGCATGTACAGACATGGTCTCAAAAAGTCGTCATGATATGATGGATAAAATTATGAGTGAAATTGTTCATCATATTAAAAGGTTACTAATAGTGAAATCCGGAACACTTGTCATATGATGATCAACTTCAAAGAACCTCAAGGTTATTGGTATTTGATCAACAAACCTAGAAGTTATTGATGTTGAAGTGTTTTTCTGAATAATGAGGAAAGCTAAAAGAGAAACTACAAAAGATTATTGGCAGAAAGAAAGAAAGAAAAGACTAGAAAGTCTAGCTCAGGTGTATATAAATGATATACATGTTATGGATGTATTCCTCATTTGGTCACACAATAAAATTCTTGGGTATTTGTACCACATTGGTTGGTATGAAGTGTCATACAAAACAACGCAATACAAGAGTACAATGGCCTAAGTGACTAACAAGGAATATGATAGGTATGCACGTCTGGAACAAAAATAAAGTGTTATTATGTTCATCGTTGGCATTCTATCTAGCCCTTAGAATTTATAATAAAGAACTTAATAATTGTTATTTTGCTCTGGTCAAATGAAAACAATGAGTTGTTCAAATTATGACATTACTCCATGTACGATGGATAAGTTATTATAAATCTTAATGGTGAAACACACATACATAACACTGACGCTAAAATGCCATAAGGCAAATGATTTGAATTCCACTCATTTGTGGAACCGCCATTTAGGTCATGTTAGAAAGGAACGCATGAAGGAACTCCATGTAAATGGATTTTTGGAGTCACTTGATTTTTGAATCATTTGACGCTTGCAAATCTTTTCTAAAGAGAATGATTAAAATACCGTTCATAGGCCAAAAGTTGAACGGGCAACTAACTTAGTGGAAAAATACATGATGATGTATGTGGTTCACTGGGCATAGTTGTGTGCGGGAGATTCTTCTACTTCATGAAAACTTTCAACAATGAATTGAGTATATATATGTGGATATATTCAATAAGGAAGAAGTTTGAAACATTTGAATGGATTCAAATAAATTTCAGCATGAAGTGGAAATCATCGTAATAGAAAAGTCAAATATCTATGATTGGATCATGGTGGAAATATTTGAATTACGAGTTTTAGCGAACATCTAAGAGAGTTATGAAATTGTTCTACAACTCACATTTCTTGGAGTATCATAATGATGATATAGTATCCGAGATATGTATCCAAACCTTGTTGGATTAATGATGAGATAAAATATTATGACGCCATTATATTTTTGTGGATTATGCTTTAGTGACTACCGCTTTTACACTGAATAGAGCATCATCATGATCCGTTGAAATGACACCATACGAGTTATGGTATGGGTATAAACCCTAATAGTCTTTCTTTAAATTTTGGTCTAAGAGTTTACAACCAAAATCGGATGAATGTCTTTGTTGGTTATCCCAGAGATTTAATTGGGAATTCTTCCCACGAGACAAAGACAAAAGTGTTTGTCAATGTTTCTTATTTCCGAGAAATTGTTTCTAGTGAAGTATTTGAGTGGGAGGACAATATAATTTGATAAGGTTTATGAACCTGAGCATAATGATCAGAGTAGCGCAGCATCGGAATTTGTTTCGGAAGCGGCCACGACGATCATGGCTCCCATGACTACAAAGTGTTTTAGCCATGGAGATCGAAATACATATTGAACCTTGTAGGTATGGTTTACTTTGTGATCAAATAAATGATTTGTGAACAAAGGATTGATTTTGAATAATGATAAACCAACTACAAACAAAGAAGTTATGATGGGCCCTGACTCCGTTAAAATGGCCATGCGCCATGAAATCCATAATAGATGAATACTTTTTGAAAGTAAATGGATCTATAGACTTGGATGAAATATCCTTAAAGAAGCTCGACTTGTCGAAAAATTGTTTACGACAAAGTTCAAAGAGTTGACTACGATAAGATTAGATCTTCCGTAGCAATGCTTATAGTCTATGTGGATTATTCTAGTAATCACTACATATTTCTTTTATGAGATATGCTAGTAGGATGGCAAAATACACTACTTAACAGAAGTGTGTATTAAAGGTGTATACAAGATACAACCAAGAGTTTTGCTGGTCCGTGGAATACTAGATAGGTATACGAACTTCAATTGGATGAAGTAAGTATCACGGAGTTAGAATCTTCACCAGATGAAATAGTCAAAGAGTTTTTGATTTCATCAGAGACGATGAAGAGGCTTGCATTTGCAAGAAATTAAGTGGGAGCGCTAAGACACATTTATAATACTTTATGTAAGTGACATATAGTTGGTTATAAATGATGTAATTATATACTTGATTAAAAGGTTTCATTGAGAATTAACTTCAATGAAAGGATATGGACTGAAACAAATTTAGTGTCAAGATCTATGAAGATAGATTGAAACACATAAATAAGTTTAAGTCAAAGTACATATGATGGATATTGAAGTAGTTCAATATAGAAATATTAAGAAAATGTTCTTGTCATGTGAAGGTTTAACAAGACTTGAGTGTATCTGACACTCAATGAGTAAAAACACATGAGTGATTATAGATCACGAATAACATGTACACAATCAGATATCATGTGCTATAAAGTGTTATGAGCATATACCAGAATGATTCATATGATGATCATTGAACGACAGTAAGAATATCCTTGAGTACTTTAGAAGAACTAAGGATATATATATATATTTTTGTATGAAGAAATGACAAACAAATCACTGTAAGGTGTTACACCGATATTGGTTTTGTCACATATAAAATATAATTTCAAATCTCAAATTAGACTAAGTGTTGTTTAAAAGGTAGCACAATGAGCTAGAAGTTGTCTATGCTAGATTTAGAAGAGTTCTAAATATTGTGATGGATTCTACAAAAGAAGGCAGAATATGTCATTGTTTTGACAATGACAAAGGATGTTAAGTCAGGAGGTTCTTTGAGAACTTGGTGTAGTTCCGACAAAGTCAGAACTTTGAAGCTATATTGTGTGTGACAATATTAGTGACATATTTCAGACCGCGGAATTAAGGTTCCACCAGAGGACTAAGCATATATGCCGACTCATTTGGAAAATGAGTGATGCGCTGAGACGCATATGAATTGCAAAATACATACGTTTCTGAGCATGTCAGAACCGTTGACTAAAACCTCTCCCGTGAGCAAAACATGATAAAGCACCAGAAGGCCAAGGTGTTATATCTTTACATATGTAAACTAGATTATTGACTCTAGTGCAAGTGGGAGACTGTTGGAGATATGCCCAAGAGGCAATAATAAATGGTTATTATATATCTTTGTGTTTATGATAATGTTTACATACCATGCTATAATTGTATTAACCGAAACATTGGTACATGTGTGATATGTAGACAAACAAGAAGTCCCTAGTATGCCTCTTAAACTAGCTTGTTGATTAATGGATGATTAGTTTCATAATCATGAACATTGGATGTTATTAATAACGAGGTTATGTCATTGTATGAATGATGTAATGGACACACCCAATTAAGCGTAGCATAAGATCTCGTCATTAAGTTATTTGCTATAAGCTTTCGATACATAGTTACCTAGTCCTTATGACCATGAGATCATGTAAATCACTTATACCGGAAAGGTACTTTGATTACACCAAACACCACTGCGTAAATGGGTGGCTATAAAGGTGGGATTAAGTATCCGGAAAGTATGAGTTGAGGCATATGGATCAACAGTGGGATTTGTCCATCCCAATGACGGATAGATATACTCTGGGCCCTCTCGGTGGAATGTCGTCTAATGTCTTGCAAGCATATGAATAAGTTCATAAGAGACCACATACCACGGTACGAGTAAAGAGTACTTGTCAGGAGACGAGGTTGAACAAGGTATAGAGTGATACCGAAGATCAAACCTCGGACAAGTAAAATATCGCGAGACAAAGGGAATTGGTATTGTATGTGAATGGTTCATTCGATCACTAAAGTCATCGTTGAATATGTGGGAGCCATTATGGATCTCCAAATCCCGCTATTGGTTATTGGTCGGAGTGAGTACTCAACCATGTCCGCATAGTTCACGAACCGTAGGGTGACACACTTAAAGTTGGATGTTGAAATGGTAGAACTTGAATATGGAATGGAGTTCGAATATTTGTTCGGAGTCCCGGATGAGATCCCGGACATCACGAGGAGTTCCGGAATGGTCCGGAGAATAAGATTCATATATAGGAAGTCATATTCCAAGTTTGGAAATGATCCGGTGCATTTATGGCAGGTTCTAGAAGGTTCTAGAAAAGTCCGGAAGAATGGCACTTTGGAAAGTGGAGTCCCGAAGAGACTCCACTTGCATGACCAGCCAACCCTAAAGGGGAGGAGTCCAAGGTGGACTCCCCTAGGGTGGCCGGCCAACCCACCTCAAGGAAAGGTGGGAGTCCCACCTTGAGTGGGACTCCCTCCTTGAGTAGGTTTCCCACATATGGGAGGTTTTAGTGTTGGGGTCTTATTCGAAGACTTGGACTAGAACTCTTGGGGCTTCCACCTATATAATGAGGGGCATAGAGAGGGGGCTGGCCACTTCAAGCCTCAGCCTTGGCCGCACCCCTTAGAGGGCCGGCGCCCAACCCCCCTCTCTCCCCAAACCCTAGCGGTCTCTCTCCTCCACCACATCCCGCACGCTTAAGCGAAGCTCCGCCGGATTTCTCCACCACCACCGACACCACGCCGTCGTGCTGTCGGATTCAAGAGGAGCTACTACTTCCGCTGCCCGCTGGAACGGGGAGGTGGACGTCGTCTTCATCAACAACCGAACGTGTGACCGAGTACGGAGGTGCTGCCCGTTCGTGGCGCCGGAACCGATCGTGATCAAGATCTTCTACGCGCTTTTGCAAGCGGCAAGTGATCGTCTACCGCAGCAATAAGAGCCTACTCTTATAGGCTTTGGAATCTCTTCAAGGGTTAGTCTTGATCATCCCCTCGTTGCTACCGTCTTCTAGATTGCATCTTGGCTTGGATTGCGTGTTCGCGATAGGAAAATTTTTGTTTTCTATGCAACGTATCCCTACAGGTGAATAGGCGATTTAAAACTTTTACGAGATGGGCTTAACAAATGCGGAATAAAACTAGCGTTTACTTTGTCAAGCCCAAAGCCTATATACTATGGTTCACCTATGTGCACCAACAACTTATTCTAAGCAATGGTTCCTCTATGTGCACCAACAACTTATGCTAAGCAATACAAGCAAGTATGTGATAGCAAGATATATATAACTTCAAGCACGATGGCTATCACAAGGTAAAGTGCATAAGTAAAGAGCTCGGGTATAGAGATAACCGAGGCACGCGGGAGACGATGATTTATCCCGGAGTTCACACTCTTGCGAGTGCTAATCTCCGGTGGAGAGGTGCGGTTGCTTAGTGCTCCCGAACGCCACAAGAGGCTCACCTTGAGGTGTGGTTGCTCGATGCACACCAACGCCACAAAGGCCTCACCCCAAGATGCGGTACTCACACCACACACCGAACGCCACGAAGGCGCCTCACCTAAATCTCCGGTGACCCTCGCCACAAAGGCCTAGGTCACGGTTCCACTAAGGGATTTCCTTCGAGGCGGAAACCGGGCCTTACACAAAGGTTGGGGCACACATCCACAACTTAATCGGAGGCTCCCAACAAATCACCACAAAGGTGTAGAATCCGTCTAGGGTTCCAAGAACCCAAGAGTAACAACCTTCTTGCTTTCACCACCACGAATCACCGTGGAGAACTCAAACCGATGCACCAAATGCAATGGCAAGAACACCACAAAGATGCTCAAGTCCTTCTCTCTCAAATTCCAACAAAGCTACAAAAGCTATTGGGGGAATAAGAGAGGAAGAACAAAAGAAGAACACAAAGTTCCCCAAGATCTAGATCCCAAAGATTCACTCACAAAGAGATGATTTGGTTTGGTCAAAGTGTGGATCTAGATCCCCTCAATCTTTCTCTCAAATAGATGCAAGAATCATGGGAGGAGAGAGATCTCAAGCTTCAAAAAGTCAACAACAATGGAGGTGAGCTTAAGAGAGAGAGATGGAAGAAGAAGGAGCAAGGTATAAGAAACGAGGGAGAGAGGGGCTTAAAAGGATGCCCCCATTTTTCCGTTGGAGACTCTTCTGGCGGGGAGAGGACCGTAGTACCGGCCCTTGGTGGTCTGTAGAGATGGCAGGCGCGGAGGAGGCCAGCGGCGGGCAGGGAGGAGGCCGGGCCTCGGCCATGGTACCGGCCGGGGAGCCGGACCTCCCACAGCCCTGGAACATCTGTGGAACTCGCCGCCTTAGCGGTACGCGAGCGATGCAGAGCCGGAGGCTCCGGCCATGGTGAGGCCGGTGGTGCCGCCCGTGCCTCCGGCTGCCCTCCTCCTTTTTCTTCCTTTTACTTTTCTTTCTTTTAAACCCAAATATAAAATGCAAACTTCAAAAGACAATATCAAGAGTTTGGAAACTCGGATCAAGACGAAACCAATTTTGTTGGAAAGAAGACGACAAGAGCTACCCAACAAAAAGTGAAAATATGGAAACTAGTTGGGGGTGATTTTCTATTAATTTTAGAGGTGCAACACCTCAACATGAGAAACCGAGAAAATCACCAAACTCGAAAACGCAACAAGTGATCTATGCAAAATCCGTTTTCGATGAACTAGAGCTTGTCATGAGAATAAGCACAAGCTCTAAAACATCACATGGATAAGATCCAAATAACAACCAAGAAAGATGATGCAAGGATGCAAAGGTTTGAGCTCTCTCCGAACGATACGATCGAGTTACTCACTCGAGAGCCCTCTTGATAGTACGGCAACTAAACTATAAACCGGTCTCCAACTACACTATGAGACCGGTGAGAAAGAAACCCTATCAAGAGCAAACCTTAACCTTGCGCGTTCCTCTTGAGCTCGATGAAGACGATCTTGATCACAACAAGATGAAACGCCTTTCTTGATTGTGCTTGCTTGATGAAGTCTTGTGGATTGCTCCCCCATAATCCACCATGGGAGAGCTTCTTCTTCGGCACATCTTCACATATCCATGAACACCATATGGATGGCAAGCTTCAAGCAAATGATCTCTTAGAGATGGCTCATCTTGAACTTGCACTTCATTTCTTCATTCTTCATCATGTTGATGTCTTGAAGTTAACCTTGAGGGCTCACTTCATCTTCATCTTCAAGACATACTTGATACTTGATATCCTTCATCAATTTCTTCTTAATGCAACCTTGAAGCCAACATATGGTTCAAGCATTGCCTATGGACAACACCTACAAATATAACTCAATGCAAACATTAGTCCATAGGGATTGTCATTAATTACCAAAACCACACATGGGGGCTCCATGCACTTTCAATCTCCCCCATTTTGGTAATTGATGACAATCTCTTTGAGAGGGTTTATATAAGGAATTTAAGTAACAAACAAGTTGAATATATAGAGCAAACTCCCCCATAATATATGCATGTGTGAATGATCTTGACTTTCATTGCATATATTGGCATTCAAAGCCTAGTGGAGTTTCCTCTAAATATTCAACTATGCAAAGCAACAAGATGCAATGCAATAAAGGCACATGCTTAAGCACAAAGCAAAGACATAACCAAATTCCCTTAAACCCTCCAAACTTCTCCCCCATTGGCACCAATTGCCGAAATGGGTGAAAAATTTAGAAGGCCAATATAGTGAGAGTTCCTCCATAGCGTGTGCATTTCTCATAATTTGAGTGGAATCAAATGCACATATCCAATGACGAATATTCGGAAGGAATCACACTATAGATAGGATCAAAGATTGCAAAAAGATAACAAAGTCAAGAAGCTTCAACAAATGAAGCAAGCAACCAAATGAACCACAAAGAAGATACCAAAATAAAGATAGATATTATGATAAGATCAAGAAGATTGCTCTAAATAATATGAGGAAGCTCCCCAAGGTTTGTGCACAAAACTAGACAAATTGCATTGGAGTATAAAGTGCACAAACATGGAATCATCACTCCCATAATATCATTCAAAAACAAAAGATACCAAGTGAATCAAACTCTAATGATCACCAAAAGATAGTGTTCTAAATCAAATGAGGAAGCTCCCCAAGGTACATGCATAAAATAAAATGTTGCATTTGAATACAATATGCATAACATGGAATCCTCACTCCCTCATTACCATTTAAAACACAAACATTTGCAATAGATCATAGATAGAAAATTAAGCTTAACACTTGCAACAAACAAATGGTTGAGCAACAAGTAAGAGGCACCATAATAAAAGGCTCAACCAAGAGGATATGTGAAAGGCATGATAAAGCATATTATAAGACTATTGCAAGGATGAGCAAAAAGCATCATCATAGTCTTCAAAGAATTATATTGCTTAGCATGACCAATCAACACGCAATAATAAATAAGATATCAAACGGAGATGTATCATCTCTTATGTGTATAAGTTTCTCTAAGTGGGCAATATCACAAAGATATTTATCCACAAAGAAACATGCACACATAAAATAGATACGCAAGAAAAATAGTATGATATCCAAGACGAAGTCATGCAATATACCAATAAGAATTTTTGCTTAATAGCATGGCCAAAGGCTCAATTTTATCTTATTGTACATTCATGAACTTCAACCACAAACAACTAAAATACATCACAAATATCAACAAGGGATAGAAGATAGTTGGGATGCATTTGAGAAAGGCAACAAGTATCACAAACGAGGATACTAAAAGAAATAACTCAATTTGCACTTTCATCGATATTGCACATGTGAGAGGCTTGAGGAATTGATATGCAATAAAATTGCTAGATAGGCATAGATGGGATGGGTGAATCATGATCATGATTTTATATACTTCCCAACATATGTGCTCATCTCAAACTACTCACATTCGCAATAAAGAGGTTTCGTTAAGATTTTAGCAAGAAGCACAACATTTGCAAATCAAGAGATTCATGCCAAGATGCAACCACATGGTTGGATGCTAGAAAAATATGCATGAGAAGATACTTGTTACCGAGATAGCATTGGTGAGGATGTAGTAGATATGTGTTCGTTGACCATCCTAGCTTGCCTCAAGTTACCATTGAGTCACCACTTCTCCCCAAGAGTGAGACAAGCATCCAATGCATATCCATTGTACCTAACACAAAGGTAAGTACAAAAAGGTCCCCAAACTAATTGGGTTCAAAGTAGTTAGACACACTACAACATATAGGACAAACTCCACAATTCTATGTGCATATAGATATGAAATTGAATTTCATGCACATCTTAGTCAAATTAGGATTTGATGGAGTTTACCCTATATATTGGATCAAAGAAAGTGACACATGCCATAAGATATACATATATTAAATATGCATGCACAATACTTTCAAGAACCAAAGGAAGATACAATTTGGACAAAACACCAAATAAACCAAGAGACAATGGTTGTCCAAATTATATCAAAGAATCAAATCAACACAAGATTGACTCCAAAGACTTATCTCATTATAAGAAGCTAATTAAACCTAAACACAAAGGAATGAGATAACCAACTCCCAAGAGAGCAAGGTTCCAACAAATAAACCAAACCCTCGAAACTTTTTATGATGGCACAAAGTACCAAAAAGAAAATTTTATGTCTCCCAAAACCAAATTTTTGATAAAGATCAAGAGATGTTAAGCATTCTAATAATATAGAAGAGCTCCCCCAAGTTTGGTGCATTATCAAGGATTTTTTATATGAATACAAAATGCACAAAACTAGGATCATCACGCTACCTATATCTTCTAACAATGCTAAGAAAGTTTGAATAGACAACTTAGATCCATAAGATGCAAGGAAGACACATGGGAGTCAAAGCACAACAAATTCATGGCAATAAATAAGGCAATATAAATACAAGAGCCAATGTAGATATGATCAATAAATATCTACCTCATAATTGATTACCAATTGTCCTAGGACAAGAGGTATTAGGAAATATTTCCCGGTGGTAGTTTGTAAGTATACATAAGATCATATTTACAACGAACAAAGCATATGGTAAAAGATAAGAGTTAACCATCATGCAAAGATAGTTTCTTGATAGCTTCATTTAGTCATACCAACATGCAAGGCAATTAATAGTATTCATACCAACATGCAAAGCAATTAATAGTATTCATACCAACATGCAAAGCAATTAATAGTATTCATACCAACATGCAAAGCAATTAATAGTATGACTTGAAGCACATGGTTTTCCAAAAATGTATTGAGGGACACGTTGTGAAAAACCATGCCAAGAAGAACTTTCACAAATAAGATCCACAAAGATATTAGCAATGAAGCCATTTAAGCAAATTGGAGCTTGTTTGAGCAAACATGCCACATAGGAGAGAGATAATTTACGGTATCAATTCTATGTGACACAACCTCAAATGTTCACATTTTCTAGGCTTGTAATATGCACAAAGCTTATTACTCCCCCATAATGTGATAAGGAATTTATTTTCACAAGAGGCAAATAAGATCCAACTAGAGATATTAATGGACATTGGAATTTGAATTTCTCATGAAGATGACATACCACATAGAGACTAGATAATCTTGCAATATCAATTCTAAGTGATATTCCTCATGTACACACATTGTTAGGATCATGAAATTCCCAAAGGAATATCACTCCCCCAAAATGGGATAGTCCATTAATCGCTCATAAGAGCCATATAAGATACAACAAGATGCAAAGTGGCTCCAACACAAACACAAATACATGGTGTGCAACCCAACATACATAGACTTGATTTCTCAAGAAAAGCAAGTAGGAAGCACAACATATACAAACACATGCTAGGAACAAAACTAACACATGCAAAGGGGCGAGTAACTTTCAATATAAATGAGTTGAGAACATGTTACCGCAAGGAGGAACATTGGATATATGATAGTAGCAAGATAATCAAAAGACTTGGCTTGATATAATATAAATGATGAAGATCCCTTAATTCTTCATGATGTAGCCAAGTCTCCAATGCCCTCCAACAAGCACCTATTGATCAAGTTTTGGATTGTTGGTCCCCAACTAAGTTGGGTCCTAAGAGGTTAGTCACAATAGGCTTGGCAACCCAAATGGTTCTTTTCTTGACACCACTTTGAGCACCAACAAATTTGGCAAACACATTGCCACCCTCATCCTTACGAAGAGAATAAACATCATCAATGGTGATAGAGTTGGATGAGGTACCAATAGTGCACAAGGAGGAGATGTGGCCCTTCTCACGGCATATGTAGCAAGTTCTTTTCTTCTCCTTCTTCTCACTAGGTTTCTCCACAATGGGAGCATTGGCTTGTTTCTTCTTGGGAAGTGGCATTTCTTCAACTTGAGGTTGAATATGAGTTTGAGCTTGGGGCCGCTTCCCTTTTTGCTTCTTCTTCAAAGGGCAAGATCTAACATGGTGCCCTTCAATATTGCACTTGAAGCAAACAATCTTGGCCGGGTCTTTGACTTGTACTTGGCCCTTCTTCTTGTTGTTGTTCATGGACTTGTTCTTGTTGTTGGATTTGAAACCAAGTCCACTCTTGTCATTGGGGGATTGTTGCATACTCAACATCGTGTCAAGTTTGCATTTCCCTTCATGACCCTTTACCAAGTCATTCTTCAAAGAAGTGACTTGGGCCTTGAGCTCTTTGATTTCCTCTACATGGTTAGTAACAACACAAGTACTAGAGGAAGTAGAATCTTCATTGTTAGAGCAACAAGGCAAGGAAGATAATTCATCACAAGATTTAGCAATATTATGAGTGGATGAATTACTAGGACTAGCACATGGCAATATAGCATTTTGTAGTACTAGTGCTAGTACCCACATGAGGCTCACAAGGTGTTGCCTTAGATATGATAGCCTCATGAGCTAACTTTAGCCTATCATGAGAGGCTAGAAGATCCTCATGGGAGCGAGAAAGCTTTCCATGATTTTCTTCCAATTTCCCATAATTGCAAGTTAGCAACTCAAGTTGAGCCCTTAGCTCAACATTCTCCTTCAAGATAGATGCTTCACAAGAAGTAGAGTTAGTAGCACAAGCATCAATATTAGTAGTAATAGGAGAAGGCAAGTTGGCATGCTCTTTTAGATAAGAAGCTTTAAGTTGCTCATGCGACTCGGTGAGTTTGGCGAGCGCACTCTCAATGACCCTTGAGCCCTTTTTGAGTTGCTCAAAATCCTCAAGGAGTTTAGCATTAACAAACACAAGCTTATCATTTTTTAGCTTTAGTTCATTTGCCATCTCAAGAGCTCTATCATGGTTTTCCTTTTCTCTAGACAATTCTAGAGCAAAGGTCTCCTCAAGAGCTTCCTTGATGGTTTGTTCTTCTTCAAGTTCATTCTTTAATGATGCTACATCATCGGCATACTCTCGTTCAAGAGCACCCTTTTTATCAATGGTGTTCTCATGCATCCAAATAAGTTTTTGGCTCTCAATAGCGGTAGTCAAGATTTCAAAGAAGTGAGTGCTAGCAATTTTATCTTTGCAAATAACCTTGAATACGCTCTTACCCTTATCGCGTAGAGAGACAACCCAATCCTCTTCTTCATATTCATCCTCATCCTTATCACCACGAGACATATTAGGTTCCATGGTAGGAGGTACCGTGGAACCCTTGGCCATAAGGCATATATGAGGACCGTGAGATAAAGATGAGGAGTTACTTGAGGCTCCTTTCAAGATCTTGTCTTGACCAATAGAATCTTTGGTTTCCTCTACATTGTTAGACACACAACAACTAGAGGAAATAGAAGCATTTTTATCATGGCCACAAGACAAAGCAAGCATATCATCATTAGATTTATTCAAGCAACTTACACATGATATGCAAAGACTATCAACACAAGCATGTAAATCATTTCTAGTGCTAGATGTGTTTAAGTCCAAAGATGAAGCATTGCAATGAGATAGAGATGAAGAATCATCAATAGTAAGCTCAATATCAACATTGCAATTTTCATCACCACTCACCATATCATTACCTTGTGTCTTACCACACTTTGGTGAAGTGGATGAAGATGAGAACTCATCACGGCCGGAAGTGGAAGCAATACAATCATCCTCAATAATCTTGGACACATCATATTTATCTTGAAGCTTTGTCCATAATTCATGAGCGCTCCCAAAAGGCATGATTGAAGAAGTAACTACATTGCTCACAACAATGGAAAACACATGAGAAGCAAGAGCATCGAGACAAGAGTTTTTCTCCTCCTCAAGAGATAAATTTTGAGGATCCTTAGGAGAAGAAAAACCCATGTCAAGAAATCGCTCCATGTCCGGAGACATACGCCGCAAAATATTAAGCACATAAATTTTCCATAGATCATAATTTGTGCCATCAAATATAACCAAGTTATTGTGCGCTAATCCCCTAACCGACATCTTTACTCTCAAGGCGGTGAAGCCTAAGAATGAGAGACCTTGCTCTGATACCAATTGAAAGGACACGGATGTCGCCTAGAGGGGGGGTGAATAGGCGATTTAAAACTTTTACGAGATGGGCTTAACAAATGCGGAATAAAACTAGCGTTTACTTTGTCAAGCCCAAAGCCTATATACTATGGTTCACCTATGTGCACCAACAACTTATTCTAAGCAATGGTTCCTCTATGTGCACCAACAACTTATGCTAAGCAATACAAGCAAGTATGTGATAGCAAGATATATATAACTTCAAGCATGATGGCTATCACAAGGTAAAGTGCATAAGTAAAGAGCTCGGGTATAGAGATAACCGAGGCACGCGGGAGACGATGATTTATCCCGGAGTTCACACTCTTGCGAGTGCTAATCTCCGGTGGAGAGGTGCGGTTGCTTAGTGCTCCCGAACGCCACAAGAGGCTCACCTTGAGGTGTGGTTGCTCGATGCACACCAACGCCACAAAGGCCTCACCCCAAGATGCGGTACTCACACCACACACCGAACGCCACGAAGGCGCCTCACCTAAATCTCCGGTGACCCTCGCCACAAAGGCCTAGGTCACGGTTCCACTAAGGGATTTCCTTCGAGGCGGAAACCGGGCCTTACACAAAGGTTGGGGCACACATCCACAACTTAATCGGAGGCTCCCAACAAATCACCACAAAGGTGTAGAATCCGTCTAGGGTTCCAAGAACCCAAGAGTAACAACCTTCTTGCTTTCACCACCACGAATCACCGTGGAGAACTCAAACCGATGCACCAAATGCAATGGCAAGAACACCACAAAGATGCTCAAGTCCTTCTCTCTCAAATTCCAACAAAGCTACAAAAGCTATTGGGGGAATAAGAGAGGAAGAACAAAAGAAGAACACAAAGTTCCCCAAGATCTAGATCCCAAAGATTCACTCACAAAGATATGATTTGGTTTGGTCAAAGTGTGGATCTAGATCCCCTCAATCTTTCTCTCAAATAGATGCAAGAATCATGGGAGGGGAGAGAGATCTCAAGCTTCAAAAAGTCAACAACAATGGAGGTGAGCTTAAGAGAGAGAGAGAAGAAGAAGGAGCAAAGGAGAGAGAAAAGAGGGGGCTTAAAGGATGCCCCCAGGGCCTTTGGAGACTTGAGAGGGAGGACCGGTAGTACCGCCCTTGGTGGTACTACCGGAGAGAGGGCGAGGGAGAGGGGGGAGGCCGGGCGGCCAGGGGGGGGGGGCCCCCCGGCCATGCCGCCGCGCGACCTCCCGGCGGGGCTGTGGAACTCGACGCCTTAGCGGTGCGGGGGCTGCGCCCGGGCTCCTGCCGGTGGCTACCTCCGTGGCTTTCTCCTTAAACTTTTTCAAATATAAAATTTCAAACTTCAAATATAAAATAAACTTCAAAAGACAATATCAAGAGTTTGGAAACTCATTTTGTTTTGTTGAAAGAACGACAAGAGCTACCCAACAAAAAGTGAAAATATGGAAACTAGTTGGGGGTGATTTTCTATTAATTTTAGAGGTGCAACACCTCAACATGAGAAACCGAGAAAATCTCCAAACTCGAAAACGCAACAAGAGATCTATGCAAAATCCGTTTTCGATGAACTAGAGCTTGTCATGAGAATAAGCACAAGCTCCAAAACATCACATGGATAAGATCCAAATAACAACCAAGAAAGATGATGCAAGGATGCAAAGGTTTGAGCTCTCTCCGAACGATACGATCGAGTTACTCACTCGAGAGCCCTCTTGATAGTACGGCAACTAAACTATAAACCGGTCTCCAACTACACTATGAGACCGGTGAGAAAGAAACCCTATCAAGAGCAAACCTTAACCTTGCGCGTTCCTCTTGAGCTCGATGAAGACGATCTTGATCACAACAAGATGAAACGCCTTTCTTGATTGTGCTTGCTTGATGAAGTCTTGTGGATTGCTCCCCCATAATCCACCATGGGAGAGCTTCTTCTTCGGCACATCTTCACATATCCATGAACACCATATGGATGGCAAGCTTCAAGCAAATGATCTCTTAGAGATGGCTCATCTTGAACTTGCACTTCATTTCTTCATTCTTCATCATGTTGATGTCTTGAAGTTAACCTTGAGGGCTCACTTCATCTTCATCTTCAAGACATACTTGATACTTGATATCCTTCATCAATTTCTTCATAATGCAACCTTGAAGCCAACTTATGGTTCAAGCATTGCCTATGGACAACACCTACAAATATAACTCAATGCAAACATTAGTCCATAGGGATTGTCATTAATTACCAAAACCACACATGGGGGCTCCATGCACTTTCAGATATTCCTCATGTACACACATTGTTAGGATCATGAAATTCCCAAAGGAATATCACTCCCCCAAAACGGGATAGTCCATTAATCTCTCATAAGAGCCATATAAGATACAACAAGATGCAAAGAGGCTCCAACACAAACACAAGTACACGGTGTGCAACCCAACATACATAGACTTGATTTCTCAAGAAAAACAAGTAGGAAGCACAACATATACAAACACATGTTAGGAACAAAACTAACACATGCAAAGGGGCGAGTAACTTTCAATATAAATGAGTTGAGAACATGTTACCGCAAGGAGGAACATTGGATATATGATAGTAGCAAGATAATCAAAAGACTTGGCTTGATATAATATAAATGATGAAGATCCCTTAATTCTTCATGATGTAGCCAAGTCTCCAATGCCCTCCAACAAGCACCTATTGATCAAGTTTTGGATTGTTGGTCCCCAACTAAGTTGGGTCCTAAGAGGTTAGTCACAATAGGCTTGGCAACCCAAATGGTTCTTTTCTTGACACCACTTTGAGCACCAACAAATTTGGCAAACACATTGCCACCCTCATCCTTACGAAGAGAATAAACATCATCAACGGTGATAGAGTTGGATGAGGTACCAATAGTGCAAAAGGAGGAGATGTGGCCCTTCTCGCGGCATATGTAGCAAGTTCTTTTCTTCTCCTTCTTCTCACTAGATTTCTCCACAATGGGAGCATTGGCTTGATTCTTCTTGGGAAGTGACATTTCTTCAACTTGAGGTTGAATATGAGTTTGAGCTTGAGGCCGCTTCCCTTTTTGCTTCTTCTTCAAAGGGCAAGATCTAACATGATGCCCTTCAATTTTGCACTTGAAGCAAACAATCTTGGCCGGGTCTTTGACTTGTAATTGGCCCTTCTTAATCTTGTTGTTCTTGGACTTGATCTTGTTGTTGGAGTTGAATCCAAGTCCACTCTTGTCATTGGGGGATTGTTGCACACTTAACATCTTATCAAGTTTGCATTTCCCTTCATGACCCTTTACCAAGTCGTTCTTCAAAGAAGAGACTTGGGCCTTGAGCTCTTTGATTTCCTCTACATGGTTAGTAACAACACAAGTACTAGAGGAAGTAGAACCTTCATTGTTAGAGCAACAAGGCAAGGAAGATAATTCATCACAAGATTTAGCAATATTATGAGTGGATGAATTACTAGGACTAGCACATGGCAATATAACATTTTGAGTAGTAGTGCTAGTACCCACATGAGGCTCACAAGGTGTTGCCTTAGATATTATAGCCTCATGAGCTAACTTTAGCCTATCATGAGAGGCTAGAAGATCCTCATGGGAGCTAGAAAGCTTTCCATGATTTTCTTCCAATTTCCCATAATTGCTAGTTAGCAAATCAAGTTGAGCCCTTAGCTCAACATTCTCCTTCAAGGTAGATGCTTCACAAGAAGTAGAGTTAGTAGCACAAGCATCATTATCAATAGCAATAGGAGAAGGCAAGTTGGCATGCACTTTTAGATAAGAAGCTTTAAGTTGCTCATGCGACTCGGTGAGTTTGGTGAGCGCACTCTCAATGACCCTTGAGCCCTTTTTGAGTTGCTCAAAATCCTCAAGGAGTTTAGCATTAACAAACACAAGCTTATCATTTTTTAGCTTTAGTTCATTTGCCATCTCAAGAGCTCTATCATGGTTTTCCTTTTCTCTAGACAATTCTAGAGCAAAGGTCTCCTCAAGAGCTTCCTTGATGGTTTGTTCTTCTTCAAGTTCATTCTTTAATGATGCTACATCATCGGCATACTCTCGTTCAAGAGCACCCTTTTTATCAATGGTGTTCTCTGATACGTCCAATTTGCATCACTATTTTGTATCATAATTTGCTGTTATTCATTGATATATTTCATATTGGGATACAATACTTATGTTATTTCATCTATTTTGCATGTTTCATCATCATTGGAGGATCAAGCACCGGAGCCAGGATTCTGCTGGAAAAAGCACCGTCAGAACGCAATATTTCGGAAGATCAACTGTGGAAGGGAATTTCACGAAAATTCCTATTTTTCCAGAGACGAAGGACCTCACGAAGGGTTACAGCCGCCTCTGCGGGCGGAGAACACGAGAGAGAAAAGAGCTCTCCGGCGGGCAGGAATCCTGGGGAAATTCCCTCCCGGAGGGGGAAATCGACGCCATCGCCATCGTCATCGAGCGGGACATCATCTCCATCATCATCATCATCATCACCATCTACACCGCCATCACCACCGCTGCACCTCGTCACCGCTGTAGCAATTCGGGTTAAATCTTGATTGTTTGATAGGGGAAACTCTCCCGGTGTTATTCTATGCTTGTTGTAGATGCTATTGAGTGAAACCATTGAACCAAGGTTTATGTTCAGATTGTTATTCATCATCATATCACCTCTGATTGTATTCCATATGATGTCTCGTGAGTAGTTCGTTTAGTTCTTGAGGACATGGGTGAAGTCTAAATGCTAGTAGTGAATTATGGTTGAGTAATATTCAATGTTATGATATTTAAGTTGTGGTGTCATTCTTCTAGTGGTGTCGTGTGAACGTCGACTACACGACACTTCACCATTTATGGGCCTAGGGGAGTGCATCTTGTATTCGGTTACTAATTGCGGGGTTGCCGGAGTGACAGAAACCTGAGCCCCCGTTAGTATATCGATGCAGGAGGGATCGCAGGATCTCAGAGTTTAAGGCTGTGGTTAGATTTATCTTAATTACTTTCTTGTAGTTGCGGATGTTTGCAAGGGGTATAATCACAAGTATGTATTAGTCCTAGGAAGGGCGGTGCATTAGCATAGGTTCACCCACACAACACTTATCAAAACAATGAAGATTAATCAGCTGTATGTAGCGAAAGCACTAGACTAAAATCCCGTGTGTCCTAGAGAACGTTTGGTCATTATAAGTAAACAAACCGGCTTGTCCTTTGTGCTAAAAAGGATTGGGCCACTCGCTGCAATTATTTCTCTCGCATTTTATTTACTTGTACTTTATTTATCGCAATATCAAAACCCCCCGAATACTTGTCTGTGAGCATTTACATGAATCCTCCATCGAAACTGCCAACACCTTCTGCTCCTCGTTGGGATCGACATTCTTACTTATCGAAGATACTACGATACACCCCTATACTTGTGGGTCATCAAGACTATTTTCTGGCGCCGTTGCCGGGGAGTGAAGCGCTATTGGTAAGTGGAATTGGTAAGGAAATTTACTGTTTGTGCTGATTTTATTTCTGCCTGCTGCTATAAATCATTATGGAGAGATCTTCTCTTCAATTTCTATTTGGGAAATCTACTACTACTGCAACGGTAGTGGATGAAGCGCCAGGTGAGGAAGTAGTACCATATAAAATACCTATGAAAATTATTGAACGTGTTATGGATAACCGCTATGAAGGGGATGGAACTGTCCATCCTGGTGATCATTTATTGTTTTTGCATGAATTATGCGGGTTATTCAAATGTGCAGGTATTTCTATGAATGAAGTTAGAAAGAAACTATTCACTATATCGCTGTCTGGTAAAGCGGCGCACTGGTATAAATTGCTGAAGAATGGTGATTCTATTGATTGGGAGGACATTGTGCCTTTATTCTATTCCAAATTTTATCCTCCAAGTGAAATTCACAAAGATCGGAACCGCATATATAATTTTTGGCCTCATGATGGAGAGAGTATCGCCCAAGCTTGGGGGAGATTGAAGTCTTTAATGCTCAAATGCCCCATTCATGAGCTTCCTGGTAATGTTATTATTGATAATTTCTATGCAAGACTTTCTTTTCAAGACAAGACCTTGCTGGATACTTCTTGTTCTGGATCATTTACACGCAACAAAGAAGAGTTTAAAAGGGACCTTCTTGATCGGATCCAAGAAAATACTGAAGGATGGGAGAATGATAAAGATAGAGAATCAGGTATAATTTATGATTATAAATGCATTGAAGCTTTTATGGATACTGATAAATTTCGTAATATGAGTGCTACATATGGTCTTGATTCCCAAGTTGTTGCAAATCTTTATAGAGCTTTTGCCTCTCATTATGAACTGCCTAAGAAGAATTTTGATAAGTATCATGAACCGTATAAAGATAAAATTGATTCATCTGTAAACAAATGTGTAGTGGTTGAAACTGTTGATAATGTTATTCCTGAAGCTTATATTGAAAAAACTCCTTTCCCTGCTAAAATGAAGGAGTACTCTGTCATATCTAGTGCGGTTAATAAAAGTGAAAAGAAACCTAAAGAACCTGAAGAACAAATTAAAATTGAACCTGCTGTTGCTATAGTTAAAGATCTTGTGACTGAAAATGTGGAGGATGGTCATATTATTTTCTGTGAAGATGCTTCTAATATTGTTTCACATCCTAATAAATCCAAACAAGTTAGTGTTCCTATGCTATCTGTTAGAATTGGTGATCATTGCTATTATGGTTTATGTGATATTGGTGCAAGTGTTAGTGCTATACCTTATGAGCTTTACACGGAGATTATGCACGAAATTGGTTCTTGTGAACTTGAAGATATTGATGTGGTTATTCATCTGGCCAATAGAGAAACTATTTCTCCAATTGGTATTGTTCGAGATGTGGAAGTTCTATGTGGTAAGATTAAATATCCTGCTGACTTTTTGGTACTTGGTTCTGCTGCTAGTGATCATTGTCCTATCATTTTTGGTAGACCTTTTCTAAATACTTGTGGAGCTATTATAGATTGTAAGAAAGAGAAAATTTTGACTAGATTTGCTGGTGAACCTTATGAATTTAACTTTTCTAAATTTACCAAAACTCCTTATAAAGCTGACTTGCCTAGTAATGATTTTAAAATGGAGCAGTGTGCATCTATTGTTCTTGTTCCTAATAACCCTTTGCAGCAACATTTGGAGAATAGTGAAAGTGAAGCTTTTAGGAAAGAAAGAGATGAGCTTGAGGAAATTTTTCGTCGCCAACCTATTCTCAAGCATGATTTACCGGTGGAAGATTTGGGTACAACACCGCCACCAAAGGAAGATCCTGTTTTTGATCTAAAGCCTTTACCTGATAATCTTAAATATGCTCATATTGATGATAAGAAAATATATCCTGTTATTATTAGTTCTAAGCTTTCAGAAATTGAGGAAGAAAGGTTATTGGAAATATTGAAGAAACACCGAGGAGCTATTGGCTATACTCTTGATGATTTGAAAGGGATTTCTCCTTCTATTTGCCAACATGCTATTAATATGGAAGAAGATGCAAAGCCTGTTGTTGAACATCAACGTCGTCTAATTCCGAAGATGAAGGAAGTGGTAAGGAACGAGGTATTAAAACTCCTTGAAGCTGGTATTATATATCCTATTGCTGATAGTAGATGGGTTAGTCCTGTTCATTGTGTTCCTAAGAAAGGAGGAATGACTGTTGTGCCTAATGATAATGATGAGCTTATTCCTCAAAGAATAGTTGTAGGTTATAGAATGTGCATTGATTTTCGAAAAGTTAATAAAGTTACTAAGAAAGATCATTACCCTTTACCCTTTATTGATCAAATGTTAGAGAGGTTGTCTAAAAATACTCATTTTTGCTTTCTTGATGGTTATTCTGGGTTTTCACAAATTGCTTGTTAAAGCTAAAGATCAAGAGAAAACCACTTTTACTTGTCCTTATGGAACTTATGCTTATAGGCGTATGCCTTTTGGTTTATGTAATGCTCCTGCTACTTTTCAAAGATGCATGTCTGCTATTTTTCATGGTTTTTGCGAAAGTATTGTAGAGGTGTTCATGGATGATTTTTCTGTCTATGGGAATTCTTTTGATAATTGCCTGCGAAACCTCGATAAAGTTTTGCAGAGATGTGAAGAAACTAACCTTGTTCTTAATTGGGAGAAATGCCATTTTATGGTTAATGAAGGAATTGTATTGGGACATAAAATTTCGAGAGAGGTATTGAAGTTGATAGAGCTAAAGTTGAAGCAATTGAGAAGATGCCCTATCCGAGGGATGTTAAAGGTATTCGTAGTGTTCTTGGTCATGCTGGGTTTTATAGGAGATTTATTAAAGATTTCTCTAAAATTTCAAAGCCTCTTACTAATCTTCTTCAAAAAGATGTACCTTTTGTTTTTGATGATGATTGTAAGGAAGCTTTTGAAACTCTAAAGAAAGCCTTAACAACTGCTCCTGTAGTCGAACCTCCTGATTGGAATTTGCCTTTTGAAATTATGTGTGATGCTAGTGATTTTGCTGTAGGCGCTGTTCTTGGACAGCGGGTAGATAAAAAGTTAAATGTTATTCATTATGCTAGTAAGACTCTTGATGCTGCTCAAAGAAATTATGCTACAACTGAAAAAGAATTGTTAGCTGTAGTCTTTGCTTGTGATAAGTTTAGACCTTATATTGTTGATTCAAAAGTTACAATTCATACTGATCATGCTGCAATTAGATACCTTATGACAAAGAAAGATGCTAAGCCAAGGCTTATTAGATGGGTACTTCTTTGCAAGAATTTGATTTACATATTATAGATAGGAAAGGTGCTGATAATCCTGTTGCTGATAATTTGTCTAGATTGGAAAATATTGCTTATGATCCTGTTCCTGTTAATGATAGTTTTCCAAATGAACAATTGGCTGTAATAAAGGTGAGCTCGCGAGAGAGCCCTTGGTATGCAGATTATGCTAACTTTATTGTTTCGAAGTATTTGCCTCCAACCTTTTCAGCTCAGCAAAGGAGGAAATTCTTTTATGACTTGAGGCATTATTTTTGGGATGACCCACACTTATATAAAGAAGGAGTGGATGGTATTATGCGAAGATGTGTTCCTGAATATGAACAACAGGAGATATTGAATAAATGTCATGGAAGTGTTTATGGAGGACATCACGCTGGAGATAGAACCGCGCAGAAGGTTCTACAATCAGGTTTTTATTGGCCAACACTCTTCAAAGATGCAAGGAAATTTATTTTATCTTGTGATGAATGTCAAAGAGTTGGTAATATCTCTAGACGCAATGAGATGCCTATGAATTATACTCTTGTTATTGAACCATTCGATTGTTGGGGATTCGACTTCATGGGACCTTTCCCTTCTTCAGACGGTAACACTCATATACTTGTCGCTGTTGATTATGTTACTAAATGGGTAGAAGCTATACCTACAAAAAGTGCTGATGGTGAGACCTCTATAAAAATGCTTGTAGATATTATATTTCCTAGATTTGGAGTACCTAGATATATTATGACTGATGGAGGTTCTCATTTTATTCATGGAGGTTTTAGAAAAACTCTTGCTAAGTATGGTATTAATCATAGAATTGCTTCTGCTTATCACCCTCAAACTAGCGGTCAAGTAGAATTATCAAATAGAGAGATTAAAGCTATCTTAGGTAAAACTGTTAATAAATCTAGAAAGAATTGGCCTAGCAAATTGAAAGAAGCGTTATGGGCTTATAGAACTGCTTATAAAAATCCTATGGGAATGTCACCTTATAAAATGGTTTATGGAAAAGCTTGTCATTTACCTCTAGAACTAGAGCACAAAGCTTATTGGGCTGTTAGAGAACTAAATAAAGATCCTAAATTGGCCGGTAATAAGAGGTTGTTGCAATTAAGTTCTCTAGATGAATGGAGAAGTGAAGCTTATGAAAATGCTAAACTCTTTAAAGAAAAAGTTAAGAAATGGCATGATAGAAGGATCATCAAAAGAGAATTTAATGTTGGAGATCAAGTTCTATTGTATCGGTCTCGTCTCAGATTCTTTGCAGGGAAATTACTCTCGAAGTGGGAAGGACCATATGTTGTTGAGGAGGTGTATCGTTCAGGAGCAATTAAAATTAGCTCTCTCCAAGGCAATGCCACACAAGTGGTGAATGGACAAAGACTCAAGCATTATATCTCGGGCGATTCTTATAATGTTGATGTTGATATTATTCAAGTGGAAACACCGGAGGCTTTCATCAAGGGACAAATTGACAGTCCGCCAGAACTTTTGAATAGGTAACAGTATAGGTAATAAAAAGTCCGCGTTTACCTTTCCGAACATTATTTTTGCTGTTTTTGGAAAATATGAAAAATTACGGAATCGAAACGGAGTGGAAAAGACGCGCGAGGGCGTGCCACCATAGGCCGGCGCGGGCCCCACCCTGGCCGCGCCGACCTATGGTCTGGCCGCCTCGTTGCCCCTTTCCGACTCGTTTTCGACCTGGAATCTTCCTTTTGTCGTAAAAATATTTGCTATATAATCCCCCGGACCCCTGGAGGTCCGTAATATCGTTTTCTCGTCGTGTTTTGTTTCGAGCTGTTTTCTGCCAGATTTGTGTTGATCTAGAAGCACCATGGTCTCCAACAACAAAGACAAGGGGCCTTGGAGGGAAGAGATGGATGAGAGGATCAATAAGGAGAAGGAGAAGATAGCGTCGGCAAAAGGAGAGTGGGAAACTACGAGGAGTAAGCCAATTTTGGTGGGATCGGTTAATACTGGGCGTTCTTTTTCTCATAACTTGCAGGGAGCTCTTCCGCCTGCTCTGGACCTCGATTCTTTCCCTTGTGTGGAGGAAGCAATACGGGTTGCTGATGAGTTTTGTGATCAATATCGTGCTCTAAGGAGGGAAGTGGAGATACTTCAGGAGGAGAACCAGCGACTTCGCAGAATGCTGGAATATTACTCAAATCCCAGCACAAGGCCGTCACCGCCACACTCGGGTAACAATGAGTCTCTTCAGGTTTTGGTGCAGAATTGCAAAATTGAGAAGCTGAAGCTGAAGGAGATCCTTATGAAGCGCGAGAAGAATCCATCCCATCATCACCGAAGGAGTAATTCATCATCGGTATTGGCATCCCCTTGGTTTGTTCCAAGCTTGGGGGAGTGCCGCGGTATCACATCACCACCACCTTTATCTTTTACTATCAAGTAGTGTCATATCATGAGTAGGGAAGTTATTATATGGAATAGTATGCAATGTGGAAGTATCTCTCTTAGTTAGTTATCTATGTATCCGTTGGTGTGAGTTATCGTTATGGAATATTAATGAGAAGTCTTATCATTTACTTTTTGCACACCTTATTTTAGTTTGCAATCTCCATTATATGATTACTCTTGACATGAGTATTGATATCACTTTGGGAGCATCAAGTAAATCTATTTGGTTTTGGCAAACTTAGCATTGGTCAATAGCAACAACATCTTGATGTTTAATAGAAGAGAGAAATACACTTAGATACATTACTCTATTATCTCTATGCTTAGTATTCTAGAGTTAAAATTGCTTGTACTTATGAGAAAGATGCATGATTGTTTCTATCATATGTATATTTGTTTGTTTCCCTCAACCTTTATGCTTGCTATCAAACCTTGCTAGCCAAAGATCGAGAGGGAATGCTTCTCATACATCCATAACCTTAGACCAAACCTATGCCATTTGCGTCCACCATACCTACCTACTACATGGTATTTTCTGCCATTCCAAGTAAATACTTCATGTGCTACCTTTAAATTATTCAAACTATACTACTCCTTATTTGTGTCAATGTTTTATAGCTCATGAGGAAGTATGTGGTGTTTTATCTTTCAATCTTGTTGGGCGGACTTTCACCAATGGACTAGCGGCACATCCGCTTATCCAATAACTTTGCAATAAGAGCTGGCAACGGGGTTCCCAGCCCCAATTAATAACTTTCATTAATAATTCTCTTCACATGTTTTGCTCTGATTTATCAGTAAGCAACTTAATTTTGCAATAGACACTCCTCCATGGTATGTGAATGTTGGAAGGCACCCGAGGATTCGGTTAGCCATGGATTGAGAAAGCCAAGGTTGGGGGAGTGTCACCCATAATAAAACTAAAATACATGTGTAAACAAAAGAGAAGGGGGATGATCTACCTTGCTGGTAGAGATACCGTCCCTCATGGGAGCCGCTCTTTGAAGGTTCGTTTGGCAAGGGGGTTAGAGTGCCCGCTACCATTCGTTGACAACAACAAACACCGCTCAAAATCTTACTTTTATGCTCTTTATACGATTTCAAAACTTGAAAAGCTCTAGCACATGATTTAATCCCTGCTTCCCTCTGCGAAGGGCCTATCTCCTACTTTTATGTTGAGTCAGTAAACCTATTTCCCTCTATCTCAAGCAAGCAATTGAGTTGTTGTGAACCAATCATTTATGCTGTGATCCAGTTAATCATGTCTTTTATACTTTCTTGTTTAGTACCAATTTTATCTGAATGAATATGACTTTGAAGTTATCAATGATTATGAAGAGATTGTTATGCTTAAATATGAAGGCTCAGCTATAAAATCTAATATGAAAGCTTTGCTTAGAAGTACAATCCGTTAGTAGTTCTCTGACCAAGAACAAAGTTTGCCATCACCAATTATGATTTCTTATGCACCTTTACTTGTGATTTCTCTTTACTTATTTCAAGATGAGTTATATGAGGAAGTTGTTTACTAGAATGTCTTGTGTGAATGAATATGATGCTTCTTGTCCGTATTTTATTTATCGACTCTTCACTCCATAAACATGTGGTCTTGTTTATCGAGCTCAGTTTCGCTTGGGGACAAGCGAGGTCTAAGCTTGGGGGAGTTGATACGTCCAATTTGCATCACTATTTTGTATCATAATTTGCTGTTATTCATTGATATATTTCATATTGGGATACAATACTTATGTTATTTCATCTATTTTGCATGTTTCATCATCATTGGAGGATCAAGCACCGGAGCCAGGATTCTGCTGGAAAAAGCACCGTCAGAACGCAATATTTCGGAAGATCAACTGTGGAAGGGAATTTCACGAAAATTCCTATTTTTCCAAGCCACAGAGAGGACCTCACGAATGGTTACAGCCGCCTCTGCGGGGCGGAGAACACCAGAGAGAAAAGAGCTCTCCGGCGGGCAGGAATCCGCCGGGGAAATTCCCTCCCGGAGGGGGAAATCGACGCCATCGCCATCGTCATCGAGCGGGACATCATCTCCATCATCATCATCATCATCTCCACCATCACCACCGCCATCACCACCGCTGCACCTCGTCACCGCTGTAGCAATTCGGGTTAAATCTTGATTGTTTGATAGGGGAAACTCTCCCGGTGTTATTCTATGCTTGTTGTAGATGCTATTGAGTGAAACCATTGAACCAAGGTTTATGTTCAGATTGTTATTCATCATCATATCACCTCTGATTGTATTCCATATGATGTCTCGTGAGTAGTTCGTTTAGTTCTTGAGGACATGGGTGAAGTCTAAATGCTAGTAGTGAATTATGGTTGAGTAATATTCAATGTTATGATATTTAAGTTGTGGTGTCATTCTTCTAGTGGTGTCGTGTGAACGTCGACTACACGACACTTCACCATTTATGGGCCTAGGGGAGTGCATCTTGTATTCGGTTGCTAATTGCGGGGTTGCCGGAGTGACAGAAACCTGAGCCCCCGTTAGTATATCTGTAACATCCCAAAATTTCAATCAAATGAACAAGAGAGAAATTCAAGATCCCAAAAATGAGGGTTAACAAAAACTTTTTCTCATCATATAGGTTTATGCATGTAGATCACTTTATTAATTATTTTGAGTGTGCAATTGCCATGATGCTTGCTTATGTGTTCTCTCTCACTCTAAAACCCTAGCCATGATTACTTGATCACTCAAATTCAAAGAAAGTGGAATAGAAAAGAAAAGTTAAAAATCAACTTCACATACACATATGGCTTAGGCCATTTTTACAAATCTTTGATCTAGGCCAATTTAATTTGCCCCATTGGGTGTAATTGGTTACTAAACCTATATTAACAACTTTGGAAACAATCAAACACAATTTAAATCAAAATTGAAACAAATATGAGCTCACATATGATTATGGTCATATGTGGCATTTATAATCTGGTACTCACTTTGAGCCACTGTATTTTCACTTTTCACTTCTACACTTGGTCAATTCTTTACACCTCATCCAAGACAACATCAAGCACTACCACTTTGCCAAAAACCACCACTCCAAAATCTTTACCATTTTCAAATGGGAAGCAAGCAAAGTTGGAACTTTATCACATATGTAAGATCATATGCAAAATGTGATTTTGCATCTCAATTCCATTTTGACCACCACCAACACCAAAATGCTACATTTAATATATGATTTCAACCCACCAAAAAGAATTTCAAAATTCGAAAACATTTTTCTTGCGGGCATTCTGTCGAACACATTGCAGGCAGGGTAAAAATCTGAGCCCATACCTCATTTCTATCTTGGACTTGGTCCAACTCTGGCCAAACCTGCAGCACTGGAGCTTCCTCTCACCTCCCTGCACCCTCCCATCAGCTTGCCAAGCACTGGAGCATGCCCACTTGACCAAAACCATGCCATGCCGTGGCATGGCATGCCACCATCATGCCCCTCTCACCTCGGCCCTCCTGGCCTGCACCACCATGCCCACTGGCTTCCTCTCACATCCTTGGACACGCCCATGCCTTTCCTCGGCCAAGACGACACGCACACGCGCGGGCATTGACGCGCCCAGACGTGCCCAGGCATGCCCATGTCGCGCCGGTGCGCGCATGGCGCACACCTGGACGCCCGAGCACGACGGCGCCGGCGTCATCGCGTCACCTCCGCCCCTTGCTATCGGCGCCGGCCGACGCGTGACCGCACCAGAACCGCCCGGACATGGCCCCTGGCCCGCGGGAACGCCGCAGACGCGTAAGCATCCACGGCATCCCGCCATGACCTGCAAGCTCCGGTCAAGCTCGCCGCTGTAGTCCCTCGTTTTCCTCACCGACAAGCGCGTCAGCCTCGCCTAGACGTCGCCCACACCGCTCGCCCACGCCTTGCCCCTTGGAGCCCCTGGACGACGACGCCGTCGACGACTGCCGCGCCACCCCACGGCCACCCCTCAATGCTATAAAAGGGGGACTCCGCCTGATCTGAGCACACCATTCGCCTCCACTCATCACCACACACCTCCTCGCCACTTCAATTCCACCCAATCATCGCCGGAGGCCGTCAATGCAAGGTCGCTGCCGCCGCCGGTGGAGCAAGGAGGAGCAGGAGGCCACCCCAGGAAGCGCCGCGCTACCGGGGGATCCTCGTCCTCGACAACGTCGCGGCGCACCCTCGCCGGCGACCGCCGGAGCCCCCAGGCGTCCTCCGACCCCCTACTGCCGCCGCCGGTGAGTGCCTCGCTCGCCGTCGACGACGCGCTGGACCGTGCGATCACGCTCTAATCGCACGGCTCCCCTTCCCCGTACCGCTTCGGGCGCACAGCCCCACGACGTGTGGCCCCCGTCGAGGCGGCCCGCTGCGGGACGCAGACTTGGGCCGGCCCGTTTTCCTTTTGTGCAGCCCAGTTACTTTCCCGCGCGAGCCCATGAACTCAAATTCAATTTCCAGAATAACTAGAATATGCAATCTGATGCTGACTTTGAAATTTAATAGAGACAAATCCACTCAGCCAAATTTTACAAACTTTATATTTTTGGAAACCTTATGAAATTGTCTACACAATGCCACTGGATAGAACCCTAGATCTTTTGTAGAATTAAAATGACAAAATAAACAAGGCAGGGACTTTTCTGCATTAGAATAATTATTAAAAATCAACCAAACATGCTTTTAAGTTAATTCCACCTCCAATAATTCACATTTCACTTATACTAATTGTTTCTACAAAAATATGCCATGCTTACTTTAAATGATCATGGCTTAGTTGATTTAAATGCCCTTATGGCTATTTCTAGTCAAAGATATTGTCCAAAAATATTAGTAAATCATATGGGAGCTTTTCTTCCATTTAAATCTTGTCATGAACAATCCAATATGAGGTGGAGACTCTGGTCATAAAAATCTCATATGGTTTGTTGATGATATTAAATCATTACCATGCTAGAATTAAATTGTATGGGATGCTACACCCCATTTAAATCATTTTCTCAAAATGATAAGTGTGAAGAGGTTGACTTGGGTCAACCTAGGTCACATATTATACATAAGAGAAATTAAATCTTACAAAGATAATGAGAGGAAATTATTTTTCTGAATAATTCAAAGCAACATGAAAGATTATTATGAGAGGAAATTATTTTTCCTAATCAATAATAAAAACCCATCCACCAACATAATAGTGATATATGATGCTAGTTTAATTTGTGTGAATCATGTGTGTGCTTAGTTTAGTACATAAATTGGTGTGATGATTGTGTACCCCGTATTCGTATTTTAGACGCTAGTACCGAGGAGTATCCGGAGGAGGAGGTCTACTGTCAAGGAGAAGAAGACCACTTTGACCAGTTTCCCAACCAAGGCAAGATAATACTCTTGCAAAGTGTTAGCTCATCCTGAGCCAAGCACCACCCAGTTACTTTATATTATGAGCCTAATTCCCAGTTTTATTTTAAGTTTTACTTACTGTTATTTTGTACTATTGTTTCATAATTCCATAGGGTTAATGTTAGATTAGTACAAGAGTATCAAAGTTAGCCTAGGAGCAAAGCAAATTACTTAGCACCCCTCATCCTTAGATGCTAGTGCTAAATTAAACATGACTACTCTAGATGGGAACATGTGTGGTGAAATGTTGAAATGACTTTTGAAGGTGAATATGACCAAGAGAAGATGGTGATTTTTGATTAAAAACTAGTATTGGTTTGGATGCGATACCTTTCCAATTATTTAGTACCCCCACAATACCTGATTATGGGTAGGGCTTAACTAGAAGTTTATGTATCTTAGTATGAGTTCCCTCTGAACACACATCATAGGGGTTATGCCGAGGCTGCCTCCGTTGTTGAGAAATGATGTGAAGTGAATTGTACGGCCAAGCCCTGTGCAGTTCCCAGGTTGACAGTTGGTCTTCACTGGGAGGCCAAACTCATGGGGAGAGGTGCTCATACTAGGGTTAGTAAATGAAAGGTTATGGTTGATGATCCGCGTACTGTGTTACGATGATTCGGGGAAATCCCGACGGATGAAATCAAATGTTGTGGCACAAGTGTGCAACCTCTGCAGAGTGTAAATCTATTCGAATAGCCGTGTCCACGGTTACGGACGGTTGGAAAGGCCATACAGTTTCCAGTATTAGAATTTGATCATGTTATTGATATGAATGGTGAATGGTGACTTGAGTATTTGAAAACACAACAGAGTTGTGGGAATGACACTAATGTTCCCACTTGAGTTAGTTAGCACTTGAATAAGTCTTTAGCAATTACCTGTGAACAAAATAGGCTTTATGCAAATAAACTAGAGCTTAGTACCCCACTACTAGAAATGTTAGCACTTACACTAGTATTAGTTTGCGAGTACATAAAGTACTCACGGCTGTGTCCCTGGCTATTCAAATGGCCAGACTATGAAGAGGAGCAGCAGTACGAGGAGGACGGTCAGCAGGAAGTCTACAACAACTAGGAGTCTGCTAACGTCAAGCGTTGGCCTGTGGACTATAGAGTCCTTGTATCTTACGCTTCCGCTATGAACTTATGTTTGTTCGTTGACCAGTTCGTTGATCGTTAGATCAACTATTTGTGTAATATGGATCATGTGATTCCAATTTGTAAGACTTTATGAGTTGTAATGAATGATGACTGTGATACTTAACTATTATGCCTCGCAACAACAATATTCCTGGGATTGCGATGTATGACATAATAGGCATCCGGACTTAAAAATCCGGGTGTTGACAATATCGATGCAGGAGGGATCGCAGGATCTCAGAGTTTAAGGCTGTGGTTAGATTTATCTTAATTACTTTCTTGTAGTTGCGGATGCTTGCAAGGGGTATAATCACAAGTATGTATTAGTCCTAGGAAGGGCGGTGCATTAGCATAGGTTCACCCACACAACACTTATCAAAACAATGAAGATTAATCAGTGTATGTAGCGAAAGCACTAGACTAAAATCCCCGTGTGTCCTCGAGAACGTTTGGTCATTATAAGTAAACAAACCGGCTTGTCCTTTGTGCTAAAAAGGATTGGGCCACTCGCTGCAATTATTTCTCTCGCATTTATTTACTTGTACTTTATTTATCTGCAATATCAAAACCCCCGAATACTTGTCTGTGAGCATTTACAGTGAATCCTTCATCGAAACTCTGCCAACACCTTCTGCTCCTCGTTGGGATCGACATTCTTACTTATCGAAGAGCACCCTTTTTATCAATGGTGTTCTCATGCATCCAAATAAGTTTTTGGCTCTCAATAGCGGTAGTCAAGATTTCAAAGAAGTGAGTGCTAGCAATTTTATCTTTGCAAATAACCTTGAATACGCTCTTACCCTTATCGCGTAGAGAGACAACCCAATCCTCTTCTTCATATTCATCCTCATCCTTATCACCACGAGACATATTAGGTTCCATGGTAGGAGGTACCGTGGAACCCTTGGCCATAAGGCATATATGAGGACCGTGAGATAAAGATGAGGAGTTACTTGAGGCTCCTTTCAAGATCTTGTCTTGACCAATAGAATCTTTGGTTTCCTCTACATTGTTAGACACACAACAACTAGAGGAAATAGAAGCATTTTTATCATGGCCACAAGACAATGCAAGCATATCATCATTAGATTTATTCAAGCAACTTACACATGATATGCAAGAACTATCAACACAAGCATGTAAATCATTTCTAGTGCTAGATGTGTTTAAGTCCAAAGATGAAGCATTGCAATGAGATAGAGATGAAGAATCATCAATAGTAAGCTCAATATCAACATTGCAATTTTCATCACCACTCACCATATCATTACCTTGTGTCTTACCACACTTTGGTGAAGTGGATGAAAATGAGAACTCATCACGACCGGAAGTGGAAGCAATACAATCATCCTCAATAATATTGGACACATCATATTTATCTTGAAGCTTTGTCCATAATTCATGAGCGCTCCCAAAAGGCATGATTGAAGAAGTAACTACATTGCTCACAACAATGGAAAACACATGAGAAGCAAGAGCATCGAGACAAGAGTTTTTCTCCTCCTCAAGAGATAAATTTTGAGGATCCTTAGGAGAAGAAAAACCCATGTCAAGAAATCGCTCCATGTCCGGGGACATACCCCGTAAGATTTTAAGCACATAAATTTTCCATAGATCATAATTTGTGCCATAAAATATAAACAAGTTATTGTGCGCTAATCCCCTAACCGACATCTTTACTCTCAAGGCGGTGAAGCCTAAGAATGAGAGACCTTGCTCTGATACCAATTGAAAGGACACGGATGTCGCCTAGAGAGGGGGTGAATAGGCGATTTAAAACTTTTACGAGATGGGATTAACAAATGCGGAATAAAACTAGCGTTTACTTTGTCAAGCCCAAAGCCTATATACTATTGTTCACCTATGTGCACCAACAACTTATTCTAAGCAATGGTTCACCTATGTGCACCAACAACTTATGCTAAGCAATACAAGCAAGTATGTGATAGCAAGATATATATAACTTCAAGCACGATGGCTATCACAAGGTAAAGTGCATAAGAAAGAGCTCGGGTATAGAGATAACCGAGGCACGCGGGAGACGATGATTTATCCCGGAGTTCACACTCTTGCGAGTGCTAATCTCCGGTGGAGAGGTGCGGTTGCTTAGTGCTCCCGAACGCCACAAGAGGCTCACCTTGAGGTGTGGTTGCTCGATGCACACCAACGCCACAAAGGCCTCACCCCAAGATGCGGTACTCACACCACACACCGAACGCCACGAAGGCGCCTCACCTAAATCTCCGGTGACCCTCGCCACAAAGGCCTAGGTCACGGTTCCACTAAGGGATTTCCTTCGAGGCGGAAACCGGGCCTTACACAAAGGTTGGGGCACACATCCACAACTTAATTGGAGGCTCCCAACAAATCACCACAAAGGTCTAGAATCCGTCTAGGGTTCCAAGAACCCAAGAGTAACAACTTTCTTGCTTTCAACTCCACGAATCACCGTGGAGAACTCAAACCGATGCACCAAATGCAATGGCAAGAACACCACAAAGATGCTCAAGTCCTTCTCTCTCAAATTCCAACAAAGCTACAAAAGCTATTGGGGGAATAAGAGAGGAAGAACAAAGGAATTCACAAAGAACACCAAGATCAAGATCTAGAGAGTTCCACTCACAAAGAGATGGATTTGATTGGTAGAAATATAGATCTAGATCTCCTCTTCCTTTTCCCTCAAATGGATTCAAGAATCATTGGAGGAGTAGAGGGATGTGGGAAGCTCTCAAGGTCAACAATGGTGGAGAGCAAAAGGAGGAAGAAGAAGTGGGGAGAAAGAGGAGGAAGAAGGCCTTAAATAGGGGTCTCAGATTTCTGCCCGTTGGGGCCAAAATCGCGACAGGCCGGCAGTGCCGGCCTTGTTCCACCGGCAGTGCCGGGGTGGCCGGCAGTGCTGGCCTTTTTCCACCGGCAGTGCCGGCCCGGCGGCAGTGCCGGGGTGTTCGGCAGTTTCCGGCCCCCCAGTTTTTGCCCAAACACCCGATACGAAAACCTTGATAACTTTTGCATCCGGACTCCGATTTCGATGATCTTGGGCTCGTTGAAATCACAACAACGAGCTCTACAATAATATGCATAGAAACATCATAGTCCAGCAAAGTAGGATAGAAACAAATGGATAAAGGTTTTACCTATCTATAAACAGCAAACCGGTAAAACCTCCAATATGGAAAATGCAACAACTTGAGTTAGGAAACTCGCATTTAGGTGAAACCAATTTTGTTGTAAAGAAGATGACAATAGCTACCCCACAAAGATTGAAAAGCTTAAGAACAAGTGGGGTAGGTTTTTCTATGTATTTTAGAGTGAAACCTCTCAATACGAGAAACCGAGAAAAACTCCAATATCGAAAACGCAACAAGTGATTCATGCGGAATCCGTTTTCGATGAACTAGAGCTTGTCATGAGAATAAGCACAAGCTCTAAAACACCATATGGATAAGATCCAAATAACAACCAAGAAATATGATGCAAGGATGCAAAGGTTTGAGCTCTCCGAAGGATACGATCGAGTTACTCACTCGAGAGCCCTCTTGATAGTACGGCAACTAAACTATAAACCGGTCTCCAACTACACCATGAGACCGGTGAGAAAGAAACCCTATCAAGAGCAAACCTTATCCTTGCGCGTTCCTCTTGAGCTCGATGATGACGATCTTGATCACAACAAGATGGAACGCCTTTCTTGATTGTGCTTGCTTGACTTGTGGATTGCTCCCCCATAATCCACCATGGGAGAGCTTCTTCTTCGGCACATCTTCACATATCCATGATCACCATATGGATGGCAAGCTTCAAGCAAATGATCTCTTCGAGATGGCTCATCTTGAACTTGCACTTCATTTCTTCATTCTTCATCATGTTGATTTCTTGAAGTTAACTTTGAGGGCTCACTTCATCTTCATCTTCAAGACATACTTGACACTTCAAATTCTTCATCAATTTCTTCTTATTGCAACCTTGAAGCCAACATATGGTTCAAGCATTGCCTATGGACCACACCTACAAATATAACTCAATGCAAACATTAGTCCATAGGGATTGTCATTAATTACCAAAACCACACATGGGGGCTCCATGCACTTTCATACACGGCAACACTCAACCATAGTATTCAATATTCATCGGATCCCAACAAAAACAACATGTAGCATTACATAAAGATGATTTTGATCATGATAGGCAGCTGGTAGTTATGCCTTTTCATATGCATGATTTTATATTTTTAAATCAATATTTATTGTTGACATAGGCATCCCCAATGGGCCTGCCGAAGATGGTACCCGGGGTTTACTGGAGGCCCACAACCCGAAGTTCTACAGAACTCAGAGGCCCAGTCGGGGAATAGTTTGGAAAGATAGGATTGTATTAGGAATATTAACTTGTAACTATTGCGGGACGGGTGAAACCCTCCCGGTCTGTAACTTGTGTATCACGAAACCCTCGGCTCCGCCTCCTATATAAGAGGGAGTCGAGGGACAAAGAGGATTCATTGTTTCCAGACAACCTTAGTTTTCATAGCAGTCGAGTGTTTTCCGGCTGAAACCTTCGAGATCTACTTGCCCTCTACTTCCAACTAAACCCTAGTCTACAACTTGTAGGCATTGATAAGTTAATCCCTTATCAATTGTTTCTCCGCAGCAACGCGTGGGCATTGTGCTAGATCTGCTTAATATATTGTTGCTTAATAGATTTGGTGATTTTTCTAAACATGAAGCATAAATTGGAGAAGACAACCATCTTGCTACTGCTATGGACCCGTAGTCCAGAGATGAACTACTCACGCATCACTTCGGAGACGGGCATGGCTGTAGAGGCCTCCGGTGATGATCTCCCTCTCCGTCAGGGTACCGGGAAGAATTTCAGAACCCTCCCAAGCTAGGGTGGCGATGGCGGCCACGGAGGCTCGGGTCTTCAGGTTTTCCCGATCGGATGAATAAATAGGCGGAAGGGCGAGGTTGGTGGGCACCGAGGGCCCCACCGCCTAGGCGTGGCCGGGGGTGGCCGCGCCTAGGCATGGCGTGGCCGCCTCCTAGCACTTCTTCATCTGCCCTCTGGACTCCGTCTTCGTTATAGTAAAATAGGAACTTCGGCTTTCGTTTCGTCCAATTCCGATAATATTTTCTGTAGAACTTTTCTGAAATATAAAAAACAGCAGAAAACAAGGAACTAGCACTGTGGCATCTTGTCAATAGATTAGTTCCAGAAAATGAATAAAAGTGCAACGAAGTGTAAACAAAACATATAGAAATTGGTGTAAAACAAGCATGTAGCATAAAAAATTATAGATACGTTTGCAACGTATCAGCGCTCCCGGACGTACCCTCTCGGCCGTCGTTGACGGCATCCATAGGGCGTCACAAGGTTTTTTCCGATCGGATGAATAAATAGGCTGAAGGGTGAGGTCGGTGGGCGCCCGAGGGGCCCACACCACCCCTAAGCGCGGCCAGAGGTGGCCCGCCCCTAGCCATGGCGTGGCCGCCTCCTGGCACTTCTTCGTCTGCCCTCTGGACTCCGTCTTTGTTATAGTAAAATAGAAACTTCGGCTTTTGTGTATCGACATATATCGACATCCTATAGAGAGTGGCCAAATGGCTCCCGAGCCACATGTAGCTCGTTTTTCGGAGAAATTCAAAGAAATGCATTTCAAAGTTTTTTAAAAATCAGAACAAAATTCTTGATGTGGATAGTAACGAATCCTACTACCGTGCAAAAAGTAAGTCCAAAATTCGTTGTATTTTGGCCTCAGCAAAAATAACAAATCTTGATTTCATCATTGATGAGTACACTATAATCTAGATTTTATCATTTTCATTGAGGACAAAATACAACATATTTCAATCTAAAAATTTACACATTGATATATTTCAACATTAAACGTTATGTATTTCTTTTCAAAATTTTCTGAAGCTAAAATCAAAAAGTTTGAAGTTTTTGAGAAAAAAAAAGAAACCAGGCTACATGTAGCCCGGGCTACAAAAAAGTTTACGTAAATCTAGTTTCGTGGAAAACCAACATTATTTGTGCTGTGTGTAGAAAAATAAGGAAATGTAAGGGGCCCGCTTTGGTAGATCCTCCAATGGCATGCTGGACGAATCTAATCGCCACCCGACAACCAAGACCCACGTCACTGACATTGTGGCCCCACTATTGCCGCGGCATCGCTCCCAGTCTCTATCTCCTCGCCATTGTCTCCGTACGTTCTCCCTCCCTATCCCCATCTCCGCTTCTTCCTCGTCTCCGTCTCCGATGGCTCGCCTACTCGCGCAAACCCTAGCACGCCCGGCCCCAACCTCCGCTTCCCTCCTCCCGCTCCGCGGGTTCGCCACCAAGGTCGAGTTCATCGAGATCGACCTCGCCGACGAAGACGCGTCGGCCCCCGGTGCCGCCGCCGGCGACGGCTCCCCGTCGGTTGAGGTTGTGGGGATCCGGCGCCTGGAGGAGGCCATCCACGGCGTCATGGTCCGCCGGTCCACCCCCGAGTGGCTCCCGTTCGTGCCGGGCGGGTCCTTCTGGGTGCCCCCGATGCGGCGCCCGCACGGGGTCGCCGAGCTCGTCGGCCGGATCGCGGCCTCCGGGGTCGGCGAAGCAGGCGAAGTGGCCTATCAGCCGGAGGCCTACGTCCCTATGACGGAGGAGGAGGAGCTCTCCCTTTCCACAGCTCGGGGATGGCCCTCGTCCGCGTACTTCGTTGAAGGTGAGCGGGACAAGTGACCGAGGAGATCTCGTCGTTAGCGTCTCCAATCTATCGGTACATGAAAATTGTCAAGTTTGACTAGTGCCCGTATATGAAATCAATGTGATTGTTACGGTGGATTCGATACTTCGTACATTTCCTCATGGATGGATTGTCAGATTCAAGCTATAAGTAATCCACTTAATGTCGCATTTTGCCTATAGTCTTCGGGAAGCGTACCGCAGAGCAATTGAGCCATTGCACAGCTCCCATGGTGTCATTGAGTTTATTATCAGTATAGCATTTGATGATTATTCAACTTGCGCAATCTCTTGTTGATACCCTCCACCACATACCAAACTCCACTTTTGAAGATAACTAACCGAAAGGAAAATTGTTTTTTACCATTTGTTATATGGACTTCTGGAGGATATTCTGAGTTTCTAGAGCACTACACGGATAATGTTACTTTATATGTATATTGCTACTGGTATGCTGTTCCAGGTTAAGCGGACCACAACATCTAATGCCAACTCTTCAGACAACATTTATACCTAATTCTTGAGTTGAGGCCGCACATTTGTTCTTTAGAATATCTCCATAGTGTATGTGGGAATAAAAGTAGCTAGTAGTTAGTAGTCTACAAGTTGCCATGTCTTCTTAGTAGTTAGTAGTTTTTTTTTGGTGATTGATTTAGTACAATTTATTTAGATCTATGCACTCTGTAGTCTCATTTATCTATAAATCAAATAAAAGAAAAACTGGACCTTCAAGTTTTACACAGAAGTTCAAAGGCAAAACATTGAACCATGTTAATTGATTTATTTGTATTCTGCTTAAATGATGAATAGTGTAACTGTGTCAGTGAAGGACTAAAGGTCTTAGGATTTTCATCGTATATGAATTACCAAAGCCTTGATAATGTTACTATGTAGCATATAGTGATTCTACCATTTGGTCTGCATTGCATATAAAACTTTGCATCTGCACAACATACATCTCGTTCTGTTCTATATTTTATGCAATATAACACTAATAAATACTTTTTCCCACACAAATGATAACATTATACATTTATTGGTACCGCAATAGTTTTCTTTGTTACCATGTGTGTAAAGCCCCGATGTTATTGACCCACCATTTGGAACACTGGAATTGTAAAGGAAAAACAGAGGAATCGCTCTGCTATATGAATGAGAAACTTTGTGCTGTTCCGTTCACAGGATTGGGCATAAGAATTTCACAGGAATTTTATAGGGTTTGAAACATTCACTCAGACCTCCTTTTGTCGCTCGCTTGCGTAGGGCTAGTCATGGATACACCATTTACGAAGTCAAACGTGAGTGCTGCGTGTACAGGCGAAGGCATAGACGAAGTTGGAAGTGTATTGGAGGCAACTGGGGTAAAAGTTGGAACCTCAGCGGCTATTGGGGCGGGTTCATGGTGCTTTCAATGGTGTTGCTTCCCTGTAACGCTCTGGCTATGAGTGAAGGCGGCTGGAGATGATGGTGGTCCAGTAGCAGAGTCAAGAAATTGAGCTGGGGAGTTAGAGACAACAATTTTATGCTAAACAAAGACAAGGAAGGTTGAGACGGAGCCGTTAACGAGAGGAAATGATGGTAAACTCGCTGGAGTGGCGGTTTGGAACTATTTCTGGAAATGGGGGACGCAGACGGCAATAGGATAAAAAAATGATGGCTTTGTGAAAGCATTCTGCATCCACTGCGTTAGGGGTGTTCAAACACTAGGTGTGACGAACTCATCTAAACTGTCTGCTTCAGATGCTAGTACAACCATGTCTAGCTATCTCATCAGCAGTTCAGCTAGTTCGACAAAATGTATACGAGAACAATTGTGGTTTTGCATGGGTTGAGAATATGTTTTTTGAACACCCGTAGTCTTGCTGACCACCCTAACCCAAATTGGATAATGGCGCAGCTTTTTTTGGGCCCACTTGTAGACATATATTTTTCGTTGCTTATTAACCCATGGCGGTAGTTGTGTTTCCAAAATACATATAAAAAACTAGACCAGTAAGTGAAGTAGTGAACTGGTGGACATCTGATTTACTGGTTCGCTGGTCTGACTACGGGCTCAGACGGTTCAATGCAAGCAAAAAAAACCCATCAAATTTGATTACCGTTATAGTTAGTTTGAAAAAATTGACATCAGATACACTTATTATATATTTTACTTCATGAATAAATCACAAGACAAACTTAGTCCAGTTAGTTTTGGACCTTCTGTCGGGGTGCTTGCTCATTGGTTTGAGGTCTTTGATCCCTTCTTGGTACATCTTGTTGGATTAGTTTTTCCTGTTTTTTACCAAATGGGTCTTTTAATCAAACTGGACCGAACAAGGTGCCAGCTCCCTGTTTTAATGGCTTTATAAAACATATGTCAGTTTGAAGAGAGGCTTGGAGGACGCCTCGGCTGGGTCCAAATGTTTTGAACATGGTTATTAGAATTCATGTAATCGTCTAATTTCCAGTTTCTGCGCTCTAAGCGGCATACCGCATACAAGAAATTTCCTGTGTTATTTTTTCAGTCCTATGGTTTCCAACTTGGTTCCTTTCATGTTCCTTTACTGTACATATTCCTGTACTTCTCCTATTATTTGTTCCAAACACAGCCTTGTAGTTTCTTTGTACATTTCAACTTAGATTTAGCCCATTTGCTCACTTGCTTAGTTATTTTCATAGGAAAATCTCTACGATCAAAGAAGAGATCAATGAAAGATGCTGCTCAGACTGATGATGATGAAAGCTGACTACTTTGATCTCCATTGCTAGGGGTAAGAAGATTTTGATTTCTTCAGGGAATACTTTGTAGTAATTGTATTAGTTTTTAATAGTTTAGCCATTGTTGTTGAAACTTAACCGTATAGGCCTTTATTCGAAGTACTCTTTCTCTACGTCAACTTGTCAAGCATTTATGAGTAGTTCTTTTGGCATCAAATCCATCAAATGTCAGAGTTGCTGGAATGTATTGACATTGAAAACCACCCTAGGCAGACCAATCTTCAACACAAAGACGCTTGATCGGTTGGTTATTTCACTCTCTAAAGGATTGTGGGTAATCGTTCACACTCTGCGGTAGAAGAATAACACCAGAGCTTATGTTACTGAAAATTGTTGCCAGCAGTTCTGCTTCGATTCAGTACTTGATACTTATCAGCACATACAGAATACACACTTGCTGCGTCGTGCTTACTCTTACTGCTTAGTCTTATATCAACAATCATTAAGACTTTCCGAAGACCACCAGCATTCTAGACTTACTAGCCAGAGCATTGTTATTGTGTTACATACTTACATATGGACATATGGTATAGCTATAATCTCTCGTACTTTGCAAACGAGAAAGTTGTATTGTCTTGATAACTGATAAGTATGCTCAAGGTGTTCTGTAAGAACCTCTCCCCTGTCATGTGCTTCTTGCTACTCTATGAACGCCTGTAGTGATGACCTACGTGTAATACCAATGTTGTGGCTCACACATGGAGATTGGGTTGCAATGGTCAGTTCAGAATTATACCCACATAAAAATGGATGTCTTCGACAAAAAACGTAGAATAATGAAAAACACATAAGTTCTGTGGTGTGGAGCTAAAGTTTATACTTAAAATGAATACCTGTTATCTGTATTTCATTAGTAAAATATCCCTTATTAATTTCTGCAATGTCCCTTCCCTTTATATCATAATAAACATGACCTCACTTACAATTGGTGCAAGGGCCTAACCAATGCTGTTTGTTGCTCCATGCGTGCTGGCCTGTTGTCATTATTTTTATTGTTTAACTTTGTTAATTGTTGGCCAACGAGATTAGGCCTAATGTGTAGTCATATACATTTCTCTTGCAGGGTAAAAGTCGAACTAAACCTTTTTCCAGGGTACCCATGAGAAATGTTGGGTATCCTTTTATATAAATTTGGACCCATCTGATCTTGTCTCAGCAAGCTGGAGTAATGATAGCCGCTCCTACTCTCATGGAGACTGGTGAACGATCACCATCATTTCATACCTCAAACATGGAAACAACACAAAAAGTGAGCTTCCTGTTAATGAAGGCAATGCTGGTTAGTTCTTGAGTAGTGGCTAGATTGTGGAACCATATAGTCAAGCCAGCTGATGGAGTCATAACAAGATCTCTTCAGCACTAATCCTTGAGATGGATTTGGTGAATGTCTTTGAATCTTCAATATTTCCTTAAGAGTATTAACATCTTGAAAGTCTATATTTCCAAGGTTGGAAAAGACTTCCTGACACATGTTAACGGGACCCGAGAAAATTAAATGACTTGTGGAAAGCTGATTTCTCTAGTTAGTTCATGTATATTATTGTTGCCACTTACTAGAATTTACCTGTATGACTGAGTGAAATTTCAATATGTTCTTGCTTGACCAAAAACATAAGTGAGCTCACAACAATTTTCTTGTGCAGGATCCTGGAAAGGCAGCTCAGGGTTACATGGCTCTGCTGTGACCATGTACATACAGAAGGGAAGGACCTCAGCACCGATTAATTGCTCCACCACCTGCATTTGGAAGCCAACTGCCACCACAAGGTTGTGATGCTGTATATTTCCTCTGAAGTTGTAGTGTTTATTGTATCAACCAGCCCTTGCACCATAATTTCATTTGTGACAATAAGCATGGAGAGGGAAGCAGGATGATTGTTTCTCGAAACGGCCATCAAGAACTCTGAAACTGGAGTCTAGCAAGGATTCTGGATTGCTTGTTGCGCCTATTGTAGCAGACAGAAGTGAGTCAAAACATTCTCTTCCATCTCCAATATTGGATGATTACCCATATTGAACTTTCTCAGATATATTCATATGAACTGGGAGTTTTGAGTTGGTAAGATTAGAAGTTATGTGAACATGTATGAAGAAGTTTGATATCTTGTGTTATAATTTACGGCAACATGCAACTTTGTATGCGAACTTTCTCTCATCAAGTTTCAAACACGAATGAGGTATTTGCAGATCTGCTACCCCCTCTGTCCACAATATAAGACATTTTGTCAAGCTACTACTCCCTCCGTCCCACAAGCTATGTCAAAACGTATTACATTGTGAGACGGGATGAGTATTTAGTGCCGTATGACTAGTTTGTCTTATCACTATCCAAACAGCTCCTCAGTGGGCGTGTGATATGATGGCAGGCAACTTCCCTAGCTTGTTCCGTATGTCCAGTGAATACAATCATTGACACATGGTTGCTCCCTGCTTGCAACACAACGATCTCAATTCTCAAGTGAAAAGAGAAGGAAATTAAAAGAAGCAACTGCCTGTTCATTAAGCGCGCCTGGGAGTCTGGGATTCTAACACAATGTGCCGTCTAATCTAAATGCACGAAAGTTGCTACTCCTCCACCAAGCAAGTACACATTTTTCATGATTCAGACCATCACCTCAGATCACAACTTTCATCATGATCAGATTGTTGTGATCTTGGATGTATCCATTGTTCCAAATCAACAAGGCAAATACAATCCTCACACATAAAAAAGCTAAAGACAATGCTCAAATCTAATCTTTCTTTGGTGCTCTTTGATGTTTCTTAACACACAAGATTGTTTTTAGTCTTTGTTTCTTCTCTCCTTTTGTGGGGAGTGTAAAGTGTAAACTGCGTGTGTGCTGGGCCTTGTAGTACGTTGATGCCAAATTAGGGCTTGTTTGGTACGAGCGTATTTGCAGGGATGGGCGAGTATTATCCCGGCCCATTCCCGAATCCCTGCACATCCCCGATGGCCTATTTGGTAGAAGAGTATTGGGCCGAATAAATCCCCGCCCATCCCCGGTAAAACTCGTCCCCGGCCCAATTTTGGCTTGGACTAAATCCACGACCTAGAGGTCGCGTATTATCCCCGTCCCCGCTCGTCCCCGTCCGAAACCCTATCCAGACTGCACGCAAGCGACGGCGGCGAGCGAAGCGGCGGCGAGTGTCGAGCGGAGCGGCGGCGAGCAACGAGCGGAGCAGCGGCAAGAACTGCAGGAGGAGCGAGAGAGGCGGAGAACCTTGCCGGCGAACACAAGGATGGGTCCCGCCTAGCCGCTCCACGTCAGATCGCCACCGTTCTTGGTATCTGACAGGCGACGCCACCTCCCGCCGGTCTTGTACTCCAGTCTGCATCCTCTCAGGTAACCCCCTTCTCTTTCTCCCTCTCCGGGTGTGCTAGGTGTGGACGAGCTCCGGGAGGCAGTAGTAGCAGCACGGCGGCGATGTCGTGCAGAGACACCAACGCGAGGGTCATCGACTTGCTGTTGCGCTCCATTTCACCATCTACAGCTCTCTACTACTTGTGCTTGTGTGCAAATACAGAGGAAGTAATCACGTATTTCTCATGTATATGTTGTTCCTACTGATACCCTGTGACTGAACCTTCCTAGACTTTCACTTATGTTCACATTTATCCGTTACTTCATTTTTGTCTCACCTGAATCTACGGAAGTTCTCAGAGTTTCAGTAGTTTTAGCTCTGTTGTTCGTCAGCCTGTTGTCGGCAACAGCTAGTAGCTCTGTCAGTTAAGTTGGTAGGCTTCGCATGTTCTAAATTCAGTTAGGCTAGCTGTGAGATGGCACAGAAGAATTAGTCAGCTGTTTAGCGAGCTAGTCAGTTAAGTTGTTAGAGACCGTTTCCTTCTGTTGATAATAAGGAGAGCAAAGAGGAAAAATTGCATGCAGTACGCAACACCAAGAAATTTACAAGAAGACATATGCTGCATTGATTGGTGCTGTGAAAACTGCTTGCTCTTTTGATGTTAGTTGATATATTAGTTACCTTAGTTAGTACTTAGTACAATATTTATGTGAACAAAAAACACGTGTATATGATCTAAGTGAACCTTGTTAGCCCACTGTCATTATTTATGGGAACGAAATTTTTTGTTAGTTGATAGAATCTAACCTGGTGAAGGGCGGGCCTGGTGCAGCGGTAGAGCCTCACCGCCTGTGACCGAGAGGTCCCAGGTTCGAGTCGCGGTCTCCTCACATTGCACTTCGTGAGGGTAAGGCTTGCCACTAACACCTTCCCCAGACCCCGCACAGTGCGGGAGCTCTCAGCACTGGGTACGTCCTTTATAGAATCTAACCTGGTACTGAAATAATATTCTTGACATTGATATATTAATTCTTGACATTGATAGGAAGAAGTCTAAGCATTGTTCAAGAATTCGGCCGAATCACCGATTAAATGGCCAGTTAATCGCTACTCCTAAGTTATCTCAGGTAGTATAATATATGAAACTCATCCAAGGATAGCTACAGACCGCCGCTTCTTCCCATATTTCTAGGTCCATACTTCAAACCTGTCACTCCCTGGAGTCTGAGGAGAAGACGACGACACGCACCTGGAGACCGTCCTCATGGACGCAGACGAGGCGGAAGGACCCTTCTTCGGGGTCGGCGCGGAGGACAGCCGCGTGGTCCTTGTCGGCGCGGCCGCGGAGGGGTGCGAAGGAAGCTGGAGTACAACCACTAGTACTAGAACATTGAATGAACTTGACTGGCAGGTGACCATGGTGCGCAATATGATTATCCTATATTTCTAATTTGTCAGTTGCATATTTCAGATCCGATGATGCATGTTCTACAGGCTGCTTCACGCTATAATTTGAATTCAGATCTGCTGATGCCTGTTATACCGATCGGCTTCTATGAGTAATTTTGTAATTCAAAATTCAGGCAGCTTCAGAGTTTGTTAGTGTGTGACTTGTCAATTTTAATGTATGCTGAACATCAAGAATGTTGCCATGTCGAGAGTTCAAGTCCAGAGTGGCCTATGATTTATTTGACTGTTTATCATTTGATCTAGCCGATGTACTCCTTGAGGACGTACTAGTGTAAATTTTAACATATAGTGGAGCTCAAGTATGTCTAAGTTTAGAGGTGTCGTGTGGGCCTTTGACACAAAAACTTAATCTTTCCTTATGTTTGTTTATTTAATTGACATTGCCGTTGTGCACAAATCCCTGCGCCAATGCGCCAATCCCTGCCAACAAAATCCAAATGGCAGTTTTTAGAAGTGGGGATTAGGGATTAGTGGAAATGGGGTTTTGTGGGGATAGAGTGATGGGTGGGGATTCACCCAATCCGCTAGCGGATTATCCCCACTAATCCCCACTAATACTCCACTACCAAACAAGCCCTTAGGTGGCACCAGCCTCCAATGAAAAGCACGATAGAGAGAGAGGATGGTACTGCTGGCCCGCACCTATAACAGTGTGAGCTTGAGAATCCTGACCTTATGGCAGTTTGGAGATTCTCTTGTTCATTTCCCACTAATTTTGTGATATGGAGTTTATTTATTTGGTCAGGCCGCGGCAGTACAGGGGAATACCAGGAAAACACCTTATTTCTGATCTTGAATGGCTGGTTCTAGCAAAGTCTCTAAAAAAAAGGCTGGTTCAGGCAATGTTGCCATATAGGTTTCGCTCATTCTTGAAAGAAAGATACTAGCAAGAAAGCACACCTAACAAACATCCAGGAGGCGGCGCAAAAAGCCACAAAACCCATCTAGGGTTCCGCCCTCCTCGTCAGCGATACCGCTGGTCCGCTCCACCTCCGGTGGCCTTGGGGCCTTGGAGGTGTGGCAGACCGCGGTCCCTCGCCGGTGAGGAGTTTCCGTTCTAAATTTAGTTTGCTTTTCAGTCTCTTTTGTGGGATGGTGAGGCGACGGCTACATCCTGAAGTCAGAATAAGGTCGTTCCCGCCCTATCCCTCGCTCCGGTGGTGCATCTAGCGCTGGCGGAGGGTGCATGGACCTGTGTGCCCGTCGGATCTCCTGGGATCCGGTTGGTTTTCGTGTTTGTTGGTGTGGTTTCATGTCAGTCTCTTCTGATCTATGGTTGTTATCAATGGCGATGGTTACTGCTCTGGTACGCTGGTCTGTTGGGACCTTAGCACGACGACTTCTTGTATGTATACTACAACAAGCTCTACTACGACAAGCTTTGCCTGACTCCGACGATGGAGGGACGAGGACAGCGGCGCGCCTTCGGCTCGTGCTAGTGTCTGTAGTCGTCGCTAGGTGGTTTGGGTACCAATTTGTAATTTTCTTTACTTTTTTGGTTATTTGCATTACTGTTGATGATTATTAATAGATCGGTGGATTTCTCACAAAAAAAGGAAAGCACACCTATCATGAACTCAGTACTCAACAACCACCAGATCCCCCCTCCACCAAACTAGGGTTTCCCTAGCCGCCACCTCAGCCCCCTCCCCTCCCCCACCCGGTGATCTCGTCAACGGCAAGAGGGTGGAAGCCCGTTCTTCCATGTTCTAGTTCTGGCAGGTCCTTGTTTTGGATTAGGTTGTATCCCTTTTGTATTGGGTTTAGTTTTCCTAGATGAATATCAGATATATGCTCTTGGGAGCCAAAGCGAATTTCCAAGATGCCTCTGGGTCTCTTTTCCAAAAAAGAAGGTTTTGCTCCTTTGTACACTGATTGGTACCTATATTTTGGGTCAGACCAATGGTAGAGAGAGATCCAATGGTGAAACCGTTACTTTGGTCTTCACCAATTGGTTTTGGCGTGGCGTATGGGAATTTCTTTGAAAGCGTCATCTTGGTGCATAGATTGCTACTTGTGTTGTTTGGTGTGTATCAGGGTATGTATGTCTCAGTGTCTTCATGATTAGTTGTAAGAGTAACAGTACATGTGGCAAAGTCCATGTATTAGCCACCCTCGGTAACTTTTTCTATATTGTGTAAGTTGTTTGGCTTCGTTGTGGTGATGAACATCTTTGAATAAATTCAATTATGTACAAAGCAAGATGTGACAAAAGGATGATCATTTCACAGTCTAAAAACAGAAGGTGGTGTGCATGATGCACAAAAGATTCCTAAAAACATGATTTTGAGTATTGTTTGTATTGAGATCCATTGGTCCTAAGTTTATATGATATTAACCTGATAGGTCTTAGAACAATGTTGAAGTTTTATATGAAGTTTAAGTTAAGATTGTGTTGATTGATTCGAAATTAGTGTGAGTGGTTTGTAACCCTAACTTGGTTTCTCGCCTGTAGAATTATTGGCACCTTCCCTACTCCATTCGAAACAAAGGTGATAGTTGCTCGAGGAAAGGAAATATAATTCTTACTGGTAGTTTAAATACTTTTGGATGAATTTGGTTACAACGAGAGAGTAGGGAGTATCTCGAGTAATGTGTTCGAACGAGAAAGTAATAAGTAGGAAGTGTGTTCTCGGTGGACTTACGATGTTGTTCGCTGGCCTACTCTTATGTTCGGGGAGTCTCAGAATGGTTGGACATGGACCTTGGGTCGTACAAGATTTCCTAGGGGAAAAGCCAAATTAATGCTCTACTTGACATCGGTCTAAGTCACATGAGACTCCTTTGATCTTAAACTAAAGCTAACTAAATGAGTATTGGAGCTTTGTCCCTCTCTCTCCTTCTTGCATTGAGTTGGATGTGAAGCTGTCCTTGAAAAATAACCAAGGCTACGCTTAATTGGTGGTGGTAGGTTGGAACGGTACATGAGTAAAATTTGGTTCATTGTTGGGGGTATCCCGGCCAGGATGAACCTAACCCACCTATCTCTCCACCTAATGGTCTTATTTCTTCATGTTTGATCTTACCTTTTATTTACTCTCTTATTCTTTGACTTGTTGAGACCATGAAATTTCCATAAAATCTTATTGACTTGACTTTCCTTCACTTTTCGTGACTCTCCTTGACTTTGATTTACTCTTGTCTATGTCGGGACAATGTAGGCTTGGGTGAGACCCCAAATGAAATATTATAGCTTCATGAGGCATCTTTGTGCTTGTGAGTCAAAAGTCTTGATGATTTTTTTGCTTCAACTTGGTTTATTCAAACGTGTTTGTCTTCTATCTTGACGAACTCTTGAAGGAAATTGGTGATCTCGAGATTCTATTGTCGTAAAGTCATCGATATTGAAATCATTTAGATGGATATAAGCACACTCTACAGAAGGGTTTGAGAAAATCATTCAGGGGGTGTACGCCTAAAGGGTCTCCCTAATTTCTATTTTCCCATAGGACTTGCAGTTATTTTCTCCCATATATTGGATTTTTGTTGAGATTATCCAAATTTATAGTATTTCTACCATCCTTTCGAACTTTTTATCTGTGAGGGAATGGAAACTTTGAACTCCTTCATTATGTTTGGGTGTGGGAGGATTATCCTTTAATTACATGGGACCTTCACGGATGTTTGAGTAATTTGCAAACTTAAAGTGTCATTTCTTGCATATTTATTCCAATCTCATCAACAATTTCTCAAAATGTGGGGTCGTTTCTGAAAAAACTTAGAATGCAATACACATCCACAATTTCATAGAAATTGTAGGGTTTTTTGTGAACTTTCTTTGCACAAAGGACCTATCCAAAATTTCCCAAAAAATGGATTTGCTTGGTTGGAAGATAGGTCCATAATGTTTTCAAATTGAGGCATTGTTTCTTTGTAAAATTTAGTCGAGCGCGAAAGCTCCTTTAATTCTCTAACTGTGAACAAAATTATTCAAAAATTCGTACAAACCATCAGGGGTGCAAATGTTATGAGGCATTCAAAATAGAAAATGAAAGCATAATGAGGCATTTTGGGTGAGGCCTTTCCAACAATGCCTTGCTCGTGAAGACCAAATCTTCCCTAAAAAATAGTACTCATATGAAAATATTATATCGTTTCTCGTATTGGCCACTCCGGTTATTTCGATAGTCTGGAGGCTCAATCCGGAGGGTTTGGAATGGACATCCGGAGCGCAAGGATTCCAATTTTCTTATCTAGTTTTTGCGCAAACTAGTAGCTTATGCTTTTGTCGGAGATGTGGTGAACAAAAACCCATTTGCGTGGCTCTGGACACTGAACCCATAGGTTTCGGGATGGACCTACGGGATGCATACAAGAACTCCCAACATGCATTCCCCTTTGTCCTATAAAAGGGGCCTTCTTCCCTAGGGAAGAGAGGATTCTTAATTTGGTATTTCTCCATTATTTTGAGCTCTCACCTTCTTCCCCAGAGTGTAGAGATCAAAGTTATGTAAAAGAATCCATCGGATCTAGGATTCATTTGATGATCTTCTCCTTTGTTCCTTTCGTCTCCCATCTTCCCATAGAATTTGTGGCTTGTGATATTTGAGAGAGAGGAGAGAGATATGTTTAAGCATCATCTTGGTTCGCATTTGTTGCACTGGTTTGAGCTCTCTGCTTCGACTAGTTCGAGTAGGAGTTTGCGAACTTGCAACTGTTGGAGAGCACCACCTCCTAGACGGTATGGTCATTCTTGCCTCGGTGGCCTCTTTTGTTGAGATTGTGAAGAGGACCGAGTTACTCCTTGAAAACTTCCAAGTGCAGATATTCGTAGCACCATTCATGTGGAAGTACGGAGTATCGAACCGTAGAAGTTGTAGGTAATACTTTTGTCGTCTCCAGTTATATGTGTCACTTATATAGCCTTATATGAACTTTAAAAAATTAATAGTAAAATAGAAGGTAACAATTAACGAAGTGAAATAACAAAGCAAGTAAAGAATGGGTTTCAAGTATGACATACAAGGGTGGGGTTCATGGGTTCATTTGATCTCTCTCTCTCTCTCTCTCCAATAGACCAGGTGGCATAAAATAAATCATATATATGTGAGTAATTAATTATGCAAGACACAAACATTGTGAAAGGAAGCTCAACATCTATATGAGCATCAAAACAAGTATGAAGCTAATACTCTCCCTAAGTGTTTGTAATCCACACCAACACCGAAGATTTAAGTACTAAGTACAAACAATCACCCTACATTCTATGGCATGAACTTGGTATTAAGTCGGTTATTCAAGGCATCTTTCCTTTGTTATCCCTAGCAGCGTAATCATAGAAATACATACATATACAACAAATCATCATCTTCTATCACCAAGATGTTGTTCTATCACCGGGGCTAAGTCACACCAGTCAACTATCCCAATTAACGCACACCATTCTCTCATAGTGTTCCACCTGCAATGGATTAACACAAAATAATTGCATGGTATATAACATACGTGTGCGCAACCATCAAATCAAACTATTGTAAGACACAAACGTATTTAAGTGAAGCTCGAGATAGAATCTACCAGTCTATTCTAAATTATAAGATGTTCTAGGTTTTTGTAATCATATTTATCTCGATACATTTTAGTGTATGTGTTCCCTTAGTTAAGTTCAGTATGTAGTTGTTATCACCGGATTTTGGCCAAGTCAGGAAATGGGCCGTAAGTGAAGATGGGCTTGAAGGACGTACACATGGAGCATCTTCGAAGCGGCCTTGCGCTAAGAGTTTGGGCTAAGTTGCCCATGTATCTGTAATATAGTAGATTGCATCATGTTTAGAATTAATAGATAGAGTCTGGCCCATGCACGGTTAGGTGCACGCCTCAATTAGAAAGTCCCTTGGACTATAAATATGTATCTAGGGTTATCGGAAAAGGAGGACAATCACGTTCACAACAAACACAAATCAGGCGCATCGCCACCCCTTTCTTCGAGGGTTTCTTCCGGATAAGCATCATGCTGCCTAGATCGCATCTTGCGATCTAGGCGTCGCGTTATTCGTCTACCTTGTGCTGCTCGTGCTGAAGCGTTGTTGATGGCGAGCAGCACTACTTATCATTAGGTGTTTAGGGGCTTGCATTGATGCTTTCTCGTGCATATCTGCGTGGCAATGCCGTCCCTCGACACCTAGCTGCCCTACACCTATCGGGTGTAAGGGCAGCATCTTGCTTGTTCGTTACTTAGTAGATCCGATCTGTTATAGTTGCTCCTTGCTCCGCAGTTAGTTTAATATCTGCATAGTTAGGCCTTATGCTGGGGTCGGACGATCCGGTAGTGCGTTAGGTGTTGTTTGTCGGCAAGGGATGTTCCGGGAATCAACGTTATGTTGGTTTTTAGGCCTCTTGTAGGGGTAGTTTGCATCATCTTCCGTAGCTGCTAGGCCCGATCGCACGTAGGACGTTCCGGTTATGCGGTGAAAACCCTAAACTGTCGTAGATCGGTTTAGCTTTGTTTTGATCAAGCAGGATCCCCATGTCATTGCAAATCCAACGTGAACCATGGGGCGATCGGCTCCTTGAGCCGATCCACAGGCAACCTGAGAGCCGATAGGGCTCGTATTTAATGTTTACGTGTCTACCATGCATGAACAATCGAAGCAATCTAACACCTTCCTGATCGGGTCTAGGTCAGGTGGCACGCCCTAGCAACCGCCAGGACGTGGCTGGAAGACTTGCGGGACGACGCGAGGTGCCGGGTCCACTAAGCGGCCTTGGGAGCCTCCGGCTCTTCGTGTTGCTTAACCATTGCCCGACGGTGGGTTTTGGCGGGTAACACATTCTGCACGCCCGGTGGGACATCTTCTGCAACATCCACGTCAACACCGACACCCGAGATGGCAGAGGAACATATCACATACGAGGATCTCCCCTGAACACCGAAGAAGTACGATGAGCTGAAGGCCATCGTTGATGCCGAACTCATCGGCTCCTTTGAGAAGACCCGTTCACACGACATCAGGTTCAAAGGATTCACGCCACAAGGCGTCCTCGAGGTTGGATCTGTCTCTCCCTTCGGAGGAACGTGAGCCCTGCGACAGGAAATCAACTACGTGGTGGCTCATTCGCTGCATCGGCATTCTAAGAGCCTGTAAATGCTTTGGAGCGCGTAGCGCTCCAGTGGTGCAAGAGATCATGAAGCATCAGTACTCCCTTCAGGACCTGCTCTAGGGACTCACCAGGGAGAGGTGCAACTCCACACCAGGGCACCATTGCCGTACTCGATGGCAGCTCCACAACAACAAGGTTCACCGGCATACGTTGTCTACAAGGTTGGAGGTGATCCGGCGTATCGTTCTTATATGAGCCGCCCAAGGAGATCCCGCACGGGTACGTGTGCACGTTTGTGCCGGACTGCAACAACGGGACGCAGGCGATCCAGGCTCCGACAGGAGGGATTGTCGGAGCAGGAGCAATTGTTCCGGCAGGAGGAACGGCTGCAGCAACGGGGAGTTTGGGGGCAGACGTTGAGAAACAGGCGTGGCTAGCCAAGTACGCCACTGCACCAATTCATGAAAGCTCAGCTGCTACTTCCTCCACCGCGGATCAGATCGGTGCAGTCTGAGAGACCAGTTCGGCATCCTGCCGAAGAAGAAGATAATCGGCTATTTCAAGCCGTACCCCAATGAGTTTGACCTGATCCCACTACCACCTAAGTACCGGCTCCCGGACTTCACCAAATTCAGTGGGTCAGAAGGATCAAGCTCAATCGAGCACGTGAGCCGATACTTGGCCCAGTTGGGCATGGTTTCAGCATCGGATCAGCTACGGGTGAGGTTCTTTTCGCAATCCCTCACCGGGCCGGCTTTTGGATGGTACACCTCGTTGCAGCCAAATTCAGTGCGATCATGGAAGCAGCTAGAGGAACAGTTTCATACACAGTACCATTCAGAAGCTGGCATTGCCGAACTAGCACAGGTTCGGCAGGAGAGACAGTGTCGGAATACATTCAGCGTTTCAGAATGTCAAGAACCGATGTTATTCGGTTCATTTAACGAAAGAAACGAGCTGGCCGTGGCAGGCCTTGCAGCGTCATTCAAGGATCGACGTTCCAAGTGGAGTACAACTGGCGCGCACATGGTCCAGGTGACCTTATATGAACAGCGCCATCCGAACTATACCAGGACAAGTTCAAGCGCGCGATAACCCTGGTCAATGCGATGAGGATGAAGATTCGCGAAGATCGGAAGTCGCAGTAGCCGAATGGACTCGGACGGCGTATGTGTCTGCAAATGGGTGAACCCGCAAGGGACTCCAAGAGGGTTTGACTTTGACGTGAGCAAAGCTGAACAGATCTTCGATCTGCTACGAAAGAAAACAGTTGAAGCTACGAAGGCCACAAGATCCCTACGGCACAAGAGATGAAAAAAGGCCATACTGCAAATGGCATCATACGTTCACGCACGCCACCAACGACGCAAAGTATTGCGCGCACAAATTCAGATGGCGATAGAATCAGGCCGATTAACTTTCGGACAGTTTGCCATGAAGGTAGACATGCGTCCGTTTCCGGACGTCAACATGGTGGACCTAAGCCACTCCATAAGGAAGCCAGGGTTCTCTTTTGATGTCAATATGGCAGGGCTTGTGAGCCGCCATGACAAAGATAAAGCAGAGAGCAGCCACTCCCGTGGCAAAGAAAAAGAGGAGGCCGTTCCACGCCCGGCCCCAAGATGATGATAGACGGTACCTAACCGAGGAGGAGGTGAGAAGCATACGGTATCAACGCCCACTCTCCGTGCATCTCCTCAACAAATATGAGCAGCAGTATGACCGACGTCGGCGCTACGACGAAGACGATGAAAGATATCGTCGGTCGATGCGGACAGGAGGTATCGTCAGTATGATAGAAACAATGACGGGTACGAGCGTCACGCTAGAGGGAGGTCAAGGGAGCAAGATGACATGGATAAGCACTGGAACTGTCCCTTCTTCAAACATTGCTGGGACTCAGGAATGAGCCGATTGCCAACAATCGAGAACTGAGTGCAAACATCAAAGGAGGGCAAACGAAGTTTCGGTGTTCGAGCGTCTAGGGCCTCTCCCACCTCGGAATAAACAAGCTGAGTCATCTCAAGAAGAAGACTTTGAGGAGTCGGATGGAGAAGAAGATAGGTATCACCGACCAAGGTGGTGCCCGATGGACTCAGCCATTCTCGAGCGTAGGGTGCAGCGGCTGCGAAACTGGGAAGAAGCGAGCACAGCACCACACGTTGAAGAGCGCGGCCCGATCTGGCGCGAAAATTCAGCAAACATTGGAGACAAAGGCGCGCCCGCCAAAGAAAGTATGGCGCCTAAACGAAAGCCGATGCACGGGCATCGGCTGCGATGCGAGGCATCGGCTGATACAAACATGGTATCCGTGATCCGGACGGTAGCAGGTCCAAGACATTGGACGTACGTGGCAAGGCCGATCCTGCGATCGGCCCTCAAAATGAAAAGCAAAGGATCTTATCTCCAGCATGCCACGTAGCTACAGTGGGAAACCGAGAAGTGCTAAACCTTCATGAAGCATTGCAATGGAAAGGGAGGCCGATTCCCGCAATCGGCCAAAATTGTCCTCGACATGCGTTTTGTCTGTGTTCAGCGTTGATCCGACGGATGCCTGAAGAGCCGATACCATCAAATACTTGACAGAATCGGCTCGGGGGGCACATAGATGGATGAGACTCGAGGATACAAAGCTTGGAGTGCATGTCAAATGCCCAGCAGAACAGCTCAAATATGGGGGCCGATACGTAGACAAATCGGCGTAAATTTTTTTTTGGAAAATCCAAAATTTTTAGGCACAGCCGATGCATAGACATCGACTTAAGAATTAAAAGCCGATGCACGGCCATCGACTCAAGGGATACGACTGTTACAAGATCCGATGCAGTCACCAAGGTACGTAGCGAGGTTCTACTGAAGGAGTCCCTCAGTGGAATGGTTGGTGGTTCCGGTGGCAAATCTTCAAGATCAGCAGCGCCTGCGTAAGCATGCAGATGAGGTTAGGATCATGAGAACGGCCGATGACCATCCAATTGGCTGTGATGTTTCCTCCTGGGGCTTGACCAAGGTGACAACTTCATCAAACATCTTCACCAGAAGCTGCATCAGTCTGCCCGAGGTGATGAACCAATCCGAGCAGCAAGACGCAAGAAGGGGGCTAGGAGGAGTTCAAGGGCCACTACGTTTGAGACTTCTTAGTTCAAGGGAGCTGCTGATCTCCTTGGGCGTAAGCTTTCCTGCCCTGTTTTGATGAAGAGCTGGAGTGGCTCGGGGGGCAGCTCACCTTGAAGGTTCTCTGCTATTGAAAGCCGATTTGGTCAGAATCGGCTGAGCACTACGGTTGGGAAGCCGGTGATGGCCCATTTGGCTGGTCCACTTCTGTTCTCGCCTTGACCGAGGCTCGGGCAGCTAGCCCTGAAGATTCTTCGCTCTGAAGAGCCGATGGTGTCGAAATCGGCTGTCTCCGCATCATGACCATTTCGAAAGGTGGCAAGCTCTTGCAGAAGAAGACTACCAGGTTGATGGGAGGAGTTTGAAGAAGGAGCCATCATCATTGATTAGGCTCTAGACCAGTGTGTTGCTGCAAAGAAACATCACAGGGGAAGCTGTGAGCAAATGGCACCTGTTTTGCAAGAGTATCAGCTTCAACATCAAGGTTGTCAGCAGCGGGCTAAGAAGCTTTCCTGGAAGCATTAACCCAGGAGTTTTGCCGTCAGAACAAACATCACGATCGGGTGATTTTGAAGTCCAAAGATCGTAGGGTCTCAAGGCTGTGTGCTGGATGTGTTCGATTGGGAGTTTGGATCTGAATGTCAAGGATTGCAAGTTACCATTTGAGGAGGTGATTAGATTGATCAGTCTTGCAAGTTATTATAAGAGCTGATGCATTGCCATCGGCTCATTGGACATCGACCAAGGTGATAATCGGCAAAATCAATACAAGGGAGAATCGGCTAAATCAATTTGCAAGGAATCGACAGAGTCAAATTGGGGAAATTCTTCATTGATAAACAAGATTTCTTACATGAAGAGCTGATTGCTCTCAAAAGGAAGAATTAGGGGTACATTGCCCCTCCTACGACTACTGATCCTATGCTAGGGGTCCTATTTAGGGCTATTGTTGCCCTCATCATCGCCGCCACCATCGGTGCTTCCGGCGGGCTCGTCGTCGCTGCTGCCGCGACCACCTGGAGGGCCCTCGTTGTCCTCATCATCTTCGCCAGCGTCGTCTTCGTCGCTGTCGAAGTCACTAAGGTTGCCCGGCCAAGGCGGGCGCTTGGCGGCGGCTCGTCGGAGGAGGTGCTGTCCTCCTCCTCTTCTTCTTCCTTCACCTCCTCGGCGGAGGAGCCGTCCCAGGAGTAGCGATCATCGTCGCTCTCCTCCTCCGGTTCCCCAAAGGCGAGGAAGCGGAGATCGCTCTCCCGTCCGTCAAGGACTGGTCATCTTCGGACCAGACGGAGGAGTCGTGGCTCGACTCGTCCCCGTCGGCAATGGCGCGGCGGATGATGGCTGCGTGGGCCTCTTGCGGGTCCCACTCGGCGTCGGCTCTCGGAGGGGGGAGGATTGGACAGAGAGTCTTGATGCCACAGAGGAGGAAGAGGAAGAGGACATGGTGGCAGAGAAGGGCTTTTGGAAGTGCTGATGCAAGGGGATGAAGAGGAGAACTGTTCGATGCGGTTAAATAAAAGGAGATGGATATTTAATTGTCGAGCAGTTTTCGAGGACATGGTGCCAAAACTGTCAAATCGTGCAGAGAAGTTGGGAAGGCAAGTCGTCATGATGAGAAAATACTGCGACGGTTCTGCTCTGCCACATGACCCTTCGAAGAAGACAGATGGTTTTGCAATTATCATTATCAAAACCAGGGGGGCATGTGTTATCACCGGATTTTGGCCAAGTCAGGAAATGGGCCGTAAGTGAAGATGGGCTTGAAGGACGTACACATGGAGCATCTTCGAAACGGCCTTGCGCTAAGAGTTTGGGCTAAGTTGCCCATGTATCTGTAATATAGTAGATCGCATCATGTTTAGAATTAATAGATAGAGTCTGGCCCGTGCACGGTTAGGTGCACGCCTCAATTAGAAAGTCCCTTGGACTATAAATATGTATCTAGGGTTATCGGAAAAGGAGGACAATCATGTTCACAACAAACACAAATCAGGCGCATCGCCACCCCTTTCTTCGAGGGTTTCTTCCGGTAAGCATCATGCTGCCTAGATCGCATCTTGCGATCTAGGCGTACGCGTTTATTCGTCTACCTTGTGCTGCTCGTGCTGAAGCGTTGTTGATGGCGAGCAACACTACTTATCATTAGGTGTTTAGGGGCTTGCATTGATGCTTTCTCGTGCATATCTGCGTGGCAATGCCGTCCCTCGACACCTAGCTGCCCTTACACCTATCCGGGTGTAAGGGCAGCATCTTGCTTGTTCGCTACTTAGTAGGTCCGATCTGTTATAGTTGCTCCTTGCTCCGCAGGATTAGTTTAATATCGCATAGTTAGGCCTTATGCTGGGGTCGGACGATCCGGTAGTGCGTTAGGTGTTGTTTAGTCCCTACAAGGGATGTTCCGGGAATCAACGTTATGTTGGTTTTTAGGCCTCTTGTAGGGGTAGTTTGCATCATCTTCCGTAGCTGCTAGGCCCGATCGCACGTAGGACGTTCCGGTTATGCGGTGAAAACCCTAAACTGTCGTAGATCGGTTTAGCTTTGTTTTGATCAAGCAGGATCCCCATGTCATTGCAAATTCAACGTGAACCATGGGGCGATCGGCTCCTTGAGCCGATCCACAGGGCAACCTGAGAGCCGATAGGGCTCGTATTTAATGTTTACGTGTCTACCATGCAGGAACAATCGAAGCAATCTAACACCTTCCCGATCGGGTCTAGGTCGGGTGGCACGCCTAGCAACCCCGGGACGTGGCTGAAAGACTTGCGGGACGACGCGAGGTGCCAGGGTCCACTAAGCGGCCTTGGGAGCCTCCCGGCTCTTCGTGTTGCTTAACCATTGCCCGACGGTGGGTTTTGGCGGGTAACAGTAGTTCATACTGAAAATATCCAAAACATCTTATAATCCGGAACATAGGGAGTAACTAGCAGAATTCTAGAAGTGATGCACACAATTAGTGCACCTCATCATCTATCTATGAACGGTGCTGTTGGAGATATGCCCAAGAGGCAATAATAAAGTGGTTATTATTATATCATTGTGTTTATGATAAATGTTTGCAACCCATGCTATAATTGTGTTAACATGAAACGTTAATACATGTGTGTTTTGTAAAGAAACCAGAGTCCCTAATAAGCCTCTTGTTTAACTAGCTTGTTGATTAATCGATGATTATGGTTTCCTGATCATGAATATTGGATATTATTAGTAATAAGATCATATCATTAGGAAAATAATGTGATGTACACACACCCATAGTAAGCATACCAATAAGATCAAGTTGTTAAGTTGTTCTGCTATAACCTGTAAGATACATAGCAACCTAATCATTTGACCATGAGATCATGTTAATCACCAACACCTGAGGAATACTTTGATGACATCAAACGCCACTTCATAATTGGGTGTTTATAAAGGTGGCACTGGGTATTCTGAAAGTATGAGTTGAAGCGCATGGATAAAGAGTGAGATTTGTCCATCCAAATGACGGATAGATATACTTTGGCCCCTCTCGGTGGAATGGCATCCAATTAGCTTGCAAGAATATGAATAGGTTACGATGGATGTCATATCACGGTACGAGTAAAGACTACTTATCGGTAACGAGAATGAACTAGGTATGGAGATACCGATGATCGAATCTCGGATAAGTAAAGTATCACACAGCAAAGAGAATCAGTATCGTATGTTTATGGTTCTTTTGATCATGAAGTCATCTTTGAATATGTAGGAGCCATTATGGATCTCCAGGTCCCGCTATTGGTTATTGGTCGGAGAGGTGTCTCGATCATGTCTGCATAGTTCATGAACCGTAGGGTGACACACTTAAGGTTCGATGTTGTTTAAGTAGATATGAAATAGGAGATGGACACTGAATGTTGTTCAAAGTCTCGGATAGGATCCAAGACATCACGAGGAGGTCTGGAATGGTCAGATAATAAGATTCATATAAGGAAAGTTAGTTTATGGGATTTGGAAAAGTTCGGGATTATTTCGGTGGAAGACCAACGTATTCCAAGAAGGTTCCGAAGGGGCCACTGGTGGGCCCATGACCCCGGGTGGGGCCACATGAGCCGAGGGGGTGCAGCCCAGCCCTAATGGGCCAGGCGCACCATGCCCCAAGGCCCAGCCGGCCAACCCACCAAGGGATAAGGGAGAATCCCTAAAATCAAGGGGGAAACTTGGGGGGCAAGTTCCCCCCTCCCCTTGTGCGCCGGCCCTAGGGGTGGAGGACGGTCCAAGGCCACACTACCCGGCCCTTCCCCTATATAAAGAGGGGAGGGGGCAGGGGCGCAGCCCACCCCTTCCCACCTAACCCTAGCCGCCACCCTCTCTCCCTCCTCCTTCTTCCTATGCCGGCTTGGCGAAGCCCTGCATGATTTCTTCCCCACCACCACCACCACGTCGTCGTGCTGCTGGGATTCCGAGGGGATCTACTACATCCGCTGACCGCTGGAACAGGGAGAGGACATCTACATTGACTTTGTATATGTGATCAAGTACGGAAGTGCTGCCCGATCGCAGCACTGGAAGGAACTTCTTCATCAACCACGAGATCTGATCTCGTTAACGCTTTGGATCTTGTCAACAAAATAGCTATCATTATTATTCTCATCACCATAATCATCAAATATAGGAGGCATATTGTAATCATAATTAACTTTCTCCTCAATAGTAGGTGGACTAAAAATAACATAATCATCATTGTAATTATCATATATTGGAAGCATAATATCATCATAGCAAATTTCCTCCTCAAAAGCTGGGGAACTAAAAAGATCATTTTCATAAAAACTAGCTTCCCCAAGCTTAGACTTTTCCATAGCATTAGCAATAATGGTGTTCAAAGAATTCATACTAATAACATTGCTACTAGCATGCAAGTAAAGTTCCATAGGTTTTTTAATTTTCTCTTCAAACACCTCATGTCCTAACTCAAGATAAATACTATAAAGCTCTCTAATTTTGTTGTTGTTTTCCATTAAGCCTAACTATTGAAAATAAAAACAAGAAACAAAAAGATATAATTGCAGAATCTAAAGGAAATAACTTCGAGCACTCACCAACAACTAAAAAACTTAGTAGCCAGAGGATGTGATTACCTTTTACCTTACCTCCCAGGCAATGGCGCCAGAAAAGAGCTTGATGTCTACGCACGCTTCTATTCTTGTAGACAGTTGTCGAGGGTACTCCTCGGCAATGCTCCGTCTGGGGCTTAGGGTAGACGGAATCCTGCAGGCTGACAGAAAAAATCGGATACCAAACAAACGGGGAGAGAGATTTACCCAGGTTCGGGGCCCTTGATGAGGTAAAACCCTTACTTCCTGCTTGTCTGATCTTGATTATTGGAAACTATCGGGTTACAATGGGGTAGCCGAAGGCTTCGACTACGATCTCGTCGAGAGGCTAAGTTCTAAGGTGACCTAGCTCTAAACTTGCGGTGGTTATGGATATGATGATTGTGTGCGCCTCGGCACACTCTCTCCTGGCCCTTATATTGGGAGTCAGGTCTCAAGAGTTCTATCCGGGTTCGACTAAATTACAAAGAGTTCTACGTGTAAGCTTTCCTTGTTTCTTCGTTTTCTTGCCTTGTTCGTCAAGACTCCTTCCATGGAACCGACATAACGGCCCACCTTGGTCGATGGATGATCTTCATGGGCCCCTGGTTGAGCCGTAGGAGGTAGCGCAATACTAGTTACCCGAAGGGTAATGCCCACATCAGTAGCCCCCGAGTGACTGGCCGAAGAAGCTTCGGGCAGGGACTAAAATTGTCTTATGTCGAACATTCAAAATTGCCGGAAGACTTAAACTCCTTTTGAATAGTAACGCCTTTTGTATCGGGTGCGCGTTCAGCGCTCCCGATGGGAGTAGCCCCCGAGTCTAGGCACAGATTCTTGCAACCGTGTGTAGACTCAAGTTGTACTACTCGAATGTTTTTCTTCTGCCGATGCTTTCTTGTAAACTGTCGTGATCATCCGATATCTTTTTATATCGGGTCTTAAATACCTTCAAGTATGTTTGTGCTCGTTGGTAGTACGTAAAGGATGCTAAGTAACGTGCCCAACTTTACTCGATAAATCGATACTGGTTAACTGCCGATGGCAAAACAATGTTACTCTACTCAGAATCAAGTTCTCGGGCATGATCCTGGGCCGTGCGAAATCCTCGAGTCCACAGTTTCTATCGGGTGCGCGGTCAGTGCTCTCGATGGGAGTAGCCCCTGAGTCTAGGCACGGATGCTTGCAATCGTGCGTAGACTTAAGCCAAGCAACTCGATTGTTTCAATTTCCTTCGGATGCTTCCTTCAAATACTTTGTTCGGATGCTGGTACTTCCTATGACATCATTGGTGACGTAGTCACTGCGGCGGTTTGATTGACAGGACATGACCTGACGGGCCCACCCTACTTCTGCGCGGTCAGTTAGGAAATGACTAGTGCTTGTGCATTGACCGAGGTGCCTCCTCGATTTCCGCGCATAGTGGGATTAATGGGCCGCCGGTTTTATCTCTCCTTCCGGACACGTGTACCACTGGATCTTTGCCCATCTTCCCACGATCTCAGAGTAACGGCCACAATCTCCAAGCATTCCCCATTATAAATAGGGAACATTTTCCTGTTTTCACTTTTTACGCCTCCATATTGCTCATCTTCCTCCTTGCCATTGCCTCTGCTTCGAAGAGCTCAGCCGCCATGGGAAAGAAGAAGGCAACCGCTGGTTCGAGCGCTACTGCAGGTGCGGCCAAAGTTGGCCTTGATTGGTCTGCTTCCACCATCTCCAAGCGCGAGTAGAACAAGTTGAGGTCGCTCGGCCTCATCTCATCTGCCGAATCCGACTTCCTCCATCCAGGTCCTTCCTCTCGTCCAAGGCCTCCAAAAGGCTTTACTGTTATGTTCGCTGCTTTTTTGTTTCACGGTCTTTCTCTCCCTGCCCATGAGTTTCTTCGCTCCCTCCTTTTCTTCTATGGGATTCAGCTCTGGCAGCTGACTCCCAATTCTATTCTCCACCTTTCTATCTTCATTACTCTGTGTTAAGCCTTCCTCGGCATTGACCCCCACTGGGCTTGTGGAGGAAGATTTTCTACGTCAAACGCCACAATGGTAATGACAGTCCTCCTGTCGTCGGTGGCGTCGGCTTCGTCGTCAGGAAGGAAGTCAATTACTTCGACTACCCGATGAAAGAATCAGTTCAAGGCTGGCGACAAAAATGGTTTTATCTTCGAGACATCCCAGCACCAGGGCGGCGCTCCAATATTCCTCCATTCGAAGATGTCCTTTCTGAAGTGCCGAAGAAATCCAGGCGAAACACTTTAACTGCCGAAGAAAGTGTCGTAGCTGATCAACTATATGAAAAGGTCTTGGACCTGAAGAATGCAGAAGGTCTAACAATGTGCGGCACTGAGGTGGTTTCAGTGTTTCTAAAGCGTCGGGTGCAACCGCAGATGCCTAGGCCTCATCAGCTATGGATGTACACTGGCGCGATGGATAAATTAAGGATCGGTTCAGCTGACGTATCCGAAGGGGATCTTCGAGACGAGGTGCGACGTCTGACTCGCCTCAGCCAGAAGGACAACATCGTTTTGACTTCGGCTCGCCCTCCTCTTGACCTTAAGCATCTTCCTGCCGAGGTAATCTTACTTGCATTTACATCGAATGTTGCTTTTATGTCCGAATCTGAATCTATAACTTTCTCTGTCGACAGGCTTCCACCGTTGCTCAATGCTATCCTCCTACTCCCGAAAGTGGGGTAGCTCCAGAAGAGGATGCTGCTTTCTGAAGAGACTGAAGATGATCAGCACATTTTCGAGGACAACGACGTCCAGGGTGACGAAGCCCCCGAGGATGATGCCTTCACAATGTCTATACGACGCAGGAAGATCAATGAAGATATTATGGCGACAGCTGAATCGAGTCCTAGCGCACAAGATGATGATGCTAACGCGACTGCTTCCCCTGCTCCTTCTCAAGAAACGTCGGATCCTCAAGCTGCAAAGGGATCAACAAATCTTTTTGCCGAAGAAGATGACTTGGAGTTAACTTCGTAAGTTTTTCCCCTCTCTTTGTACCTAAATTCCTTCAATTTGTCTGAAATTTGTATTTACTCTTGTCCAGCTCCGATGACGATGATGAAGTCCCTCTCTCGAAGAGGGCTAAAATACTGTCTGAAAAGACTAAATCGGCAAAGGAATCAAATCCTTCGACTGCTGAGCCTACTCTGCCGCCAAGAGCAAGTGTGGCCAAGGTTCCTCTGTTGTCGGTTAATCCTTCTGCAAGCGCCTCCGTTGTAACATCCCAAATTTTCAAACAAAAAAGAAAATGAATTTCTCTTGTTCCAAATTTTGAAACCAACAAAAACTTTTCTTAAATTAAGTGTGATACCTAGTGATCTTGCTTAATTATTGTTTGATTGCCATGATTGCTTGTTGTTAGTAATGGAAATGATCTTAAACCCTAAACCTCACCCCTCTTTTCACCATCCTAGCTGAAATAAAAGAAAAGGGAAATTAAATAAGAAAGAGGTATAGGTGCCTATGGCTATTTTTTACAAATCTTTACCCTAGACCCTTCTACTTTGTGTAGAGGTTTGGAAAACCTTCCTACACCCTATCTAACACTTATTAAACCAAATCCCAAGTGAAACCAAAGGAAATAAAAAGAAACTAAAAATGCCATAGAGGCATATGAGAGTAAAATGCAAATTTATGAATTTGGGAATCTTGATCCTAAGACTTGTTGTGAATGGTGGGATCACTCCTATATACCATTTCAACACTCAACAACACCATTTGGGTCAAGCCAAGTCAAATTAAAACTCAAATGCAACATATGCATAGAGGCATATGTGACACATAGCCCTAATACCCAATTCTTGCCCTATAACTCTAAACCTTGATCAAATGATGTGAAACCATCTCTCCACCTAATATACCACTAAATTGACCCTAACCCATGTCCAAGTAAAGCAAGATCAAAAATTGACAAGAATAATGAAATATGATACATCACCTCTTATGTGTTATGGCCATTTTTGCAAATCTTTGAACAAGACCATTTGAAATGGTTTCAATGGTTTGAAATTGTTTCTAAACTAATAAGAGTCACATTAGAGTCAAGAAAAGTCAAATCAAATGGAGAAAAATCAAATAGAGAGCAAATCCCAATTTCACTCACATACACATAAGGCCCATTTTGCAAATCTTCACCAAAGGCCACTGCTTGATCTATTGCTTGGAGAATACTTAGATATGATAAACAAACACAAATGCATCAAAGAAACCAGAATCAAATCCAAGAAAATCTCAAAACCAACATACATGTGATAATGGTCAAGTTTGGATTTTATAAAATGTTCACTACTTTACCCCCTGGTTTTGACTTTTCTTCAAACTAAACTTGGTCAACCATGGCCATGTCATCCAAGACCATGTGCAACAACTTTCACATTGACCCCCATGGCTAAATTTGACCAGGTTGACCAGAAACAATTTGACAAGTGGTGACCTTGAAACCAAGTGAAGATGACCCCAAATTTGAAACTTTGCAAATCAGCTCCAAAATGAACACCACCATCACCATTCTAACACAATAATTATATAATTGAGTTGTACCAAAAAGAAATCCAAAATTCATCAAAAATGTTCTTGCGGCCATTCTGTCGAGCACCTTGCAGGCAGTTTCTGGACTAGGCAATACCTGCTATTACCCGATGGTTTCTTGCCTAAACCACTTTTAACTTGTGATCATTAGCTCCTCCTGCATCCCCTGCATCGATCTTAGTCCTTGCTCTCTTCGTTTAAAGTGGAAAAATGGAGAGAAAAGCCTCACACCGTACCATGCCGGCCACCTTTGGTCACTCTCTCTTTGGCCCTACCCTTGCTTGATGATCATGTCCTGGAGATGCCCATGCGTGTGCTGATCATGACCATGCCCAGCTGGAGCTCGCGCGAGGCCAGCATTGGCCGAGCCAGGCCGTGCCCAGCACGCCCAGTACCATGCCATGGCATGCCAGGCACGCGGTGAGCGTGCACTGGGCGCGCCAGAGCGCCACGCGACCCATCGCCCTCGTCCTCCCTTGCATCCCTATGACTGCAGCGAGCATCGCCACATTCATCTCTACCGCGTAGACACGCTCAATAGCCTGCGGCCGCCTTGTCGCCGTCGTCCACGTCGGCGAAGTACCACGGGTACCGCAGCACTTGATACATGCTCCTAACCGATCCCGTCCACCTTTCTCCGCGCCAGAGGCATGTGCAGCATCGCCATGCCATCGCCACTTGATCGCCGTCCTTCACACGCCCTTTCGCACGCCGGAGCGGCCGCGCCATGCTCGACCCCCCACGGCACTCGCAGCACCTTCCTTCCCCTATAAATAGACGCGTCCAGAGCACCTCTCCTTCACACCAATCTCTTCCCCTCTCCTCACCGCCCCTCCTCGACCACCCAATTGAACACCATCTCGCCGAAGCCGCCCCAATTTGAAGCTCGGAGCCGCCGGAGCTCGCAGACCATCGCCAGTGATCCACGCCTCCTCAAGCTCCGCCACGGTACCAGGGCCTTCATCACCCTCGCCAACGACGCCACGCACCTCGCCACCGATCACGGCGGCCTACAGCGCTCTCCAACCCCCTAGGTACGCCGCCAGCACGCCGGGATCTCGTCGGAGACGACGATGCCCCACGGCCATGCGATCTGGTTCTGATCCAACGGCTCAGCGCGTACAATTTCGCTCGGTTATTAGCCACTGACGGGTGGCCCCCACCTCGTCAGGCGGCCCGCGCACACGGGCTGTGTTGATGGGCCGTGCTACTCTATTTAAATCATTTGGGCCCGTAGGCTTTTCCCGCGCGGCCCAAGTCATTCGAATTTGATTTAATCTATTTAGCTAAATTCAAATACTGCTGCCCAATTCAAAATTTAATAGATTTCAAACTACTGCACCAAATTTAACCAATTTTATATATTTGGAAAACTCATGAAATTATCTAAATAATGCCACTGGCCTCAGGTCCAAATTAGTAATTAAATTTAAATGATAAAAATAATAAGGCATGGTCTTTTCTAACTTCAAATAAATATTAAAAATTAACTACAAATTATTTTGAGTTGAATCCAACTCTCATAAATCACATTTGACCTACCCTATTTATTTATGCAAAAATATAGTAGAGTTGTTTCATATGATCATGGACTAAAACTAAATAGTGGGGATGGAGCTATTTCTAGTCCATTTAACACATACACATAAATGGGTTTAATAGTATGAGAGCTACTCTCTCATTTAAATTGTGATCCTAAGTAATTCAAGTAGAGGTACTGACATTGGTCTAATAAACCTCATGTTTGGTTACTTAGGGACATTAAATCATTACCATGCTAGTATTAAAAAGCATGAGGTGTAGCACCTCATTTAAAACTCAAACTCTCAAATAATAGATATGAATTGTTGACCTTGGGCAACTACTCTTCATACCTTATTATTATTTGAAGAGGTTAAATCTTAAATAATATTCAATGGGGGGAAATTATTTCCTTCAACACATAAAAGAGCTGTACTAAATCAATAATGGGAATGAGAGGAAATTAAATTCTCCAAAGCATTAAGAAACTATACTAACAAATAATTATAATGAAGGGAAATTATTTTTCTCAAACCTAAACCAAGTAAATCACCATGCTAATAAGAGGTGAAGCTAGCATAGACTTGTGTGCATTTTTGGTGTGTTTAGCATAGCACTTAAGCTTGTGTGATGATTGTATACCTCGTATTCGTGTATAGACGCTAGTAACGAGGAGTATCCAGAGGAGGAAGACTACACCCAAGAGGAGGAGGAAAACTTTGACTCCTACCCCAATCAAGGCAAGCTAACACTCTTGCAAGCCACCCTAATGCAAAGCTCCTCATGAGCAAGGCCCTTTTACATTTTACTTATGCTTAAGCAAACCTATCCTATGCTTTTCTCTTACAATTTATTTTACTTTATATTACAAGGCTTACCTTTTTGATTCATGACTCACTAGGTCTAGAATAGCACAAGAGTATCAAAGTTAGTCTAAGCAAATAAAGCTAGATAGCACCCCCCCATTAACTAGTTGCTAGCGCTAACAAATAAAAATTGACTACTCTAGATGGGAACATGTGAAATGAAATGACACTAAAAACCTTGGAATGATGGAGCATTTCATGGAAAGATGTTGCATAGTGGGGATGACTAGTGAATGATTTGGTGAAGTTTATGAAAACTGATGGTTGGGTTCGGATGCGATACCATTCCAATTTAAAAGTACCCCCACAATACCCAACATGGGTAAGGGCATAACTAGAAAGTTATGTGCCCTAGTATGGGTTCCCTCTAAACAAGCGTCATAGGGGTTAGGCCAAGGGCTGCCTCCAAAGAATATGAAATGAGTTGAAATGACGTGAAATGAGGTGAATGTACGACCCAAGCCCTGTGCAGTTCCCGGGTTGACAGTTGGTTTTCACCGGAATGCCAAGCTCATGGGGAGAGGTGCCTATACTAGGGTATGTAGGTGAAAAGTTATGGTTGGTAGTCCGCGTGAGTAAATCAGGGCCAGTTAACCCTGACGGATTATTGCAAATATTGTGGCACAAGTGTACGACCTCTGCAGAGTGTAAACTATTTGAATAGCCGTGTCCACGGTTACGGACGATTGGAAAGGCCATAATGTTCCGTCATCAGGTTCTTTTCAAAATAGGACATGAGAAGGATGACTTGAAATGGGTGAACACAACTGAGGTTGTGGGAATGACACTAATGTTCCCACTTGAGTTGGTCTAGCGATTCAAGCATCTTTACTAAATGTTTATGAACTAAATTCGGCTTTACGCAAGTAAACCTAGATCCTAGCAAACCATTAAAATTGGGAGTTACTTACATTAGTATTAGTTTGCGAGTACTTAAAGTACTCATGGCTGTGTCCCTGGCTATTCCAATGTCAGACTATGAAGAGGAGCAACACTATGAAGATGACGGTCAGCAGGACGTCTATCAGAACTAGGATGCTTCTAACGTCAAGCGTTGGCCTATGGATAGATAGTTCCACCTACTACGACGCTTCCGCTATTTACTTATGTTCGTTGATCTTGTAGATCAACTATTTGTGTAATCTTGGATCATGTGATCTATGGATGTAAGACTCTCTGTATTGTAATAAATGATGACTCTATGATATTCAACTATTATGTCTCGCAACAACATTATCTTGGGATTGCGAGGTATGACATAATAGGCATCTGGACTTAAAAATCCGGGTGTTGTCAAGTTGGTATCAGAGCCATTGTTTGACCTTAATAGCCCTAGTTTAGAATGGACGTTTTAAAACCTTTAGATTTAAAAGGAATAAAAGAAATAGTTATGAAAATATATTCACACTCTTACCCTTGAGATCCTTTGCAAAATAATCAGTTCATACTGTCTTCTTAAAATTAAATTAAAATTTGGAACACTCACACTTCTCTAACTTACTCATCCATGTCTCTACAGATGGAGCCCTTTGTCCAGACTGAGGTGTACCAGCTAGGGAATGGTGGAGACCTGATCTTCGAAAGGGACCTTCATGCCCTCTCGGAGTCGCTTGGACGCTCGCCACCCGTGTTCTACGGGGGACAGGTCAATGACCAGCCCGGTGGACAGCTACAGTGGGTGATCATGGCTGATCTCCCCGGGAAGCCTGAGTCTCCCATGTTCGGCAGGATCCAGTTCTCTCTCAGGGAGAACAATTGGGCGGATGGACTCACCCGCGCCATGCAAGAAGCACTCGCACGTCTGTGCGGGCAGAACGCCATGGCTCTTCAAGGAGGACACTTTGCTCACCTCGGAAGGCACAACTCCCTTGGAGTACCTCTGAACCTGCCATACCACCCAGTGCTGAGGCACCACGTGGACCACCTCGACTTCATGCTGTGCGAAACTCGCACCGCAATGGACAACTCCCGTGGCCTCACCAACTACGCCTACAACCAGATGCTCCAGAAGGATGAGACCATCAAGGTCATCACCAAGGAACACCGGGCCCTTCGTCGGGAAAACGCGAAGAAGGACTACGCCATCCACCGCCTCAAGGCCAAGGTCGCCGCAATGAAGGAGACCATCAGGACTCAAGAGGACCAACTTCTGGCCCTCGAAGGAGAAGGAGAAGGAGGGAGAACCTCCAGGGGATGGCCACTCCTATGCGAGCAACGAGGAGAATGATGACCTGGACTTCTACCCCTACGGAGATGACCCCGCCCCGATCAATGTTGATGGAGAGTAGTCACTTGTGCACCTTACGTAGGTGTGAGTTGTATCGGTCCCAATGTATCGTAGCTTGATAAACGGGTTCTTCAAACCCCCCCTCGATGTGTTATCTTGTACTGTCTGCATCATGAATAAAATAAGAGTATGATTAGTTTCCACATGTCAAGAACTCAAGTTTTAAATTTTGAACTTTACCCCCAAAATAAGCCCTAGAACTTTCCCTCTCATCTCATGATCTGTATCAATATTCAGATGGCACCTCCCAGCCGTGCATCACAAGATGCTATGATGCAACTGCTGCAGACCCTCATGGCAGATCGAGAGGCTGAAAGAGCTGAAAGGCAAGCCAACATCGCGGCACTACAACAGATTGCCCAGAACAACCAGGGCCACGGAAACCATGAGCATCCAGGCTCCAAGTTGAAGAACTTCCAGAACACCAACCCTCCGGTCTTCAGCAAGACGGAAGAACCCCTCGATGCGGACGACTGGCTTCATACCATGGAGAACAATCTTGAAGTGGCCGGAGTAGAGGCCAACGACAAGGTTCTGTTCGCCACGCACTATCTGGCAGGACCAGCACGTGCCTGGTGGACTAGTGCCCGCGCATTGAATGCGGGGCAAATGATGACTTGGGCTGACTTCAAGCTCAAGTTTAGCAAGTACCACGTGCCCCCGGGCCTGATCAAAAAGATGAGGGACGAGTTCCGGGAACTCAAACAGGGCAGAATGACTGTAGTGGAGTACCGCGACAAGTTTCTTACCTTGTCAAGGTACGCCTGACCGAGACGGATACCACCGAGAAGAGGAAGGAGAGGTTCCTGAACGGACTGCACGACGAGATGCAGACTGTGTTGGTCAATATCCCTTTTGCTGATCTCGAAGCTCTTGTTGACTCTGCCATTCAGATGGAGGGCAAGCTGAATCAGGCCAATGAAAATCGCAAACGCCGAATGATGAATCAGAGTGGGCCCAGCAACAACCCCAAGTTCCGCCCTGGCTCAAGCGGAGGATTCAACCCCAGAAATAACAAGCCACTGACCCAGATGTCGCGCCCCGGTTATCCAAACCGGAGTGGCGGAAATCCCAGGCCAGGAGGCCACCCCAACCACAACAACCACAACTATGTTCACCATAACACCAACTTCAACCGCGCACCAATAAGAGCCCCCGCCAACAACCCCAACACCAATACTGCTCCAAGGACTGGGAGCAATGCTATTCCTGTCGCTACCAAGGACAAAGCCACCATCACTTGCTACGAATGTGGTGTAGTGGGACACTATTCGAATGAGTGCCCCAAGAGACTCGCCAAGCTCGCCGCCAACACCGCTGCACCTGCTCAGCAGCAACGCCGTGTCACCAACGGCAAGAAGTTCGCCCCCAACAACCCCAACAACCGCAGCGGCCGCCTTTTTCACATGAATGCGGAGGAAGCCCAGGAAGCGCCAGATGTCGAGCTGGGTATGTTCCCTGTTAATTCCGTACTGGCAAGAGTGTTGTTTGATTCTGGAGCATCGCTTTCATTTAACACCAAGGAATTTTCATGCACTAGTAAGATTCAACCCATCAGTTAGAAGCATATCATACTAACTCAAATATCCGGTTCAACTTCAAAAACCTAGCAAAATTTTCAAGGAGGTACCCATCAGAATCCAGGAAATAGAGTTTTAGGCCAATTTGAGTGTTCTGAGAACAAAGGTTTTGAAAGTAGTACTAGGTATGGATGGGTTATCCAAGCCTCAAGGACTGATTGACGGGTGCCCCGGTGTTCTCTAAGATTAATCTTAGGACAGGTTACCACCAACTGAAGATCCGTGCAACGGATATCCCAAAGACGGCATTCCCCACCATATATGGTTTGTATAAGTACAACGTCACGTCACTTGGACTGACCAATGCTCCCGCCTACTTCCTGAACCTCATGAATAAGATCTTCAGGAACCTCTTAGACCAGTTTGTCGTCGTCTTTAGCGATGACCTCCTAATCTACTCCAAGTCCGAGAAGGAACACTAGCAATACCGAGAGATCATCCTAGAAACCCTTAGACAGTACAAGTCGTAAGCCAAGTCCGCAAGTGCGATCTTGGTTGAAGGAAGTCGGATTCCTGGGACACATCTTGTCAGCAGGAGGAATTGCCATTGATCCTACAAAGAGTAAGACCGTTGCAGAACGGAACACACCAACAACTCAGATGGAAGTCCGTGCCTTTTTCTCGGATTGGCGGATACCACCGCTGATTCATTGAAGTATTTTCAAGCCTAGCAAGACCCATGACCTAGAACTTACGACACTAGGGTTAACTGTGAAAGCTGGGCGTCATCACCTCATGGGTAGTCAATGCGAGATCTATTCGGATCACAAGAGTTTAAAGTATGTCTTCCTGATAATCAAAATGCTCAATCTCTCTTAGGAACCTAACTTTTCTTAAAATCTCGGGACGAGATTTGTTTAAGGGGGAAGGGTTTGTAACATCCCAAATTTTCAAACAAAAAAGAAAATGAATTTCTCTTGTTCCAAATTTTGAAACCAACAAAAACTTTTCTTAAATTAAGTGTGATACCTAGTGATCTTGCTTAATTATTGTTTGATTGCCATGATTGCTTGTTGTTAGTAATGGAAATGATCTTAAACCCTAAACCTCACCCCTCTTTTCACCATCCTAGCTGAAATAAAATAAAAGGGAAATTAAATAAGAAAGAGGTATAGGTGCCTATGGCTATTTTTTACAAATCTTTACCCTAGACCCTTCTACTTTGTGTAGAGGTTTGGAAAACCTTCCTACACCCTATCTAACACTTATTAAACCAAATCCCAAGTGAAACCAAAGGAAATAAAAAGAAACTAAAAATGCCATAGAGGCATATGAGAGTAAAATGCAAATTTATGAATTTGGGAATCTTGATCCTAAGACTTGTTGTGAATGGTTGGATCACTCCTATATACCATTTCAACACTCAACAACACCATTTGGGTCAAGCCAAGTCAAATTAAAACTCAAATGCAACATATGCATAGAGGCATATGTGACACATAGCCCTAATACCCAATTCTTGCCCTATAACTCTAAACCTTGATCAAATGATGTGAAACCATCTCTCCACCTAATATACCACTAAATTGACCCTAACCCATGTCCAAGTAAAGCAAGATCAACAATTGACAAGAATAATGAAATATGATACATCACCTCTTATGTGTTATGGCCATTTTTGCAAATCTTTGAACAAGACCATTTGAAATGGTTTCAATGGTTTGAAATTGTTTCTAAACTAATAAGAGTCACATTAGAGTCAAGAAAAGTCAAATCAAATGGAGAAAAATCAAATAGAGAGCAAATCCCAATTTCACTCACATACACATAAGGCCAATTTTGCAAATCTTCACCAAAGGCCACCATTGCTTGATCTATTGCTTGGAGAATACTTAGATATGATAAACAAACACAAATGCATCAAAGAAACCAGAATCAAATCCAAGAAAATCTCAAAACCAACATACATGTGATAATGGTCAAGTTTGGATTTTATAAAATGTTCACTACTTTACCCCCTGGTTTTGACTTTTCTTCAAACTAAACTTGGTCAACCATGGCCATGTCATCCAAGACCATGTCAAAGTCAACAACTTTCACATTGACCCCCATGGCTAAATTTGACCAGGTTGACCAGAAACAATTTGACAAGTGGTGACCTTGAAACCAAGTGAAGATGACCCCAAATTTGAAACTTTGCAAATCAGCTCCAAAATGAACACCACCATCACCATTCTAACACAATAATTATATAATTGAGTTGTACCAAAAAGAAATTCAAAATTCATCAAAAATGTTCTTGCGGCCATTCTGTCGAGCACCTTGCAGGCAGTTTCTGGACTAGGCAATACCTGCTATTACCCGATGGTTTCTTGCCTAAACCACTTTTAACTTGTGATCATTAGCTCCTCCTGCATCCCCTGCATCGATCTTAGTCCTTGCTCTCTTCGTTTAAAGTGGAAAAATGGAGAGAAAAGCCTCACACCGTACCATGCCGGCCACCTTTGGTCACTCTCTCTGGCCCTCCCCTTGCTTGATGATCATGTCCTGGAGATGCCCATGCGTGTGCTGATCATGACCATGCCCAGCTGGAGCTCGCGCGAGGCCAGCATTGGCCGAGCCAGGCCGTGCCCAGCACGCCCAGTACCATGCCATGGCATGCCAGGCACGCGGTGAGCGTGCACTGGGCGCGCCAGAGCGCCACGCGACCCATCGCCCTCGTCCTCCCCCTGCATCCCTATGACTGCAGCGAGCATCGCCACACTCACCTCTACCGCGTAGACACGCTCAATAGCCTGCGGCCGCCTTGTCGCCGTCGTCCACGTCGGCGAAGTACCGCGGGTACCGCAGCACTTGATACATGCTCCTGACCGATCCCGTCCACCTTTCTCCGCGCCAGAGGCATGTGCAACATCGCCATGCCATCGCCACTTGATCGCCGTCCTTCACACGCCCTTTCGCACGCCGGAGCGGCCGCGCCATGCTCGACCCCCACGGCACTCGCAGCACCTTCCTTCCCCTATAAATAGACGCGTCCAGAGCACCTCTCCTTCACACCAATCTCTTCCCCTCTCCTCACCGCCCCTCCTCGACCACCCAATTGAACACCATCTCGCCGAAGCCGCCCCAATTTGAAGCTCGGAGCCGCCGGAGCTCGCAGACCATCGCCAGTGATCCACGCCTCCTCAAGCTCCGCCACGGTACCAGGGCCTTCATCACCCTCGCCAACGACGCCACGCACCTCGCCACCGATCGCGGCGGCCTACAGCGCCCTCCGACCCCCTAGGTACGCCGCCAGCACGCCGGGATCTCGTCGGAGAAGACGATGCCCCACGGCCGTGCGATCTGGTTCTGATCCAACAGCTCACTTAGCGCGTACCGTTTCGCTCAGTTATTAGCCACTGACGGTGGCCCCCACCTCGTCAGGCGGCCCCGCACGGGCTGTGTTGATGGGCCGTGCTACTGTAAATCATTTGGGCCCGTAGGCTTTTCCCGCGCGGCCCAAGTCATTCGAATTTGATTTAATCTATTTAGCTAAATTCAAATACTGCTGCCCAATTCAAAATTTAATAGCTTTCAAACTACTGCACCAAATTTAACCAATTTTATATATTTGGAAAACTCATGAAATTATCTAAATAATGCCACTGGCCTCAGGTCCAAATTAGTAATTAAATTTAAATGATAAAAATAACAAGGCAGGGTCTTTTCTAACTTCAAATAAATATTAAAAATTAACTACAAATTATTTTGAGTTGAATCCAACTCTCATAAATCACATTTGACCTGCCCTATTTATTTATGCAAAAATATAGTAGAGTTGTTTCATATGATCATGGACTAAAACTAAATAGTGGGGATGGAGCTATTTCTAGTCCATTCAACACATACACATAAATGGGTTTAATAGTATGAGAGCTACTCTCTCATTTAAATTGTGATCCTAAGTAATTCAAGTAGAGGTACTGACCTTGGTCTAATAAACCTCATGTTCGGTTACTTAGGGACATTAAATCATTACCATGCTAGTATTAAAAAGCATGAGGTGTAGCACCTCATTTAAAACTCAAACTCTCAAATAATAGATATGAATTGTTGACCTTGGGCAACTACTCTTCATACCTTATTATTATTTGAAGAGGTTAAATCTTAAATAAGATTCAATGGGGGGAAATTATTTCCTTCAAGACATAAAAGAGCTGTACTAAATCAATAATGGGAATGAGAGGAAATTAAATTCTCCAAAGCATTAAGAAACTATACTAACAAATAATTATAATGAAGGGAAATTATTTTTCTCAAACCTAAACCAAGTAAATCACCATGCTAATAAGAGGTGAAGCTAGCATAGACTTGTGTGCATTTTTGGTGTGTTTAGCATAGCACTTAAGCTTGTGTGATGATTGTATACCTCGTATTCGTGTATAGACGCTAGTAACGAGGAGTATCCAGAGGAGGAAGACTACACCCAAGAGGAGGAGGAAAACTTTGACTCCTACCCCAATCAAGGCAAGCTAACACTCTTGCAAGCCACCCTAATGCAAAGCTCCTCATGAGCAAGGCCCTTTTACATTTTACTTATGCTTAAGCAAACCTATCCTATGCTTTTCTCTTACAATTTATTTTACTTTATATTACAAGGCTTACCTTTTTGATTCATGACTCACTAGGTCTAGAATAGCACAAGAGTATCAAAGTTAGTCTAAGCAAATAAAGCTAGATAGCACCCCCCCATTAACTAGTTGCTAGCGCTAACAAATAAAAATTGACTACTCTAGATGGGAACATGTGAAATGAAATGACACTGAAAACCTTGGAATGATGGAGCATTTCATGGAAAGATGTTGCATAGTGGGGATGACTAGTGAATGATTTGGTGAAGTTTACGAAAATTGATGGTTGGGTTCGGATGCGATACCATTCCAATTTAAAAGTACCCCCACAATACCCAACATGGGTAAGGGCATAACTAGAAAGTTATGTGCCCTAGTATGGGTTCCCTCTAAACAAGCGTCATCGGGGTTAGGCCAAGGGCTGCCTCCAAAGAATATGAAATGAGTTGAAATGACGTGAAATGAGGTGAATGTACGACCCAAGTGATACGTCTCAAACGTATCTATAATTCTTATGTTCCATGCTACTTTTATGACAATACTTGAATGTTTTATACATACTTTACAACATTATTATACATTTTCCGGCACTAACCTATTAACAAGATGCCGAAGCGCGTTGTTGTTTTTGCTGTTTTTGGTTTCAGAATCCTAGTAAGGAAATATTCTCGGAATTGGACGAAATCAACGCCCAGGGGTCCTATTTTTACACGAAGCTTCCAGAAGACCGAGGGGAAAGGAAGTGGGGCCACGGCGACGCCACACTAGGGCGGCGCGGCACAGGCTGGCCGTGCCGGCTTGTTGTGTGGGGCCCTCGCGTCGCCCACGACCTACCCTTCCGCCTACTTAAAGCCTCGTCGCGAAACCCCGTGCCGAGAGCCACGATACGGAAAACCTTCCCGAGACGCCGCCGTCGCGAATCCCATCTCGGGGATTCAGGAGATCGCCTCCGGCACCCTCAGAGGGGAATCATCACAGGAGGGGCTCTACATCATCATGCCCGCCTCGGATTGATGCGTGAGTAGTTCATCCTTGGACTATGGGTCCATAGCAGTAGCTAGATGGTTGTCTTCTCCGCTTGTGCTATCATTGTTTAGATCTTGTGAGCTGCCTAACATGATCAAGATCATCTATTTATAATGCTACATGTTGTGTTTTGGCCAAATCAGTGATGTAAGTGAAGATGGGCTTGGAGAATATACACGTGGAGCATCTTTGAAGCGGCCTTGTACGAAGAGTTTGGGCTTAATTGCCCGTGTATCTGTAATATAGTAGATCGCATCGTAGTTTAGATTAAAGGTTAGAGTTTAACTCGTGCATGGTTAGGTGCACGTCCAAGTTAGAAAGTCCTTGGACTATAAATATGTATCTAGGGTTATCGGAAAAGGAGGACAATCACGTTCACAACAAACACAAATCAGAGCATCGCCACCCCTTCCTTCGAGGTTTCTCCGGATAAGCATCATCTGCCTAGATCGCATCTTGCGATCTGGGCAGCACTGTTTATTCGTTTACCTTGTGTTGCTCGTATCCTGAAGCGTTGTTGATGGCGAGTAGCACTATTTATCATAGGTGTTTTGGGGCTTGCATAGATGCTTTTCCTGCGTTTATCAGCAGCTGTGCCGTCCCTCAATACCTAGCTGCCCTTACACCTATCTAGGTGTAAGGGCGGCATCTGCTTGTTCGTTACTTAGTAGATCCGATCGTTATAGTTGCTCCTTGTTTTTCAAGGATTAGTTTAATATCTGTATGGTTAGGCCTGCAAACGGGTTGAACGATCCGGTAGTACGTTAGGTATGGTTTGTTAGCCCTAGGAGGGATGTTCCGGGAATTAACGTAATGTTGGTTTTTAGGCCTCTTTTAGGGTTAATTTTCCGTTATCTTTCGTGTCTATTAGGCTCAACTACGCGTAGGATGTTCCGATCATACGGTGAAAACCCTAAACTGTCGTAGATTGGTTTAGCTTTGTTGTGATCAAGCAGGATCCCCATGTCATTCAAAATCCAACGTGAACCATGGGGCGATCGGCTCTTTGAGCCGATCCACGGGGCAACCTGAGAGCCGATAGGGCTCGTATTTAATGTTTACGTGTCGCCATGCAGGGAACTAATCGAAGCAATCCACACCTTCCTGACCAGGTATAGGTCAGGTGGCACGCCCTGCAACCGCCAGGTCTTGTGCCGGAGCATTTGCGGGACGACGTCGAGGGACCAGGGCCTTGCAGCCTTGGAAGCCTCCCAGCTCTTCGTGTTGCTTAACCACTGCTCGCCGGTGGGCTTTGGCAGGCAACACATTCTGGCACGCCCGGTGGGACATCGGGACAATCTTCCGCAGCAACCATGTCGACATCTGCGCGGGAGAACCGGTCAAGTATGAGGATCTGCCTCCTGAGCATAAGAAGAGATATGATGAGCTCAAGGCCATCCTGGAAGCCGATCTTATCGGCGCTTTTGAAAACCCGTTCGCACGGGATCAAGTTCAAAGGGTTCCAACCCGAAGGCGCGCTAGATGGACTAGATCTATCCCTCCCTTCGGACGAACGTACCAGAGCCCTGCGACAGGAAGTCAACTATGCCGTTGCTCACTCTCTTCATCGGCATGCTGAGAGCTTGGTGAATACTATGGAGCGTGTCGCGCTCAATGTGGTGCAAGAAGTCACGAAGCACAAGTACTCTCCGTCAGGTCCTGCTCTAGGAACTCACCAAGGAGGTACAGCTCTATACAAGGCCACCTTTAACACACTTTGCGGCTCCGGCAACAAGGTTCACCGGCCTACGTCGTCTACAAGGTTGGAGGTGATCTAGGAGACTACCAATTTCTGTACGAGCCGTCCAAGGAAATTCCACATGGCTACGTGTGCACATTCGTGCTTGCTGCTTGGCTGGATGACCCGGGTTACAGCGGGAAGGGCTGCCCACGCGGGAGGAGTCGTGGAGCAGGAAACAGTTTTGGAGCAGATCTTGAGAACAGCGTAGCTAACTAAATATGCCACCGGTACAAGTCATGAACGATCAGCTTCTGCAGCTCCTACGGTGGATGAGATCACCGCCATCATGAGGGACAAGTTCGGCATCCTGCCGAAGAAGAGATGATCGGCTATTCCAAGCCGTATCCCAACGACTACGACGATCCGCTGCCACCTAAGTATCGGCTCCCTGACTTCACGAAATTTAGTGGATCAGAAGGAACCAGCTCGATCGAGCACGTGAGCCGATACTTGGCACAGTTGGGCATGGTCTCGGCTTCAGACGAGCTACGTGTGAGGTTCTTCTCGCAGTCTCTCATGGGTCCAGCTTTTGGGTGGTACACCTCGTTGCTACCAGGCTCGGTTCGGTCGTGGAAGCAGCTGGAAGAGCAATTCCATGAACAATACCATTCAGAAACCACGGGCTAGCCTTGCCGATCGACCCAAGTTCGGCGAGAAAGAGGAGGGAGTATCGAGTACATCCGAGGTTCAGGGCAGTCGAGAACCGATGTTATTCGGTTCGCCTATCGAGAAGGAAGCCGTCGGCGGCAGCAGATTATCCGCCGCTAAAGATGTGACCTTCCAAGCAGTACAACTCATGGCGCACATGGTTCGAAGTTGACGGCATATGAACGGTGCCATCGAGTGTACCGGGACAAGTACAAGCGCGTCGCCCTGATCGAGGCAGACGAAGATGAAGATTCTGCAGGAGATCGGAGGTCGCCGTAGCTGAGTGGACTCGGGGGCAAAACCCGTGTCCTGCAAGTGGGTGAAGCAACCAGGGCCTATGAAGGGGTTCGACTTCGATTTGAGCAAACGGAGCAAATTTTCGATGCTGCGAAGGAGAAACACTGAAGTTACCGAAGGCCACAAAATCCCCACGCCACAAGAGATGAACGGCAAGCCATACTGCAAATGACATCACACGTTCACCCATACCACCAACGACTGCAAAGTCCTGCGCGGACAGATTCATATGGCAATAGAACAAGGCCGATTGCTCTTCGGTCAGTTCGCCATGAGAGTTGATACGCAGCCGTTTCCGGAGGTCAACATGGTCGATCTCAGTCAGTGCGTAGGACGTGAGCCAGATTTCTCGTTTGATATCAATATGGCAGGGCTCGTAGATCGCCATGACGATGATAAGCCAGAGAGTAGTCGCTCTCGTGGCAAGGATAAGAAGGAGGCCGATCCACGCGACCGACCCGGCATGATGACAGACGGTATTTGACTGAAGAAGAGGTGATCAGCGTGCGGTACCAACGACCACTTTCCGCACACCGCCTTAACAAATATGAACAGCAGTACGACCGACGTCGGCGTTACGACGTAGATGATGATAGATATCGTCGGTCTGATGCAGAAAACAGGAAATACCGTCGATACGAAGGGTATGAGCGTCACGCCAGAGGGAAATCAAGGGAGCGAGAGGACGTGGATAGACATTGGGACTGTCCTTTCTTCAAACACTGCTGGGACTCAGGAATGAGCCGATTGCCTACAATTGAGAACTGCCCAGAATGTAAGCAGAAGAGGAAGGAACAAATGAAGTTTCGGTGTTCAAGCGTCTAGGACCTCTCCCACCTCGGAACAAGCGAGCTGAGTCATCTCAAGATGAAGACTTTGAAGAGTCGAAGAAGAAGATAGATATCACCGACCAAGGTGGTGTCCCGATGGACTCAGCCACTCCCAAAAGCGCAGAGTACAAAGGCTCGAAACTTGGAAGAAGCCGAGGCGCAGTGCACATGCACGTTGAGGAAAGCACGGCCGATCGGCCGTGAAGATTCAGCAAACAGAAACGAAGCTCGCCCACCGAAGAAAGTGTGGCGACCCAAACAGACAAAAGCCGATGCGGGGACATCGGCTGATACAAACATGGTGTTCGTTCTCCGTCGAGTTTTGTGCTCCAAAAGACGAGGAAGTATCGGTGGCACAGTTTGATTGCGGGCCACGGCCGGTTATCTTTGAGAAGCGCGAAAAGGAGTTATAGGCATCTGAAGGCCCTATACCTGAAGGGTTATATCAACGGGCAGCCTATCAGCAAGATGCTGGTTGACACGGAGCGACAGTCAACATAATGCCGTACTCCATGTTACGACGTTTGGGACGTTCTACTGAAGATCTGATCAAGACCAACGTCACGCTAAGCGATTTCAACGGCCAACCGTCAGAATCCAAGGGTGTTCTGAACGTGGACTTAACTGTCGGCCGAAAGACCATCCCCACGTCCTTCTTCATCGTCGACAGCAAGAGCAATTATGTTGTTCTGCTAGGAAGGGATTGGATCCATGCTAACTGCTGCATTTCATCCACAATGCATCAGTGCATCATACAATGGGATGGAGACGAAGTGGAGGTTGTTCATGCAGATGATTCAGTCGATATCTATTTGGCTGCCATGAACATCTGGGAAGCAAACGACCAAGAGCCGCTCTCGGAATCAATCTGGACGACTGTGAGCGCATCAAAGCTACAAAACGGGGGTGAGGCTAGTCTTATCCACGGCACGACGAGTAGCAAGGTCCAAGTCTATGGACGTACGTGGCAAGGCCGATCCCTGCGATCGGCCCCAAAAAATAAGAAACAAGGATCTCACTTCAAACATGCCACGTTGTCGTAGCAGGGAACCAAGAAGTTGTAAACCCTCGTTAAACATCGCAATGGAAAAGGAGGCCGATTCTAGCAATCGGCCACAATTAGCCTCAACCTACCTTCTGCCTGTGTTCATCGTTGATTTGGCAGGCAATGGAAAGCTGAGATATGGGTTTACAACAGCCGATGGAAGAGATCAACATTGGTCCTGAGGATAAGCCATGGCCAACATTTATCAGCAAATAAGTTGGATCACCAACTGCAAGGGGAGCCGATTCTAGCAATCGGCTAAAATTATTCGCACCACACATATTCACTGATGTGCTATTTAGCATGGTGAGTTGCGAAACAAGCTTGAATTGGCTGAACAGCCGATATCTTCAATCACTTGAAGGATTCGGCTCGGGGGGCACACACAGAGAAGGTGCAAGGCCATGAAGTATGTACCCTGGGAAGCCGATTCATCAGATCGATCGGCCAATAAAAAAAATCGAAAATACAAAAAATTTCAGCACAGCCGATGCACGGCCATCGACTCGAAAGGTATAAGCATCAATGGAGCAGTCGCTACTGGATGAGCCGATTTGATGCAGCAAGACACAAGAGTGGAACTAGGAGGAGATAAAGAGCCACTATATTTGATGCTTCTTAGTTCAAGGGAATTGCTGGTTCTTCCAAGCCTTGTTAGTGCGTCAGCTCTCTGAGTGTAAACTTTCCTATCACGTTTTAGATGAGAGCTGGAGAGGCTCGGGGGGCAGCTCACCCTGTAGGTTCTTTGTTCTAAGAAGCCGATTTTGTTGGAATCGGCTGATTGCTGCATTACAACTTGGAAGCTGATGGTGACTCATTTGGATGACTTACTGCGGTTTTCATCTTGACTGAGGCTCGGGGGGCAGCTCGCCCTAAAGGTTCTGTGTTCTGGGGAGCCGATTTTGTTAGAGTCGGCTGGCTCGGCATCACAACTTGTTTAAAAGATGGTGAATTTTGCGGAATAGAGCCACCAATTTGAAGAGGGAGCCATCATAATTGATAGGCTTTGGGCCAGTTTGTTGCTGCAAAGGAACAGAGCACCGCAAGGAAAGTTGTAGGTGATCAAGGTTCAGCAATGGTCCTAGAGTTCTCCTGAAGGCATTGATTCTGGAGTTTTGCCGATTAAAAGTTAACATTAAGCTCAGGGGATTTGGATTTCCAAGATCTAAGGTTTGCACGATTACGATTTGGTCCTGTTCGACTGGAATTTTGGGATCTGAACTGATCTATTTCGAAATTTATCAAAAGAGACCGATGCGTTGCCATCGGCTCATTGAGCGGTGATCGGGCTAACAATCGGCAGAGTCGGAATCGGCTAAATTAGCGTAAAAGGAATCGGCAAAATCAAGTTAAAGAAATTCTTCATTGATAGCCAGATTTCTTACACAAAGAGCTAGTTGCTCTCAAAAGGGATTGCTAGAGGTACATTGCCCCATATACTACGATCCTATGCGGGGATCCTATCTATGGGCCGTCGCTGCCCTCGTCATCGCCGTCACCGCCGCTGTCAGTGCTACCCTCGGCGGACTCTTCGTCGCTGCTGCCGCGGCCGCCGGCGGGGCCCTCATTGTCCTTGTCTTCATCGACAGCGTCGTCTTCATCGCTGTCGTAGTCATCAGGGTTGCCCGGCCGGCGAAGCGCTTGGCCGGCTCGTCGGAGGAGGTGTCGTCCTCCTCCTCTTCTTCATCCTTCACCTCCTCGGAGGAGGTGAAGTCGCCCCAGGAGAGGCGGTCGTCGCTCTCCTCCTCCCGGGCTTCCCGCGAGGAAGCGGAGGTCGCTCTCCCCGTCCGTCAAAGACTTGTCATCCTCAAACCAGACGGGGAAGTCGTGGCTAGACTCGTCCCCGTCTTCGATGGCGCGGCGGATGTTGGCCGCGTGGGCCCCCTGCGGGTCCCATTCCGGCGTCGGCTCGCGAAAGGGGGAGGATTGGGTGGAAATACCCGATGAGGAGGAAGAAGAAGAAGACATGGTGGCAGAGGAGGGCTTTTGGAAGTGCTGATGCGAAGGGGATGAAGAGGAGAACTGTTCGATGCGGTTAATTAAAAAGAGATGGAAATTTAATTGTCGAGCAGTTTTCGAGGACGTGGTGCCAAAACTGTCAAATCGTGCAGAGAGAAGTTGGAAGGCAAGTCGTCATGATGAGAAAATACTGCGACGGTTCCGCTCTGCCATGACATGACCCTTCGAAGGAAAAACAGAGTGGTTTTGAAATTATCATTACCAAAACCAGGAGGCATGTGTTATCACCAGATTTTGGCCAAATCAGGAGATGGGTCGTAAGTGAAGATGGGCTTGGAGAATATACACGTGGAGCATCTTTGAAGCGGCCTTGTACGAAGAGTTTGGGCTTAATTGCCCGTGTATCTGTAATATAGTAGATCGCATCGTAGTTTAGATTAAAGGTTAGAGTTTAACTCGTGCATGGTTAGGTGCACGTCCAAGTTAGAAAGTCCCTTGGACTATAAATATGTATCTAGGGTTATCGGAAAAGGAGGACAATCACGTTCACAACAAACACAAATCAGGCGCATCGCCACCCCTTCCTTCGAGGGTTTCTCCGGATAAGCATCATCTGCCTAGATTGCATCTTGCGATCTAGGCAGCTAACTGTTCGTTTACCTTGTGTTGCTCGTGAAGCGTTGTTGATGGCGAGTAGCACTATTTATCATAGGTGTTTTGGGGCTTGCATAGATGCTTTTCTTGCGTTTATCTGCTTAGCTGTGCCGTCCCTCAATACCTAGCTGCCCTTACACCTATCTAGGTGTAAGGGCAGCATCTTGCTTGTTCGTTACTTAGTAGATCCGATCTGTTATAGTTGCTCCTTGTTTTTCAAGGATTAGTTTAATATCTGTATGGTTAGGCCCTGCAAACGGGTTGAACGATCCGGTAGTACGTTAGGTATGGTTTGTTAGCCCTAGGAGGGATGTTCCGGGAATTAACGTAATGTTGGTTTTTAGGCCTCTTTTAGGGTTAATTTTCCGTTATCTTTCGTGTCTATTAGGCTCAACTACGCGTAGGATGTTCCGATCATACGGTGAAAACCCTAAAATGTCGTAGATTGGTTTAGCTTTGTTGTGATCAAGCAGGATCCCCATGTCATTGAAAATCCAACGTGAACCATGGGGCGATCGGCTCTTTGAGCCGATCCACAGGGCAACCTGAGAGCCGATAGGGCTCGTATTTAATGTTTACGTGTCTGCCATGCAGGGAACTAATCGAAGCAATCCACACCTACCAGGTATAGGTCAGGTGGCACGCCTTGCGGCCGCCGGGTCGTGTGCGGAGCATTCGGGACGACGTCGAGGGACCAGGGCCTTGCCGCCTTGGAAGCCTCCCGGCTCTTCGTGTTGCTTAACCACTGCTCGCCGGTGGGCTTTGGCAGGCAACAGCTACATGTTGTGTTTGGTGGGATCCGATGAATATAGAATATTATGTTAAGTTGATTATCAATCTATCATATATGTGTTGTTTATGTTCTTGCATGCTCTCCGTTTCTAGTAGAGGCTCTGGCCAAGTTGATACTTGTAACTCCAAGAGGGAGTATTTATGCTCGATAGTGGGTTCATGCCTCCATTGAATCTGGGACAGTGACAGAAAGTTCTAAGGTTGTGGATGTCTTGTTGCTACTAGGGATAAAACATTGATGCTTTGTCTAAGGATATTTGTGTTGATTACATTACGCACCATACTTAATGCAATTATCTGTTGTTTACAACTTAATACCGGAAGGGGTTCGGATGATAACCTGAAGGTGGATTATTTAGGCATAGATGCATGTTGGATAGCGGTCTATGTACTTTGTCGTAATGCCCTGATTAAATCACATAGTAATCATCGTTGATATGTATTGAATCTTTATTTGTCAATTGCCCCTGTAATTTGTTCACCCGACATGTTAGTTATCTTATTGGAGGACACCACTAGTGAACTAGGACCCCGGTCCATTCTTTTACATCCGAATACATTCTCTTTTGCTTTTTTGTTCTTTGCAAACAAACACCATCTTCCACTCGATACGCTTAATCCTTTGTTTTCAGCAAGCCGGTGAGATTGACAACCTCTGTCACATTGGGGCAAAGTACTTGATTGTGTTGTGCGGGTTCCACGTTGGCGCGGTTTCACGGTGTTGCGCCGCACTACACTCCTCCACCAACAACCTTCACGTGCTTCTTGGCTCCCAAGGTTCGATAACCTTGGTTTCTTTCGGAGGGAAAACTTGCACTGTGTACATCATACCTTCCTCTTGGGGTTCCCAACGGACGTGTACATCTACGCGCATCAAGACCGTTTTTACGGCGCCGTTGCCGGGAGATCAAGACACGCGCAAGGGAGTCTCCACTTCAATCTCTTTACTTTGTTTTTGTCTTGCTTTATTTTATTTACTACTTTGTTTGCTGCACTTAAAAAAAACAAAAAAAATTAGTTGCTAGCTTTACTTTATTTATTGTCTTGTTCTCTATATCAAAAACACAAAAAAATTAGTTACTTGTCTTTACTTTATTTGCTTAGTTTATTTTACTACTGCTATAATGGGTACTCCTGAAAGTACTAAGTTGTGTGATTTCACTAGCACAAATAATAATGATTTTATATGTACTCCTATTGCTCCACCTGCTACTACAGCAGAATTCTATGAAATTAAACCTGCTTTACTGAATCTTGTTATGAGAGAGCAATTTTCTGGTGTTAGTACTGATGATGCTGCTGCCCATCTTAATAATTTTGTTGAACTTTGTGAAACGCAAAAGTATAAGGATATACATGGTGATATTATAAAACTGAAATTGTTTCCTTTCTCATTAAGAGGAAGAGCTAAAGATTGGTTGCTTTCTTTGCCTAAGAATAGTATTGATTCATGGACTAAATGTAAAGATGCTTTTATTAGTAAATATTATCCTCTGCTAAGATTATATCTTTGATAAGTAGCATAATGAATTTAAACAATTTGATAATGAACATGTTGCTCAAGCATGGGAGAGAATGAAATCTTTGGTAAAGAATTGCCCAACCCATGGACTGACTACTTGGATGATCATCCAAACCTTTTATGCAGGATTGAATTTTTCCTCGAGGAACCTATTGGATTCAGCTGCTGGAGGTACTTTTATGTCCATCACCCTGGGCGCCGCGACTAAACTACTTGATGATATGATGATCAATTACTCTGAATGGCACACTGAAAGAACTCCTCAAGGTAAGAAGGTAAATTCTGTTGAAGAAACCTCTTCTTTGGGTGATAAGATTGATGCTATTATGTCTATGCTTGCAAATGGTAGATCTCATATTGATCCTAATAATGTTCCTTTAGCTTCATTGGTTGCTCAAGAAGAAAATGTTGATGTGAATTTCATTAAGAACAATAATTTCAACAACAATGCTTATAGGAATAATTATGGTAACAGCAACTATAGGCCATATCCTTCTAATAATAGTAATGGTTATGGTAATTCTTATGGTAATTCTTACAAAAATAATAAGAGTGTACCCTCTGGTCTTGAAGTGATGCTTAAAGAATTTATTAGTACACAAACTGCTTTCAATAAAACTGTTGAAGAAAAGCTTGGTAAAATTGATGTTCTTGCTTCTAAGGTTGATAGTCTTGCTCTTGATGTTGATCTTTTAAAATTGAAAGTTATGCCTGAGAAAGTTGAAGATGCTAGGTTTGCTAAAACAAATGCCATCCAAGTTAGAATTAATGATAATATTAGAATGTTGGCTGAATTGCATGCTAGGTGGGATAGAGAAGAAAAAGAAAAACTTGCTAAAGAAAATAATGTAGCTAAAGTATGGACTATTACCACCACTAGTAATGTTGATTCTTCACATGTTGCTGCACCTCCTACTATCAATGGTAAAATAATTGGTGTTGGCAATGTTTCTACTCCTAGTGCAAAGCGTACAAAATTGCTGAAACTGCTTGTGATAAAACTGCTGAAATTTTTCAAAATATTGGTGACAATGATTCCATTGCTGTAGAACATAATGGTTTAGATTTTGATGATTGTCATATTACTGAAGTTATAAAGTTCTTACAAAAACTTGCTAGAAGTCCCAATGCTAGTGCTATAAATTTAGCCTTTACAAAACATATTACAAATGCTCTCATTAAAGCTAGAGAAGAGAAATTAAAACTTGAAGCTTCTATTCCTAGAAAGTTAGAAGATGGTTGGGAGCCCATCATTAAAATGAAGTTCAATGACTTTGAATGTAATGCTTTATGTAATCTTGGTGCAAGTATTTCTGTTATGCCTAAGAAAATTTATGATATGCTTGACTTGCCACCATTGAAGTTATTTGGATGTTAATCTTGCCGATAATGTTAAAAAGAAACCTTTGGGAGGATTGATAATGTGCGTATTACGGTTAACAATAACCTTGTCCCCGTTGATTTTGTTGTCTTGGATATCGAATGCAATGCATCTTGTCCTATTGTGTTGGGAAGACCTTTTCTTTGAACTGTTGGTGTTGTTATTGATATGAAGGAAGGTAATATTAAATATCAATTTCCTCTCAAGAAAGGTATGGAACACTTCCGTAGAAAGAGAATGAAGTTGCCTTTTGATTCTATTATTAGAACAAGCTATGATGTTGATGCTTCATCTCTTGATGTTACTTGATTTGCACTTTCTGAGCCTAGGCGTTAAAGAAAAGCACTTCTTGGGAGATAACCCATGTTTCATTTTATTTACTGTATTGTTGAGTCTTGGAAGTTGTTTACTACTGTATCAACCTCTCCTTATCATGTTTTTGTGCCAAGTAAAGTTTCTATGCTAAAGTTGATGCTATATTTGGGATCGCTGCGCAGAAACAGCATTGCTGTCTGTCACGAATTCTCGCAGAAGTCTCTGTAAAAAATCGAAAAAATCTGCAAATTTACGAGCGTGATCCTCAGATATGTACGCAACTTTCATTAGTTTTGAGTTTTTCCATTTGAGCAAGTTAAGTGCCCCTTCCAGATGCATCTTTACGGACTGTTCTGTTTTTGACAGATTCTGTCTTTTATTTCGCATTGCCGCTTTTGCCATGTTGAATGAGTTTCTTTGTTCCATTAACTTTCAGAAGCTTTGTGAAATGTCCAGAAGTGTTAAGAATGATTGTGTCACCTCTGAATGTGTGAATTTTTGGTTATGCACTAACCCTCTAATGAGTTTGCTTGAAGTTTGTGTGAACGAAATTTTAAAGGGTCAAGAGAAGAGGATGATATACTATGATCAAGAAGAGTGAAAGGTCTAAGCTTGGGATGCGGTGGTTCATCCCTGCATATTTTAGAAGACTCAAGCATCTAAGCTTGGGGATGCCCAAGGCATCCCCTTCTTCATCGACAACATTATCGGGTCACTTCTAGTGAAACTATATTTTTATTCCATCACATCTTATGTTCTTTACTTGGAGCGTCGGTTTGTTTTATTTTTGTTTTGTTTTGAATAAAGTTGGATCCCGCCATTCTTATATTGGAGATATTACGCTCCGCTTTTTCTTATGGAACACTTGTGTTCTTAATTGTGCTTTAATGTTCATGGCGAAAGCTAATTGCTTCGTTAGATTGCTATTTGGTTGGAATTGGAAAATGCTGCATATGGTTTGGCAATTTGGCAATTGTTTGAGCTCTCATAGATCATGTTTAAGCTCTTGCATCATGTAGTTTAATCTATTAATGAAGAACTACCGTAGAGCTTGTTTAATTTGGTTTGCATGATTGTTCTCTCTAAGTCTAGATATTTTCGGGTAAAGTGTTTGAACAACAAGGAAGACAGTGTAGAGCCTTATAATGCTTGCAATATGTTCTTGTGTGAGTTTTGCTGTACCTGTTCATACTTGTGTTTGCTTCAAACAACCTTGCTAGCCCAAACCTTGCCTTGTAGAGGAAATGCTTCTCGTGCATCCAAACACCTTGAGCCAAAACCCATGCCATTTGTGTCCACCATATCTACCTACTATGTGGTATTTTTCTGCCATCCCAAAGTAAATTACTTGAGTGCTACCTTTAAAATTTCATTCCTCTACCTTTACAATATATAGCTCATGGGACAAATAGCTTAAAAACTATTGTGGTGATGAATATGTAGTTATGTGTCTTAATTCTTATAAGTTGCTTGTTGAGCGGTAACCATGTTTTCTGGGGACGCCATCAACTTTATCTTTGTTGGATATCATGTGAGATGCTATGCATGTTCGTCTTGTCCGAAGTAAGTGGACTTCATGATCAAATAGTTTGAGTATGCATATGTTAGAGAAGAACATTGGGCCGCTAACTAAAGCCATGTATCATGGTGGAAGTTTCAGTTTGGACATACAACCTCAATCTCTTATGAGAATATTAACTATTGTTGAATGCTTAAGCATTAAAAGAGGAGTCCATAATCTGTTGTCTATGTTGTCCCGGTATGGATGTCTAAGTTGAGAATAATCAAAAGCGAGAAATCCAATGCGTGCTTTCTCCTTAGACACTTGTACAGGCGGCATAGAGGTACCCCTTTGTGACACTTGGTTGAAGCATATGTCATGTGATGATAATCCGTGTTTCCGAGCTAAGTAGGACAAGGTGCGAGCACTATTAGTACTCTATGCATGAGACATGCAACTTGTAGGAAGTATTATGCATAGCACATATGAATTATTAGTACCGTTGACAAAATTGTTTCTATGTTTTCAAAACAAAAGCTCTAGCACAAAAATAGTAATCCATGCTTCCCTCTGCGAAGGCCAATCTTTTACTTTATTGTTGAGTCAGTTTACCCACTTCTTTCTATCTTAGAAAAACACTTGTGTTAACTGTGTGCATTGATTCTTACATGTTTACTTATTGCACATGTTATATTACTCTATGTTGACAAATATCCATGAGATATACATGTTACAAGTTGAAAGCAATTGCTGAAACTTAATCATCCTTTGTGTTGCTTCAATGCATTCTACTTTGAATTTATTGCTTATGAGTTAGCTCTTATGCAACTCTTATTGATACTTGTCTTGAAAGTACTATTCATGAAAAGTTTTGCTATATGATTCATTTGTTTAGTCATTATCTTTATTAGCAATCTTTTGTTCAGATCACTCCATTCATCTCATATGCTTTACAATAATGTTGATCAAGATTATGTTGGTAGCATGTCACTTCAGAAATTATTTGTGTTATCGTTTACCTACTCGAGGACGAGTAGGAACTAAGCTTGGGGATGCTTGATACGTCTCAAACGTATCTATAATTTCTTATGTTCCATGCTACTTTTATGACAATACTTGAATGTTTTATACATACTTTACAACATTATTATACATTTTCCGCACTAACCTATTAACAAGATGCCGAAGCGCCAGTTGTTTTTCTGCTGTTTTTGGTTTCAGAAATCCTAGTAAGGAAATATTCTCGGAATTGGACGAAATCAACGCCCGGGTCCTATTTTTACACGAAGCTTCCGGAAGACCGAGGGGAAAGGAAGTGGGGCCACGAGCGACGCCACACTGGGCGGCGCTGGCACAGGCCGCGGCCGGCCTGTGTGGGGCCCTCGCGGCCCCACGACCTACCCTTCCGCCTACTTAAAGCCTCGTCGCGAAACCCCCGTACCGAGGCCACGATACGGAAAACCTTCCAGAGACGCCGCCGTCGCGAATCCCATCTCGGGGGATTCAGGAGATCGCCTCCGGCACCCTGCCGGAGAGGGGAATCATCATCGGAGGGGCTCTACATCATCATGCCCGCCTTCGGATTGATGCGTGAGTAGTTCATCCTTGGACTATGGGTCCATAGCAGTAGCTAGATGGTTGTCTTCTCCGCTTGTGCTATCATTGTTTAGATCTTGTGAGCTGCCTAACATGATCAAGATCATCTATTTGTAATGCTACATGTTGTGTTTGGTGGGATCCGATGAATATATAATATTATGTTAAGTTGATTATCAATCTATCATATATGTGTTGTTTATGTTCTTGCATGCTCTCCGTTGCTAGTAGAGGCTCTAGCCAAGTTGATACTTGTAACTCCAAGAGGGAGTATTTATGCTCGATAGTGGGTTCATGCCTCCATTGAATGGGACAGTGTGAAAGTTCTAAGGTTGTGGATGTGTTGTTGCTACTAGGGATAAAACATTGATGCTTTGTCTAAGGATATTTGTGTTGATTACATTACGCACCATACTTAATGCAATTGTCTGTTGTTTACAACTTAATACTGGAAGGGGTTCGGATGATAACCTGAAGGTGGATTATTTAGGCATAGATGCATGCTAGATAGCGGTCTATGTACTTTGTCGTAATGCCCTGATTAAATCACATAGTAATCATCGTTGATATGTATTGAATCTTTATTTGTCAATTGCCCGCTGTAATTTGTTCACCCAGCATGTTAGTTATCTTATTGGAGAGACACCACTAGTGAATGTGGACCCGGTCCATTCTTTTACATCTGAATACATTCTCTGTTTTTACTGTTCTTTGCAAACAAACACCATCTTCCACTCGATACGCTTAATCCTTTGTTTTCAGCAAGCCGGTGAGATTGACAACCTCACGTTGGGGCAAAGTACTTTGATTGTGTTGTGCAGGTTCCACGTTGGCGCCGGTTTCACTGCGCCGCACTACACTCCTCCACCAACAACCTTCACGTGCTTCTTGGCTCCTACTGGTTCGATAACCTTGGTTTCTTTCTGAGGGAAAACTTTTCACCGGAGTGCAATCAGGGGCAGTTAACCCTGACGGATTATTGCAAATATTGTGGCACAAGTGTACGACCTCTGCAGAGTGTAAACTATTCGAATAGCCGTGTCCACGGTTACGGACGATGGGAAAGGCCATATTGTTCCGTAATTAGGTTCTTTTCAAAATAGGACATGAGAAGGATGACTTGAAATGGGTGAACACAACTGAGGTTGTGGGAATGACACTAATGTTCCCACTTGAGTTGGTCTAGCGATTCAAGCATCTTTACTAAATGTTTATGAACTAAACTCGGCTTTACGCAAGTAAACCTAGAGCCTAGCAAACCATTAAAATTGGGAGTTACTTACATTAGTATTAGTTTGCGAGTACTTAAGTACTCATGGCTGTGTCCCTGGCTATTCCAATGCCAGACTATGAAGAGGAGCAACACTATGAAGATGACGGTCAGCAGGACGTCTATCAGAACTAGGATGCTTCTAACGTCAATCGTTGGCCTGTGGATAGATAGTTCCACCTACTACGACGCTTCCGCTATTTACTTATGTTCGTTGATCTTGTAGATCAACTATTTGTGTAATCTTGGATCATGTGATCTATGGATGTAAGACTCTCTGTATTGTAATAAATGATGACTCTATGATATTCAACTATTATGTCTCGCAACAACATTATCCCGGGATTGCGAGGTATGACATAATAGGCATCTGGACTTAAAAATTCGGGTGTTGACATCCGTCCCTCCAGTTTCTTGTGACCATGTAAGTATAATATCCGGTGCTTTAGTTTTTTAGCCCCTGAGCCGATGTTCGACTCTTTGAAATAGATCAACCATAGGCAAAAAAATCGTCTGCTATGTTGCTTGACACAGTCTTTTTAATTTTCTTGTTGTAGCCAATTTTTGCCACAATTGACGCTGTGGCAGATTTTGTTGGTCAGTTTACTCGTCTAGAATCAGAAAACGTCCAACTTCGCAAAGCCATTAAGACTTCGGCTGATCAAGTGCTAGAAGCCAACAGGCTTACAGCCGAAGCTCAGAATGAAAACATAATCTTGAAGGATGAGCTGAAGAAGTTGAAGAAGAAGATGAAGGACGAGCAGGAGGCTAGGCACGCAGCTTTCATTGTAGCCAATGAAAAGAAGGGTTCCCTTCGAGAGTCTATCACAAACTTGTTAAGTAAGTTTTCCTCCATACTTGCATGGTACTTTCCAAATAACATCTTTTTGATTGCTTATCCATAAATTTCCCAGGTACTGCCGATATGCCTATCGACCGTGCGAGCAAGCTTTGAGTAGATTCGATGTCGGATGCTCTCTCGTTTGCCACTGAATCAAGCAACCAAGTCCAAGGTCTTTTGAAGAAGACTAAAGGTCCTTTGTCGAAACTATTTTCGATGATGTTCCCGAAGTTGGACCAAAACAAGACTCTTGGAGAAATGGCAGATACCTTCTTCATCGACTCTTCAGAAGCCATAGAGGTATTGAAGCGACGCTCTCGTCTTTACGGAGCTGTTCTTACTTTTCAGCTTTTGATGGGGCATGGAATTGGTTCTGACCTGGAGAAGCTATCCAAGGCGCTGCCAATGGATGCCAATAACTATCTAGTCAACCTCGAACCTTTCAAGCAATCTTCAGTGTTGTGTGTCAATCGACTCCTCAAATTAGTTGACGAAAACAAGACTGCATCTGAAGTTGCTCCTGGTTCATCATCGGCGATCCCTTGAATTGATCCTGGATCTCTTGTAACTCAGACTAATTTTAGACTTGTCCTGTACTGAATTAATGCTAGCTCTGTTGCTAGATTTAACAATCTTTTGAATGTAATATATCCTCCCGATGGGAGTTTCCCACCTTTTATCGATGTCTTCTGAATCGAAGATTTTGCTGCAGATTCCTTTGAGTTCCTCTCGTGTCGAAACTTCTTTGAATCCTTTGGCTGCTGACGAATCAGAGCTCATATGTCGTTTGCGCGATAAAATTTCTCGGTTGAACAAAGATATATCCGGTCTGCATACTATGGCAGGTTTGGTGAAGAAAAAGAGTGAAATTGCCACTGCGGTTGAACATCATGCCTTGGACCGCCTTCGTGTTGCCACATAGAGTTTAAGCTGTAAGAAATTGACCTCTTTTTCCTTGTTTTCAGCTGGCGCATTTGTTGAAATACCTTTCGGCTGACTTAATTCTTTGTCTTCAAAAGTCGTTGCTTCTGATGAATCAGAGTAAAATAGGCGGATCCATGAAAAGATTGCAGTGATGACCGATATTACTCACCCAAAGTGCGAACTGTGGTCCAATCATTCAAAGGTTGTAGCTGTAACTAAGTTCGAGTATCGGGTCGAGAAGGTTCACTATTATTTTGACAAGTATCATACCCATCTCTCCATGGTGTGGAAGACTATGTTTCCACTAGATCAAGCACCCGAAACTTTATATGCCTTATTCAATCGATTCAAAACTCCGACTAGAATTCGATCACTGGTGCGTAAAGAATCCTTGCTGGAGCCGAGCTTGCACTTGCTTCAGTCTTAGCATGCCACCCAACCATAGATTTGGAAGCCATAGCAAATGCTAATATAAGATTAGATCAATATTATTCCATAGCTAGGCATCCTGCATACATTATTATTTCCCGGATGGAAGCAGGAACCGAAAGAGATTTGAAAGCTCGAGAAGATCAAGAAGTCCTGCCATGATACATAATGAAGTTTTGTAAATATTTTTTTCCTTTTTATGATGACCTTGCGTTGCAAGGAGTAATCATGTATGTTTTTGATGTTCTTTTTCAAACATCGTTTGTGAATTGTTCAAACTTATGAGTTCGATTGAAATATTTTGTCGAGGGCAACTGAGTGATCAAGTCAGTTTGCTCACTCGACGACTCTGTTGTAATCGCAATTTTTTGCAAAGTCGTTTTGTAAATTCTGTAAGAGCTACACCCTTCGAGTAAACGAGGGATTTAGGCGCTTGTTTGTTTGGCTTCGTAACACGGTGCACCGGTATGAGCCCTTTTGTAAGTAGTATTACTTCCATCAACTGCAGCACTCGTAATTTTATTTTAGGCTTGGATGAGTTTTAAGATATCGATAACCATAGCTCCCGGTGGGAGTATTAATTAATTATCGATATTATAGTAATTCCTTGCAGCCCCCGTGTATTGTCAGGTAAGCTTGCAACGCGTAGGTTAGACGAAGCTCCCGATGGGAGTAGTAGTCAATAAAAGGGGCCTGAACATTTGTTTGAGTGAAGAAATAATAATGTAAGCTGAACCGGAAATTTTATTCATAATATGTAACAGACTAAGAAGCCTTTATATAGCGAAGAAGAAAAGGTCAAATTCTATGCGTAGAATCGTCGCAAGTGTGCAACATTCCATGAGTTCCCAACATCTTTACCCGAAGCAGGGTTCTTGAGACGATAGGCTCCTCCTGGTATTACTTCAGTGACGATGAGCGGTCCTTCACATGGAGATTCGAGTTTCAAAGTTCTTTCTTGTTTCACCCGTAATACCATATCACCAACGATGAAGCTTCGGTTACGAACTCGTCGACTGTGGTAATTCTGTACCGCCTGCTGATATACTGCCGTTCTGGCTAAGGCGATGCCTCGAGCTTCATCAAGGAGGTCCACAACATCTTGTAGTGCATGGATGGAGTTTGTCTCTGTATATGCAGCCACCCGAGGAGCTTCAAAGCGAACATCGGCGGGCAAAACTGCTTCGGCTCCATAAACAAGGAAGAATAGAGTATACTATGTTGACCCATTTGGTGTAGTCCGCAAGCTCCAAAGTACGGATGGCAATTCCTCGACCCAAGCTCCAGCTGCACCTGTGAGGCGCTTTTTAATGCCATTGCATATTAAGCCATTGATCCTTTCCACTTGCCCATTGGTTTGAGGATGTGCAACCGAAGCGAATTTGAGTTTGATACCACTGTCATCACAGAATCGATGGAATTCCTTGGAATCGAAATTAGTCCCATTATCTGTAATGATGCTATGAGGCATACCGAAACGACAGGTTATTCCTTTGAAGAATTTGATAGCAGTTTTGGCTGTTTGGTTTGTGACTGGCATGACTTCGATCCATTTGGTGAATTTGTTGACTGCAACGAATAGATGTGTGTGTCCACCAGGTGATGATCTCGGCAGTGGACCAACTTGATCGAGTCCCCATTGCGCAAAGGGCCAGGCCAAATGTATTGTCATTAGATCTGTCGCAGGTGCATGTGGCTTTGGTGCGAAACGTTGACAAGGGTCACACTTCCGAACCAAATCTCGTGCATCGGTTGCTGTTGTTGGCCAGTAAAATCCAGCTCTGAAAGCTTTGTCTACGAGAGCCCTACTACTTGCATGATGACCACAAGTTCCTTCGTGTATTTCTTGCAATAGAGCTTTTCCATCTTTAATGGCGATACATCTCTGGAAGATGCCAGAAATGCTCCCCTTATAAAGTTCGCCATCTACTATGGCAAAGGCCTTAGATCGACACACGACGCGCTTAGCTTCGGCCGGATCATCTGGTAATCTTTGCTCCATCAAATATGCTAAAAAAGTCTCGGTCCATAAAGGCTCGAGGAAAAGGACTTGCTCTTTAGATTTTTGCGTGGGATCTTCGATAGCTTCGTGGAACACAGCCCTAGAGTCAGTAGTCGATACTTCTGGAGGTGCCGAAGTTTTTTACTTTAATGGATCTTTGAGCAATTACTTCGTAGAAGACTCCATCTGGAATACAGAGCACGTGGATCCTATATTTGCCAAAGCATCGGCCTCCTCGTTGCTGGCTCTGCCGATGTGTTTGAGCTCGCACCCTTCAAATCTGGCTTCCATTGATTGATATAACTGGCGATAAGCAATCATGTTGTCGCTGACAGTGTCGCATAAATTCATCGACTGTTGTACCACAAGATTTGAGTCTCCATAAATGTCCAAACGAGTTGCTCCACATGCTCTAGCCATACGCATCCCGTGTAATAGTGCTTCATACTTTGCTTCATTATTTGTTGGTAGAGGAAAGTTCATCCTTAAAATATATCTCATCTTGTCTTCTTGGCGAGATTAATACTACTCCGGCTCCTGCACCTGTACTCCGCTTCTATCCATCAAAATACATCGTCCAAGATCCAGACATGTCGGGTGCTCCCGGGATTTGCGACTGAATCCAATCAACCAAGAAATCAGGAAGGACCTGTGATTTGATTGTTGTCCGGTTAACATAAGAAATATCATGTGGCGCTAACTCGATAGCCCATTGAGGTACTCTGCCCGTAGCCTCTGGGTTGGTGAGTATGTTCTTCAATGGTGTTTCGGTTACCATGATGATCGGATGCTCTGCGAAGTAATGCCGTAGCTTGCGCGTTGTCCTCCATACGGCATACGCCAACTTCTGGTGATGAGGATATCGTTGCTTTGCTGATGTAAGTACCTCACTAAGGTAGTAAACAGGACGTTTTACACCATGAACTTTCCCTGCCTCTGCTCGTTCGACAACAAGTACCGTGCTAAAAACTTGCACCGTTGCAGCTATGTAAAGCAACATTGATTCCTTTTCCTGTGGAGTCGCGAGTACTGGAGATATTGATAGGACCTTTTATAGGTTGTCAAAAGAGTCCTGTGCCTCAGCTGTCCACTCAAACTTCTCAGATTTCTTCATTAACTAATAAAAGGGCAAGGCCTTTTCTCCCAATTTTGCGATAAATCTGCTAAGCGCTGCCAACCGTCCTAGCAATTGCTGCACCTGATGCAAACTCTTTGGCGGTTCCATGTCGAGAATAGCTTTGATTTTTAAAGGGTTGGCTTCTATTCCTCTAGCTGAAATAAAGTACCCGAGTACTTGGCCTCCTGGTACCCCAAAGAAGCATTTCTTCGGATTCAACTTTATTTTGTATCTGTCGAGATTGTCGAAAGTTTCTCTCAGATCATCAATGAGGGTAGCTTCGTTTCTGGTTTTGATGACGATGTCATCGATGTAGACTTCAATATTCCGACCAATTTGCTCTCCAAGGCAAGCTTGCATGCACCGCTGATAAGTTGCACCCTCATTTTTCAGTCCAACATCATGCAGAGTTATGAATGTAGTTAACTCTTGGTCTTCTTTCTAGAGCTTGATCTGATTATACCCTGAGTAAGCGTCAAGGAAGGAGAGACGATCGCAGCCTGTTGTGGAGTCGACTATTTGATCGATGCGAGATAGCGGAAAATGATCCTTTGGGCAATGCTTGTTGAGGCTTGTGTAACCGATACACATACGAAGAGCTGTCGTATCTTTCTTTGGCACCATGACTGGGTTAGCTACCCATTCAGCTTCTTTGAGTTCCCGAACAAAACCAGCCTTGCGGAGTCGATTAACTTCTTCGCCAATAGATTTTATTTTTGGTTCTGAGAAACGACGTAACGTCTGCTGTACGGGTTTAGCTTTAGGGTCAACGTTGAGGGCGTGCTCAGCGAGTTCCCTGGGAATACCTGGCATGTCGGATGTTTCCCATGCAAATATTTCCCAGCGCTCACAGAGGAACTCGATGAGCGCGCCTTCTATGCGGCAGTAAGATCTGCCGACGTGTTGACCATTTTTTCGGATCAGAAGGATGCACTTGATGTTTCTTTGCTTCCTTTGCAATGTCAAATTCGTCGGATTTTACGTTCTGATTATTGGCAGGAGGCTGTGTGTGATCTGTAACAACGTCGAGTGCATTGAGCTCTTCCTTGACTCCAAACTTTGAAACAATCTTCTGAAAATCCCTATCGCGGTTATCAGAACGAGAAAAACTTCCGTGAACGGTTATTGCTATCCTGTTATTGCGTGGCATCTTCAACTTTAAGTATGCGTAGTGAGGTACTGCCATGAATTTGGAAAACGCTGACCTGCCGAGAATGGCATGGTACTGTGACTCCCAATCGACTACCTCGAATTCGAGTTTCTCCTTCCTGAAATTGCTAGGTGTGCCGAAGACTACATCTAGCGATATTTTGCCAAGGGGATAAGCGTGTCGGGTCGGGATGATGCCATGGAAGCCTGTATCAGATTGTTTTAGCATATCGACCATTAAACCCTGATGACCCACAAGTATAGGGGATCGCAACAGTCTTCGAGCGAAGTAAAACCCAAATTTATTGATTCGACACAAGGGGAGGTAAAGAATACATATAAGCCTTAACAACTGAGTTGTCAATTCAGCTGCACCTGGAAAAGCACTAGTAACAGGGGTGATGTGAAAGTAGCAGTAATATGAGAGTAGTAGTAAAAGTAACACAGCAGCAGTAATAGCAATATGGGAGCAATGGCACCAGAAAATAGTTGAGACTACTTCCAATGACATGTAGAACGAGTATATGATGATGAAAGATGGACCGGGGTTCCCAGCTATCTACACTAGTGGTAACTCTCCAATAACAAGTGTTGGGTGAACAAATTACAGTTGGGCAATTGATAGGATTGATAAGGCATTAAGACAGAATATCAAGATCATTAATCATGTAGGCATGTTTTCCAATAATAGTCGTACGTGCTCGCAATGAGAAACTTGCACAACATCTTTTGTCCTACCAGCCGGTGGCAGCCGGGCCTCTAGGGAAACTACTGGATATTAAGGTACTCCTTTTAATAGAGTACCGGAGCAAAGCATTAACACTCCGTGAAAACATGTGTCCCTCACATCACCGCCATCCCCTCCGGTTGTCCCGATTTCTGTCACTTCGGGGCCTTTGGTTCCGGACAGTGACATGTGCATACAACTTGTAGATACAATCTAAGCAATAATTATAGAGCTCAAATCTAAGATCATGCCACTCGGGCCCTAGTGACAAGCATTAAGCATAACAAGATTGCAGCAACAATAACTTCACAAACTTTATAGATAGACTAATCATAATGTATCATCCATCGGATCCCAACAAACACAACACCGATTACATCAGATGGATCTCAATCATGTAAGGCAGCTCATGAGATCATTGTATTGAAGTACATGGGGAGAGAATACCAACTAGCTACAGCTAGAACCCGTAGTCCATGGGGGAACTACTCACGGAGCATGATGGAGGCGATGGCGTTGATGGAGATGGCTTCCGGGCACTTCCCCGTCCGGCGAGTGCCGGGACAGAGACCTGTCCCCCGAATTGGAGTTTCGCGATGGTGGCGGCGCCCCTGGAGTCTTTCGGAGTTTCGTCAAGTGGTACGGTGTTTTTAGGTCGAAAGGGATTTTATAGGCGAAGAGGCGGCGCAGGGGCAGGGCTCCACACCACAGGCGGCGCGGGCCCAGGCCAGGCCGCGCCGCCTATGGTGTGGTGGCCCTCGGCCCCTCTCCGACTCTTCTTCGGTGTTGGGAAAAATAGGAGGTTTGGTCTTCGTTTCGTCGAATTCCGAGAATATTGCCCGAACAGCCTTTCTGGAACCAAAAACAGCAGAAAACAGGAACTGGCATTGTGGCATCTTGTTAATAGGTTAGTTCCGGAAAACGCATAAAAACATCATAAAGTGCAAGCAAAACATGTAAGTATTGTCATAAAACAAGCATGGAACGACAGAAATTATGGATACGTCGGGGACGTATCAGCATCCCCAAGCTTAGTTCCTGCTCGTCCCGAGCAGTAAACGATAAAAAGAATAATTTCTGTAGTGACATGCTACTTACATAACCTTGATCATACTATTACAAAGCATATGAAATGAATGAAGTGACTCAAGGCAATGATCTATAGTTGCTAACAAGTAGATAACATATAGCAAAACTTTTCATGGAGAGTACTTTCAAGACAAGCATCAAAAGTCTTGCACAAGAGTTAACTAATAAAGCAATAAATTCAAAGTAAAAGCATCGAAGCAACACAAAGGAAGATTTAAGTTTCAGCGGTTGCCTTCAACTTTCAACATGTATATCTCATGGATATTGTCAACATAGAGTAATATGATGAATGCAAATATGCAAGTATGTAAGAATCAATGCACAGTTGACACAAGTGTTTGCTTCTAAGATGGAAGGAAGTAGGTAAACTGACTCAACATAAAGTAAAAGAATGGCCCTTCAAAGAGGAAAGCATCGATTGCTATATTTGTGCTAGAGCTTTGGTTTTGAAAACATAAAGAGAGCATAAAAGTAAAGTTTTGAGAGGTGTTTGTTGTTGTCAACGAATGGTAGTGGGCACTCTAACCCCCTTGCTAGACAAACCTTCAAAGAGCGGCTCCCATTTTATTTTATTTTTGGGTGGCACTCCTTCCAACCTTTCTTTCACAAACCATGGCTAACCGAATCCTCGGGTGCCTGCCAACAATCTCATACCATGAAGGAGTGCCTTTTTATTTTAGTTTTATTATGATGACACTCCTCCCCACCTTTGCTTTCTCAAGCCATGGCTAACCGAATCCTTCGGGTGCCGTCCAACAATCACATACCATGGAGGAGTGTCTATTTTTGTTAATTAATTTGGGACTGGGAATCCCATTGCCAGCTCTTTTTGCAAAATTATTGGATAAGCGGATGAAGCCACTAGTCCATTGGTGAAAGTTGCCCAACAAGATTGAAAGATAAACACCACATACTTCCTCATGAGCTATAAAACATTGACACAAATCAGAGGTAATAAATTTTGAATTGTTTAAAGGTAGCACTCAAGCAATTTACTTTGGAATGGCAGGAAATACCACATAGTAGGTAGATATGGTGGACACAAATGGCATAGTGGTTGGCTCAAGGATTTTGGATGCATGAGAAGTATTCCCTCTCGATACAAGGCTTAGGCTAGCAAGGTTATTTGAAGCAAACACAAGTATGAACTGGTACAGCAAAACTTACATAAGAACATATTGCAAGCATTATAATACTCTACATTGTCTTCCTTGTTGCTCAAACACTTTTACCAGAAAATATCTAGACCTTAAGAGAGACCAATCATGCAAACCAATTTTAACAAGCTCTACGGTAGTTCTCCACTAATAGGTTTAAACTACATGAAAAAACTTAATCATGATCTACTTGAGAGCTCAAAACAATTGCCAAGTGTCAAATTATCCAAGACATTATGAGGCATTTTCTATTTCCAACCAAATACCAATAAGTATTGTAGCTTCCAACTTTTATCATTGAACATTAAAAGTAAAACGAAGAACAAGTGTTCATATGAAAAAGCGGAGCGTGTCTCTCTCCCAAACAAGGATTGCTAGGATCCAACTTTATTCAAAAACAAACAAAAATAAAAACACACAGACGCTCCAAGTAAAGCACATAAGATGTGACCGAATAAAAATATAGTTTCAATAGAAGAAACCTGATAAGATGAAGAAGGGGATGCCTTGGGCATCCCCAAGCTTAGACGCTTGAGTCTTCTTGAAATATGCAGGATGAACCACGGGCATCCCCAAGCTTAGACTTTTCACTCTTCTTGATCATATATCATCCTCCTCTCTTGACCCTTGAAAACTTCCTTCACACCAAACTTCTCATAAACTTCATTAGAGGGGTTAGTACTCAAAAAATTTGAATCCACCTTGGTCCTGTAGTGACACATTTCAAGAACTCAATAAAACATTAGCTACAGCTCTCCACGTCTAGAAAGCCTCACATAAAGTCCACAAGAGACAATGCAAAAAACAGAGACAGAATCTGCCAAAACAGAACAGCCAGTAAACACAAATTTTAAAATGGTACTTCCGTTGCTCAAATCAGAAAACTCAAAACTAATGAAAGTTGCGTACATATCTGAGGATCACGCACGTAAATTGGCAGATTTTTCTGAGTTTCCTACAGAGAAATAAGCCCAGATTCGTGACAGATAGAAATCTGTTTCTGCGCAGAAATCCAAATCTAGTATCAACCTTCGATTAGAGGCTTCACTTGGCACAACAAAACACAAAACTAAGATAAGGAGAGGTTGCTACAGTAGTAAACAACTTCCAAAACACAAATATAAAACAAAGTACTGTAGCAAAATAACACATGGGTTATCTCCCAAGAAGTTCTTTCTTTATAGCCGTTAAGATGGGCTCAGCAGTTTTAATGATGCACTCGCAAGAAATAGTATTTGAAGCAAAAGAGAGCATCAAAAAGCAAATTCAAAACACATTTAAGTCTCACATGCTTCCTATGGAAAGGAATCTTGTACACGAATAAGTTCATGAAAAGCAAAGTAACAAGCATAGGAAGATAAAACAAGTGTAACTTCAAAATTTTAAGCATATAGAGAGGTGTTTTAGTACCATGCAAATTTCTACAACCATATTTTCCTCTCTCATAATAATTTTCAGTAGCTTCATGAATAAACTCAACAATATAACTATCACATGCAGCATACTTTTCATGATTTCCAAACACATAATTTTTATCAAGTTCAAGAATAGTGGAATTAAAACTTTCAAACTTACTTTTATTAATAATATAACAAGGTAGGTGATCAATCTCAATAGATATGGGACTCATAGAATAAGTCAAGAACTCTCCAATCCCATTTTCATTAGTAGTACAATTAATATTATCAAGTAACATAGGACCATCATCTAGAGCTTTATCATAAACATTTGCCAAGCAAAATTCTTTAGTACCATGCATTTCGACATCAGGCACAAACAAAGCATTATCATAAGATTTATCAAAGTAGCATGGATTATCATAAATAACAGTAGCATAATCATTCTCACAAGTATTACTCATAGGTACTATTTCAAGAGAATCCACAGGAACATAACATTCAACCTCTTTCGGTAAGCATGGAGGACAATCAAATAGTGTAAGAGATAAAGAGTTACTCTCATTAGAAGGTTGGCATGGGTAGCTAATCCATTCTTCCTCCTTTTGTTCATCACTCTCCTCTTCTTTTTCATCCAATGAGCTTTCAGGTTCATCAATTTCCTCCTCTTTTTCATCCAATGAGCTTTCAGGTTCATCAATTTCTTCTTCCACAGGTTCCTGCAAATTGTGAGTGCATTCTTGTGCATTAATGTGTCTCTCTTTATAATCAAGGATATAAGGATTCCTACTGTAGCATTCTATGCAAGAATTAAGGATAGTAGAGACATAATCTTTAAGGCCCTTACAAACAACACAAGTTTCATAATTCTCAACCATGAAGGATTCTATCTCGGAGGCTCCCATAAATAAGACAAATTGTTCTACCTCTTCGAACCCATAATGAATATAGCAATTCCGATTATAGTTCTTAATTAAAAATTCCTCACTAAAGCCACATTGAAATTTAAGATGTTTAGTATCCTGTTGAGAGCAACAGTTTATATCATGGCGTCTAAGCAAGATTCTAGCCATTGTATTCAATTTTTCTATCATAGCACTCATTATTTTACCAGTTCTTGATTCTCTATAATTATTATAACATTCTATAAGCTCCAAGTAGGTTATTGGTTCTCCCATAACAGCAGTTTTTAATTTTTAGGTTTTTCAAATTTTTATGGATTTTTGGGTATATGAGACAAATAAAACAAGACAAAAATAAACTAAGCAAAAGTAAACTACGCAAACTAATACTAGACAGAAATAAACTAAGCACAAATAAACTAGACAAAGTAAACTAGCAAAACAAAATAAAATAAAACAGAGAGAGAGGTAGAGTGTACTCTCCAGGTGAACTTATGAGTAGAGCTATGCCTCCCCGGCAACGGCGCCAGAAAATAGTCTTGATGACCCACAAGTATAGGGGATCGCAACAGTCTTCGAGGGAAGTAAAACCCAAATTTATTGATTCGACACAAGGGGAGGTAAAGAATACTTATAAGCCTTAACAACTGAGTTGTCAATTCAGCTGCACCTGGAAAAGCACTAGTAACAGGGGTGATGTGAAAGTAGCAGTAATATGAGAGCAGTAGTAAAAGTAACACAGCAGCAGTAGCAATATGGAGCAATGGCACCGGAAAATAGTTGATACTACTTCCAATGACATGTAGAACGAGTATATGATGATGAAAGATGGACCGGGGTTCCCAGCTATCTACACTAGTGGTAACTCTCCAATAACAAGTGTTGGGTGAACAAATTACAGTTGGGCAATTGATAGGATTGATAAGGCATTAAGACAGAATATCAAGATCATTAATCATGTAGGCATGTTTTCCAATAATAGTCGTACGTGCTCGCAATGAGAAACTTGCACAACATCTTTTGTCCTACCAGCCGGTGGCAGCCGGGCCTCTAGGGAAACTACTGGATATTAAGGTACTCCTTTTAATAGAGTACCGGAGCAAAGCATTAACACTCCGTGAAAACATGTGTCCCTCACATCACCGCCATCCCCTCCGGTTGTCCCGATTTCTGTCACTTCGGGGCCTTTGGTTCCGGACAGTGACATGTGCATACAACTTGTAGATACAATCTAAGCAATAATTATAGAGCTCAAATCTAAGATCATGCCACTCGGGCCCTAGTGACAAGCATTAAGCATAACAAGATTGCAGCAACAATAACTTCACAAACTTTATAGATAGACTAATCATAATGTATCATCCATCGGATCCCAACAAACACAACACCGATTACATCAGATGGATCTCAATCATGTAAGGCAGCTCATGAGATCATTGTATTGAAGTACATGGGGGAGAGAATACCAACTAGCTACAGCTAGAACCCGTAGTCCATGGGGGAACTACTCACGGAGCATGATGGAGGCGATGGTGTTGATGGAGATGGCTTCCGGGGCACTTCCCCGTCCCGGCGGGTGCCGGACAGAGACTTCTGTCCCCGAATTGGAGTTTCGCGATGGTGGCGGCGCCCCTGGAGTCTTTCTGGAGTTTCGTCAAGTGGTACGGTGTTTTTAGGTCGAAAGGGATTTTATAGCGAAGAGGCGGCGCAGGGGGCACCTGGGGGCTCCACACCACAGGCCGGCGCGGGCCCAGGCCAGGCCGCGCCTATGGTGTGGTGGCCCTCTGGCCCCTCTCCGACTCTTCTTCGGTGTTCTGGAGCCTTCCGGGAAAAATAGGAGGTTTGGTCTTCGTTTCGTCGAATTCGAGAATATTGCCCGAACAGCCTTTCGGAACCAAAAGCAGAAAACAGAACTGGCACTGTGGCATCTTGTTAATAGGTTAGTTCCGGAAACGCATAAAAACATCATAAAGTGCAAGCAAAACATGTAAGTATTGTCATAAAACAAGCATGGAACGACATAAATTATGGATACGTCGGGGACGTATCAAACCCATTGCCTTCATTGTGCTTGCAAATAACAAGTTCAAACCGCTTCCTCTATCCATGAACACCTTACTCATGTTGAATCCTCCAATATGTGCTTCAAGAACTAAAGGCGTGAGGGTCTTGGAACAGCTATCGGGTGATCGCTTTGCTAAACATGATGCTTTGATCTGACCGATATAATTGGGTACTGCCATGGCAACCGCATATTTTATTTCCGCGAGAACTTCTTGGCTTCTCTCTTCGAAAAGCTAGTTTAGTGGATCATGTTGACCTGTCCTCGGGATGCGGGATAAACCTCGGTTGGTATGTAAACATCTTCTCGCGATATTGTTGCTTTTTTGGGTGACTATAAGTTGCCGCCCTTTTTCCGCCAAACGGGCTTTTGCTTCCGTCTCGGTCCTTAGGTCATCGCAAAACTTGAACTTCAAGGAACGCGGCAGTTTTGAGCAGATGAGTGGCCTTCTCGATGTTATCCTTTGGGTCGATGTAGGGGTGCAAATAACACGGTGCTTCAAGCTGCTCCGTAGACGATAAGTAAGGCGGATGAAGACGGTTCTTGCTTGATTGCGCGTTGTAGCATCCTTGTTCGCACTGTCTAAGACGACTCGCCACTTGCTCTTCTTCTTCACGGTGTAGATCCCTTCGTTTCTTCCGCTGCTCCTCTCTGCTACCAAAGCGTCTTCGACTGATCTCGCTATTACCCTCAGGCAAGACTACTGGAGCTGCTGGCGAAAAAATGTTTTCAGAACCGGTTCTTAGGCTTGGCGTTTGAACGGGAAGTCGAAGAATCCTCTGAGTCGATGATGAAGTGGACACCACGAGGTTGTATCCATACCGCCGCGTGACTCGAAGGGGTACGCGAGGCCTCAACGTGTGCCTGAACTCGGGATCCACAACGAACCGAGTTTCTTGGGCTTGGCGGGGTTGGTGAATCCAACACGAACAGTGACATGACTAGAACTGATGACATGCCTTGTACCGACAGGTTTCTCACAGATGGCGCCAATTGTCGAGGGTACTCCTCGGCAATGCCCTCCGTTTGGGGCTTAGGATAGACGGAATACTGCAGCCTGACACGAAACATCGGATACCAAACAAACAGGGAGAGAGATTTACCCAGGTTCGGGGCCCTCGATGAGGTAAAACCTCTTACTTCCTGCTTGTCTGATCTTGATTATTGGAAACTATCGGGTTGCAATGGGGTAGCCGAAGGCTTCGACTACGATCTCATCGAGAGGCTAAGTTCTAAGGTGACTAGCTCTAAACTTGGTGGTTATGGATATGATGATTGTGTGCGCCTCGCAGTCCTCTCGGCCCTTATATTGGGAGTCAGGTCTCAAGAGTTCTATCCGGGTTCGACTAAATTACAAAGAGTTCTACGTGTAAGCTTTCCTTGTTTCTTCGTCTTCTTGCCTTGTTCGTCAAGACTCCTTCCTTGGAACCGACATAACGGCCCACCTTGGTCGATGGATGATCTTCATGGGCCCCTGGTTGGGCCGTAGGAGGTAGCACAATACTAGTTACCCGAAGTGTAATGCCCACATCAATAGTGTTGGGCCTCAAGTGCAGAGGTTTGTAGAACAACAACAAGTTTCCCTTAAGTGGATCACCCAAGGTTTATCGAACTCAGGGAGGTAGAGGTCAAAGATATCCCTCTCAAGCAACCCTGCAATTACGATACAAGAAGTTTCTTGTGTCCCCAACACACCCAATACACTTGTCAGGTGTATAGGTGCACTAGTTCGGCGAAGAGATAGTAAAATGCAAGTGATATGGATGAATATGAGTGGCAATAATAATCTGAAATAAATACGGCAGCAAGTAAACATGCAGTAAAAGAGTAAATAAACGGTGATTCGATGTTTGGAAACAAGGCCTAGGGATCATACTTTCACTAGTGGTCACTCTCAACAATGATATCATAAAGGAATATAAATATAAGCACTTCACTATGCTACTCTGAACTACTCTCCGGCTGGATAACGAACACTAATTCACCATGTAGGGATGCAAAAGCAAACCTTAAAGATGTATTCCCAAGTACTAATAAACACCCCACGCTGTCACTTTGAGCATTCATAGGAGGTACTAACACACCACAATTTCATAGAGACATCCAACTCAAATCATAATTCAGTGAACAAGTATTCTGTGAAATATAGCCTAAGAGACCCACACGGTGCACACACTGTCACCTTTACACACGTGGGACAAGGAGTCTCCGGAGATCACATAAGTAAAATCCACTTGAATAGCATAACGACATCTAGATTACAAAGCTCATGATCACATAAAGATCACACCATGGGAGAGAGAGATAAACCACATAGCTACCGGTAGAGCCCTCAGCCTCGGGAGAACTACTCCCTCCTCATCATGGGAGTCAGCAACGGCGATGGAGATGGCGGTGGAGTTGATGGAGATGGCTCCGGGGCAATTCCCCGCCCGGCAGTGCCGAACAGACTTCTGTCCCCGGATCTTGTCTGCGGGAGCTCGGAACTTTTCGTGGATGGAGGCTGATTGATTTAGTGTTTTCGTCAGGAGCTTTATATAGGCGGAAGGTCGAGGTTGGTGGAGGCTTGGTGGCCCCAGACCACCCCTAGGCGCGGGGTCAGGGCCAAGCTGCGCCTAGGGTAGGTGTGGCCGCCCTGCTGCCCCCCTTCGACTCTCCTTTGGACTCTGTCTTCGTTACGGTAAAATATTGACTTCGACTTTTGTTTCGTCTAATTCCAATAATATTTCCTGCACAACTTTTCTGAAATACAAAAACAACAGAAAACATGGAACTTGCACTGTGGCATCTTGTTAATAGGTTAGTTCCGGAATGCAAAAGTGCCACGAAGTGTAAACAAAACATATAGCAATTGGTGTAAAACAAGCATGGAGCATAAAATTATAGATACGTTTGCAACGTATCAAAGACCCCAGTTTCAAGAAATAGGGTAAGCCTAACAAGGGCAACTTCAAGAAGAGCGGCAAGAAAGCTTCTGCGCCTCCCAAGAAGTCCAAGGTTGGTCCTTGATACGTCTCCAACGTATCTATAATTTCTTATGTTCCATGCTAGTTTTATGACAATACCTACATGTTTTGCTCACACTTTATATCATTTTTATGCATTTTCCGGGACTAACCTATTAACAAGATGCCGGCGCCATTCTGTTTTCTTTGTTTTTGGTTTCAAATTCTACAGAAATATTCTCGGAATTAGACCCCACGAAGACAGTCAATATTTTGCCGAGGCGGACCTAGAGAGCCAGAGAAGGGCCAGAGGGGGCCAAGGGGCCCCACACCATAGGGGGCGTGGCCCACCCTGCCGCGCCACCAGGTGGAGGGCATCCTAGGACCCCTCGGAGGCCGCCCTTCCGCCTATATATTCTCCCAGATGCAAAAACCCTAAAGACATCGGTCTTCCTCCACGAAAAGTTACGTAGCCGCCTGACAAAGGATTAACTTGTCAATGCCTACAGATTGTAGACTAGGGTTTTGCTAGAAGTAGAGGGCAAGTAGATCTCGAAGGTTTTAGGCGAAAAGTACTCGACGATTATGAAAACTAGGGTTATAACAGTAGATTCGATCCTCTTTGTCCCTCGACTCCCCTTATAGGAGGTGGAGCCGAGGGTTTTCGTTTTGTACAAGTTACAGAGTCCGGGATGGTTTCTAACTCATCCCGCCAGATTTACAAATAACACTTCCTATTACAACTCTAGCTTTCCTTAATGTATCTTGGGCTCCCGAATCTTCTTATTCTTCGGATAGTGGGCCTTCAGTAAACTCCGGGTACTATCTTCGGCAGGCCCATTTGGGATGCCTATGTCAGTAGCCCCCGAGATTTTGCTTGAATCGTAGAGTCAAGGGAAATCTCGACTGTTTATATTTATTCGAGAACTTTTATTTATACTTCTTCACATAAAATTCTATATTGTACAGGGATAATGGTAGTTGGGGCTAGTTCATCTGACGGATCAGGTACTAGTTAACTGCTCTAGTGGCAATCCGCAAAAACCTACTTCAAGATCACGTCCCTGGACATGATCTCGGGATACTGGTGTAAACTTCGACAGGTGCCGCTTAAGGTCTTACCATTCTGTCGAGTCCCAGTCAAATTTATCGGGTACCTAACGCGTCCGTTAGGATTTTTCTTCGTATCTGTTGATACGGATAAAAGTAGCAGAGCGCAGTCTTTGGCGATGCCACGCCCAGCAGAACGGATCTGGGGTCTTACCTTCGCAAATTTGCGGCATTCAGAAATTGATCGCAACTTTGGCGTTCTGAGAATATATTGTCGAGTGCTTTTCGCCTTTGGAATAGCACATTTTATCGAGTCATATTTGATGACTTTATTTTGTCTTCCCGATGGGAGTATATGTAGAGTTATCTGTGTAACTCGAAATATACTCACTTCTGTTTCTCTATTTTTGAAAAAATTCATCGGGCACGCGAACAGCGTTCCCGATGGGAGTAGCCCCCGAGGCTACAGCCAAGAACTTGTGCTTGGGTGTAGGCTCCACAGATTAGTATCCTTTGCCGCTATATTTATAATCCTTCTCGATATTTTTATATTTATCGGGTGCGCGACCAGCGCTCCCGATGGGAGTAGCCCCCGAGGCTATGAACAAATTCTTGGATTTGGTCATAGGCTCTCGCCATTTCTATATTGTCATACTCGAAATTTTCTATTTTTCCAAAGTAGCCCCCGAGCGTTTGGGCAAAAACTTGTATTTGATCAAAGGCTCCAAAAGTATTCAAATGATTTACCCTGTCGCCATTCTCTTTTTATTTTTCTTGTCGACATATTTTCCTTTGTCAAATTCTCTTCATCTCTATCAATAATTGGGATTTTTTCTGCCTTGTGGGTCCATTGTTCCCACCACGTTGACACGTCGTGCAAGTGGGGGACACACGTCCTCCGCTTTTCCTGGCGCACGTACGGTAATGCCTGTTCCATTCCTTCCCAGTAAAAATACCTTTTTACCCTTGTATCTACGAGATCCTTTTTCACCACACGATTTCTTCATCCAACGGTGCACTGCTTCGTCCGAATCCTATATAAACCTTTCTTCAACCTCGGTCCAGTCCTTCGCTTGCGCCGCACATCTGTTCCCCTCTGCAAAAACTTCCCCTGCGCCCAACTCTGTTTGATCTTCCGCACGCCCAAGCATTGCTTTGTCCACTGCCGTTGATGCCACCACGCACGCGTCTCACTCGCCACAGCACGCCTGATTCATCAATGGCCGCCGCGGATCTAGGAGCCGTGGAGTGGGAGAGGTCCAAGGTCACGAACCAGGACCTGAATCTCCTGAAGAAGCTGGGGATCACCAAGAAACCCAAAGCGGTTTGCTTCCCTAGTGAAGAAAGCTACCCAGCCCCTCCAATGGGGTACCGGGTAAGTTTTGTCGACCATCTCATCCGCGGTTTATCCGCCCCCATTCATCCTTTTCTCCGTGGATTGCTTTTTGTCTACGGTCTTCAACTTCACCACCTCACGCCAAACTCAATCCTCCATATTTCCATTTTCATTACTCTCTGCGAAGCCTTCCTTGGCGTCTCGCCCAATTGGGCGCTATGGAAGCGCATTTTCTTCTGTCGCCGCAATGGCTCTCACAATGTCGCCTATAATATAGGCGGCGTTGTTATCTCTATCCGCTCCACTGCCAATTACTTCGACGTCAAACTCCCTGACTCCGTTCAAGGGTGGCGTAAGAGGTGGTTGTACATTCGTGAGGAAAACCATGGATGCGCAGAGGACAACATCCCTCCGTTCGATGGTGACGAAAAATTCTTCGTCGCCGTTCTTGGGATGCAGAGGCTACCGAAGAAGAAAGAGCTTCGACTGAGGCCTTGATGACTCGCATCCGCGAGTTGCAAAATACTCGCGGCAAAGAATTGTCAGGTATCCAGATTATAGTGTATTTCCTTAAGAGTAGAGTTCAGCCTCTTCAAGCTCGCAAATTTCCTCTTTGGAAATATACTGGCGACGAAGACGTGGATCGGCTGTCGACAGATTTGGAGGTGAAGGACTTGGAAAAACTTGTCCGAAAAATCACCTCCCTCAGCAAAAAAGATTCTATCCCTTCTTCTTGTCGCGTGAAACCATACAGCGCCGCCCATGCACTTCCTAAGGTAAACATTGTCGCGTAATTTCTTATTGCCTTGCTTTTTGCATTGTGTGCTCCTTCCTGATATCCTTCCCTCTTTTTATACAGGACCACCCAAATCTTGTTTCACTTCCTCCTCTTCCTGAAGGTGGGGAAGTCGAAGAAAGGGCCGTTATCTCTGATGATAACCAAGAGGCCCCCTCTTTTGTTAATGAACCCGCAGATTCTCGAAAATCTGCGGGATCTGCTGAAAAGGACGCTGCCTCTGAAGGCACTGCATCGGCCCAATCTCCTCCTCTTGCTGTTTCTCCAAAGAACAAAAGGAAGAGGGATGATGTCGAAGATTCCGGGACTTCTAAACCCGAAGAAGCTGATCCTTCGTCGCGAAGCAGCTTATGAACGTATCTCGGGACCCTCATCAGTACGTAAGTCCTTTTTCTATCTTTTTTTGTATTTGAACATTCGTGTCTATCTTGCTGTTTATATTGTCGACATTTTACTTGTAGTGATGAGGAAGAAGAGGTACCAACCGCTGATGTGGCTGCTCGAACGAGTACGTCACATACATTAGTCGCCTCGGAGACGCCAGTTGAAGGAGAAGAAACTTCGCCTCCTCGACAGAACGTCGACACTGCTACTCCTCCTTCAAGCCCCCGAGCCCCTTTGTCGAAAAGGGCGAGGACGGAGATCATCCCGGAGCCTACTCTCCAATTGAGTAGCTCCTCTAACCCTCTCTTGGAGGATGTAAGTTCTTAACTTCCTTGTCATTGTTTATGTTTTCTTTGTTGATTTCTATGTACCATTATACACTACAAGAAAAGTTGCCATGGCCGACGAAGTTGAAGTCGCGCCGTGGTTGCTGGTGTACCATGGCCGACGATTTTGGTCCCTCCGTGGTGCATGTCAAAACTTTTTTTTCTCGTTTTTGAGGCCACCTAGCCCGACGAAAGCGGCCAAAACGTGGCGTATGGTGGCCCGGGACGTGGTGCATCTCGAAATCTCGGGTTCGCCGGCCGAGTCAACGCAAATCCGCACCGCCGAGGGATGTAGGGCCCAGATGGCAGCCTCTCTGGCATTGTTTTTTTCTACATCGCGCCATCTCGTTCAACGTTCTCCGATCGAGCCGTTTACGATGCAGGATCATGGGTCCCGCATGTCATCCTCTATGAACCAAAATTCTTTCTATTCTTGGATTTTTTTGACCTGATTTCTGGCTACTTCCTTTTTCTTTTGATCCCTTGCCGCCTTGGAAACGTTGAGACCGCTGCTGCTAAATGGGACCCGCATGTCATCCTCTATGTGCAATCAACTTTCTTTTCTTGGAGTTTTTTTGGCACCTCAAATTTGGTCACTTGCCTTTTTCTTTCGATCCCCTGCCGCCTCTCAACGGTGATACCGCTAGGACCCGCATGTCATCCTCTATGTACTATAAAACTTTCTTTTCTGGATTATTTTTGGCACCTCAAATTTGGTCACTTGCCTTTTCTTTCGATCCCCTGCCGCTCTCAACGGTGATACCGTTCCTGGGACCCGCATGTCATCTCTATGTACTATAAAACTTTCTTTTCTTGAATTATTTTTGGCACCTCATATTTGGTCACTTACCTTTTTCTTTCGATCCGCCTCTCAAACGGTGATACCGCTGCTGCTAAATGGGACCCGCATGTCATCCTCTATGTACTATAAAACTTTCTTTTCTTGGATTTTTTTGCACCTCATATTTGGTCACTTGACTTTTTCTTTCGATCCCCTGCCTCTCTCTGGTACGCATTGCTAAATGGGACCCGCATGTCATCCTCTATGTACTATAAAACTTTCTTTTCTTGGATTTTTTGGCACCTCATATTTGGTCACTTGACTTTTTCTTTCGATCCCTGCGCCTCTCAAATGATCCGCTGCTAAATGGGACCCGCATGTCATCCTCTATGTACTATAAAACTTTCTTTTCTTGAATTATTTTGGCTCCTGATATTTTTTCACTTGCCTTTTTCTTTCGATCTCATGCCACGTTTGAAACGTTGAGGAACCTGCTGCTCATGGGACCCGCATGTCATCCTCTATGTACTATAAAAGTTCATTTTCTTGGTTTTTTTTCCTGATTTTTGGCAATTTCTTTTTTCTTTTGATCCCCTGCCGCCTCTCAAACGCGATACCCTGCTGCTAAATGGGACCCGCATGTCATCCTCTATGTACTATAAAACTTTCTTTTCTTGAATTATTTTTGGCTCCTCATATTTGGTCACTTGCCTTTTTCTTTCGATCTCATGCCAAGTTTGAAACGTTGAGGAACCTGCTGGCTCATGGGACCCGCATGTCATCCTCTATGTACTATAAAAGTTTATTTTCTTTATTTTTTTCACCCTCTGATTTTTGGCTATTTCCTTTTTCTTTTGATCCCCGCCCTTGGAAACGTATGGTAAGCTGCTGACTCATGGGACCCGCATGTCATCCTCTATGTACTATAAAACTTTCTTTTTTTGGATTATTTTTGGCACCTCATATTTGGTCACTTGACTTTTTCTTTCGATCCCCTGCCGCCTCTCAAACGGTGAGACCGCTGCAGCTAAATGGGACCCGCATGTCATCCTCTATGAGCAATCAACTTTCTTTTCTTGGAGTTTTTTTGGCACCTCATATTTGGTCACTTGCCTTTTTCTTTCGATCTCATGCCACGTTTGAAACGTTGAGTAAGCTGTTGGTTCAAGGGACCCGCATGTCATCCTCTATGTCCATCAAGTTTCTTTTCTTGGATTTTTTTCACCCCCTAATTACTAGCTACTTTCTTTTTCTTTTGATCTCAAGCCGCATTACAAACATTGAGACCGCTGCTGCAAAATGGGACCCACATGTCATCCTCTATGTACAATAAATCTTGGATTATTTTTGGCTCCTGATATTTGGTCACTTGCCTTTTTCTTTCGATCTCATGCCGCCTTTGAAACGTTGAGTAAGCTGCTGGCTCATGGGTCCCGCATGTCATCCTCTACGAACAATAAAAGTTTCCTTTATTGGAGTTATTTTTGACCCCTAATTTCTGGCTATTTGCCTTTTTCTTTTGATCCCCTGCCCCCGTTGAAACGATGAGGATTGTTGGCGGTCGGTCCCACATGTCATCCTCTATGAACAATAAAAGTTTCCTTTGGTGGATTTATTTTTGACCCCTAAATAATTTCTGGTTTTCCTTTTTTCTTTTGATCCCGCCTTGGAAACGTTTGAGAATGCTGCTCCTCATGGGTCCCGCATGTCATCCTCTCAGAATGATAAATGTTTTCTTTTCTTGGATTTTGTTACCAACTGACTTTTGGTTTTTTATTTTATTTTCGATCCCCTGCCGCCTTTGAAACGTTGACGACGCTGCTGGCTCATGGGTCCCGATGTCAGCCTCCCCGTACAAGAAACATGTGATATCTTGATTATTTCGCTCTGAGCTATTGCAAACGGATAAATTAAATCTTTATTTTTACATAAACAAACTTATATGTTGAGTGTCCTTGTTTTTTGTTTTTGCGAAGCATAGGACTTTCCTGTTTTTTTAGAAAAATCCGAACTTTCCTGTTTTGGAGTGGGCTGAAATTGTACGAGACAAAAGGCCCAGCAGGATAGTTCGAAGGCCCAGATGTCCAGATACAGCCCAATTGAAATCTTTCTTTTCTTGGATTTTTTCACCCCCTGATTTCTGGCTACTTCATTTTTCTTTTGGTCCTGTGCCGCCTTGGAAACGTTGAGACCGCTGCTGCAAAATGGGACCCACATGTCATCCTCTATGTAACATAAAGTTTCTTTTCTTGGATTATTTTTGGCTCTTGATATTTGGTCACTTTCCTTTTTCTTTCGATCTCATGCCACGTTTGAAACGTTGAGGAACCTGCTGGCTCATGGGACCCGCATGTCATCCTCTATGTACAATAAAAGTTTCTTTTCTTGGATTTTTTTCACCATCTGATTTTTGGCTATTTCCTTTTTCTTTTGATTCCCTGCCGGCCTGCCGCCTTTGAAACGCTGAGTAAGCTGCAGGCTCATAGGTCCCACATGTCAGCCTGTATGAACGATAAAGCTTTCCTTTCTTGGAGTTTTTTTACCCCCTAATTTCTGGCTATTTTCTTTTTCTTTTGATCTCAAGCCGCATTTGAAACGTTGAGACCGCTGCTGCTAAATGGGACCCGCATGTCATCCTCTATGTACAATAAAGTTTCTTTTTCTTGGATTATCTTTAGCTCCTGATATTTTGTCACTTGCGTTTTTCTTTCGATCTCATGCCGCCTTTGAAACGTTGAGTAAGCTGCTGAATCATGGGTCCCGCATGTCATCCTCTACGAACAATAAAAGTTTCCTTTTTTGGAGTTATTTTTGACCCCTAATGTCTGGCTATTTGCCTTTTTCTTTTGATCTCCTGCCCCCTTTGAAACGATGAGGATGCTGTTGGCACGTCGGTCCCACATGTCATCCTCTATGAACAATAAAAGTTTCTTTTGATGGATTTATTTTGAACCCCTAATTAATTTCTGGATATTTCCTTTTTTTTCTTTTGATCCCCTGCCGCCTTGGAATCGTTGAGGATGCTGCTGCCTCATGGGTCCCGCATGTCATCCTCTCAGAACGGTAAATGTTTCTTTTCTTGGATTTTGTTTACCAAATGATTTTTGGCTTATTTTATCGTTCGATCTCGTGCCGCCATTAAAACGTTGAGGACGCTGCTGGCTCAGAGGTCCCACATGTCAGCCTCTATGAACAATAAACCTTTCCTTTGTTTGATTTATTATTGACCCATAATTTCTGGCTATTTGCCTTTTTCTTTCGATCTCATGCCGCCTCTGAAACGTTGAGACGCTGCTGGCTCATGGGTCCCACATGTCAGCCTCTATGAACAGTCAAAGTTTCCTTTGTTTGATTTTTTTTACCCTAATTACTGGCTATTTGCCTTTTTTTTATCCCCTGCCGCCTTTGAAACTAAGAGGACGCTGCTGGCCCATGGGTCCCACATCTCAGCCTCTCTGAACGATAAACCTTTCCTTTCTTTTTTTTCGATCCCGTGCCGCCTTGGAAACGGTGAGACGGCTCCTGCAAAACGGGACCCATATGTCATCCTCTATGTACAATAAATTTCTTTCCTTGGATTATTTTTGGCACCTGATATATGGTCACTTGCCTTTTTTTCGATCCCCTGCCGCCTTTGAAACGTTGAGGACGCTGCTCGCTCGTGGGTCCCATATGTCAGCCTCTAGGAACAATAAACATTTCGTTTCTTGGATTTATTTTTGACCGCTGATTTCTGGCAACTTTGCTTTTTCTTTCGATCCCCTGCCGCCTTTGTTAAAGTTGAGGACGCTGCTGCAAAATGCGTCCCACATGTCAGCTTCTCTGTACGATAATTGTTTCCTCTCTTTGATTTTTTTTCCACTGCTGGCCAATGGGTCCCCGATGTCAGCCTCTATGTACAAGAAATATGTGAATTCTCGATATATTTTAAGCCGAGATATGTAGGATGCTTTTTTTTCGATCCCTTCTGTTTGTTTTTACCTTCAAATGTTGAGGGACGCTACTGGCAAATGGGTCCTGCTCTAGCATTCTCAACTGAAGGAAAAACTGAAATATTGCCTATTCATTTGTTTTTCGTACTCCATGCATCTAATCCATACTAATTGTTGATCCGGGTTTTAGTTCAACTTAATTAGATCAAATTTGATCTACGAGGGAGTATGTAATATATTTTGGGTTCACAACACTGCACTTGTTAACAACAATCTGATGAAGAGGTTTGTCATTTTTTTAAACTACAAATACACTCTAAGATCTTGCACACTAATAGAATAAATCTTGGAACTTTATATAATTAATGACAATTTTGAAATCGACTATATGAATATATCAAAATATAGAGCCCATGTAGATGCGCATACTGGCTATGCGCATTTAAAAAGAATCATAATCATAATTGATACGAAATAAAAATAACTTTATATGTAGAATCTCGGTTTCTAGAGGGCCAATCATAGGATATCCGTGTTTAAATTAGGAAGGGCCCCAATGGCATGAGTCGGAGGCCCATTAAGTGTTTTTGGAATGTTATCAGCGAAGTAAGCAGGCTGACAGCAATCACCATGTACATGGCCGGCGGCAGCCCAAAAGTACAAACAATTGGCCCATGCAGGGAAGGTAGTACTTTTTTTTATTGGGAAGGTTGTCTGGCTAACCCAAAAAAAAAGTGGTGCTACATGGGGTAATACTTGAACCCGGAATGAGATCGAGTGCCTTGATGAAGGCGAGGCACACATAAATAGTACTCCGTACCATGCCTTGCCCCTCCCTTTCAACCGTTGGATAAAAAATAATTAGACAGATGACTATTAACTAGTAACTGCTACAGTACCAACCAATGTACAGGACATGTGCTACAGTACGTCGTCCACAGTGCATGTGCTTTAGAACCATGAACAGTACATATGCTACATGCTACAGTACTTTGATCTTAGCTATCTATTTTCAATCCAACGGCCAAATCTACAAGTCACCGTACTGTTCATCTGTGCCTTGCTTATGTCAAGGCACTGGATCCTGGACACTTGAACCCATGATCGTTGCTGAGGGTTGCCTATTTGCGCATAATATGTTTTGTCAGCGGTCACTTCACTAGTTTGTGCAAAACATATCCAGCGCAGGATTCAAAAAAACATCACGTTTTTTTCTTTACGTAAACAACAAAACATCTCATGTTCATCACAATCCAGCCAACATAAGCACATAATAATTAATAGTACAACTAGAGAGCTGTACACATAAATAAGGTTTGTCAAGCTTCATGCACTAGCCAACGCAACCAAAAGTCCGAACTAATGGAAAGGGCTAGGCAATCCAATTATACATTTCAACATCCCCCCTCACATGTGACCACAATCCAGTAATGGTACCATCATGTTCACCACAATGCATCATTAAAGAGAGCAGTATACTATTATAGACCAGCTCTCTCTAAAGAACATTTGTAAGACAACTTAATACAGCTGTGATTGATATTGTTGCCCCAGCGATGGGTGATAACCTGAACACCATATAACCTTCTCACAGCAATTGTAACCAAATATGAGCACCTGCAATGATTTGGTGTCAAGCTTCTTGAAGGTCAGGAGGTATCCTACCTTCAAGTCATGTGCTTTGACAAACTCTGGCCATCCTTTGTCCATTAAAACATTGCCATCTTGTTGCTTCAGGTCCACAATCCAGGTGCATGCAGTGGACATCTTCAGGTTGATGGACTCTGGACACCCACCGTAAAACCAGGGTAGAACACGACTGGGGATGGAAATCACCTCTAACTCCGATGTACATAGTACCTTGCAGAAGCTGTCAGGGGTATTCTCCTCATCGATGCGCCCAAACACCTTGCACACTGGGGCTGGCTCTACAGATGTCTCCTTCCATGATAAGCTCTCTCCAAGCTTGAGCTTCTTGTTTGAACACTGCAAAAAAGAGGCCTCAATTAGATAATGCCTCTAGCTTCTGACCGTAATTCCAAGCAAATGCATAATAAAAGGCACCTAGCAAACTCAGCGGATCATTGTTCTTATCAAACACACAGTCTGAACAATAAGCTTCTGAATCTAGCTAGGCTGATATGTACAACCTTGTATCATCAAATTATTCAGCATAGTGTATCATTGTATCGCAGAAGCCAAATCGATATAAATAGTAGCTATGAGAATAGAAATCAAGCTAGCATGAGCCATGCATGCTTGCTGGCTATGTCTAGCATCAGAATAATGCATCTGCAGTTCATCATCCGCCAGTACAGATTGACCAAGCAAACAAAAAAAAATCAGCGTCGGCCTAAAGAGTCCACAAGCCAGACATGCATGCTCGGTGTCCTCATATGTGATCATCGGCCGTGGATTGACCAATAGCATATTTGAACGATTATTACTGCACACATTAGATCCAGTCCCAACATAGCTAGCATGGGTGCATGTGTAACCCGAGTCTTTACCAGAGGATTAATATATACACTGGCTGAGAGAAGTACTGTATATCAAACAATGCTAAGCAACCGGCAATACAGCTTAGATATAATAAAGATGTGACCGGCAACGCTAGTGATTCGGGGGAAACATACCGCCATTGCAGCCATGGACCGAGAGAATCGGGGATGCCGCGCCGCCTTAGTGGAGTTTTTAGATGCGACGTCGCCGCATCCGTAGAGGACGGAGTCCAAGCCGCGTAGTCCGAGCGGTGGTGGACGCCGGTGGTGTAGAGAGAGGACTCAGGGGAGATGGACGGCGAGGGATCTGGGGAGATCTGAAGTTCTGAACATGAGGGGGCTGTGAGAAACTGAGAATGATACATCAGCAATCAGCAAGGGAATAAATGCGCGTGTCCCCCGGTCAAAAAAAATGCGCGTGTCTAGGAGGAACGAAGCCAGGTACGCAGGAATCCACACACAAAACTTCACCCGGCGGGTCACTGGGCTTTATCAGTATCTGGTGGGGTCCGGACCTACAGACCAGTGAGACATGTCGTGTGGGTTATGATCCGTTCAGTGTGCACACAGAAATTGCATTCAGAGCTCAGGGCTTCAGGCTACGTTGTACTATACAGTAATATATCCATTTCTTTTGGTAAAATGAAAACGATACTCCATCTGATCCTCATTACATGATGATAAAATGGACGTCTCTACAACTAATATGTGTCTAGATACATCTATATGAGAGCGTCTGTGTTTGTACTGTGTATCTAAAAAAAATATGGATCGGAGGGAGCATTAAGAGGTGTCCAAAAAAAACTGCAAACAAACATGGATGTAAGCAGTTGAGTATTAAACCAGTGCGTGAAATACCTTTATATCTCGACCATGTAACAATGAATATGAGAAGTTTTTGGGGTTTGACCATCTGCACTTGTGTTTGCTACAATCAGATCAAAAAATTGGTCACTTTTACACTTTCTAAAATAAAATGTATTTTTCCCTGAGATTTTACAAGTTCGTACAAGATAGCATTGACTACATCTGGGATATATCACATTTACACTTACAAATCTATGAATATTTCAAAATATTGAGCTCCGTGTACCTACATATAATACAAATCATCAGACCGCACATTGAAACTACCGCAGCATATCACAGTAAATTAAAATAAAATAAAACAAGTCTAACATATACTATATTAGCTAATTAACAAAGTCTCATCACAGTGTATCTGATCCCCAGTTCAGCTTAATACAAAAACCAAGTTCAGCTTGAACATCAGCAGGGGAGTAACCCAGGTCCAAAAGCAGCATCTAGTTAATTCAATAAAATATTGAGGTTATTCTGATCCCCTCTTCCTAAAAACACTGCAGATCATGCATGCAACTAAGGGTGATCAGCACAAAATATTATCCTCTGGGTGGAGGTGTTACTGTCGTAGATCAACACATTCATCAAGGAAGTGTCTTTCACCTCGAAGACGAGAAGGTCATCAAGCTGCAGTTCATGCGCCTCTGCAAACCCGAACCAACCATCCTTCAAGACCAGTTCACCCTGGTACTCATCGATGTGCACATACCAGGCGCAGCCTACGCTGGTCTTGAGCTTGATAGGCCTGGGAAGAATCCCTTTCAGACATTGCTTGAATTCTCTGGGGATGACCAACATATACATGTCATCGTTGCCGTCCAGTTGCACATAGAAGCGCGAGGGCTGAGGAGGGTCCGCCGAGTGACCAACCCGTTTAGGGCGGCCTTTCCCTCGCCCTTTTAATATACAACGTTGAATTGCTGCATCACGCCTGCCCGTCACCTTTGGCTTTTTGGCTAGTGAATTTCTTTGAATTCTGAACTCGGGGCGGTGCAGAGGACATGTACAATCGACAGTCCTAAGACGTAGTTGCTCATTGACGTTGGAGCGAGTTTGCTTCTGCATCTAGTTAAGCACGGTATATATCAATCAACAGCATATAAATCAGAACGTAGCATACATGGAGAAAATGCATCTAGCTATCTCTTTAATTAGTTTGCACAAAATCTAGCAGCAGCAAGACAATTTGATTTTACAGGTACTGAGCAAGCTTTCAGACTTTCTGAAACAGGTAACATGGAGCATATATTTGTATGTTCAGACTGCGAAACCCTGCTCTGTGATGGATAATATTACTAAACATCTTTTTTTGCCAGAACTAGTACTTAACATCTACTGTTTCCCGTCATTAAAAAAAATTTGCAGAAGAATACTACGGTTTCCCGTCATTAAATTTTAAAGAAAAAAGAACTTGTTTAAGATCCCAACTATCATTGACTACTTACACCTGCATCCTAGTGAGTTCAGGACAACTTACAGCATCTTTTGGTGGTGCCGCCACCGGAGAAGACCGTGCCGCGGGGGTTGGGGTCGGCGCAGCCGGAGAAGCTGGTGCCGCCGCCAGGGAAATCAGTGCCGAGCCAGATGGTGCTTCCAGCGGAGAAGAAAGTACCGCGAGAGATGGAACCGACGCTGCCAAAGGGTAAGAAACGGATGTACTCGTAGATCCTTCTCTAGTCACGATCTGGATAGAAGAGACTGGACGTCCATCAAGCTGCTGGAGGATGCGGTGGATCAAATCGGCTGAGTTCAGGAAATATCGGTGATGTTCATCTGTGTCGGCGAAGCAGCTGCCGGTGGAAGGAGGAGGCGAGCCGTTCATGGCAGTCATTAGTGTAAAAGAGGAGAAGTGGGTGGGAGTATGGGTGGGAGAGAGAGGGTTCGGGACTGAAGTAATTGTAGTCTGCTCTCTCTTTTTTACAAGCATGCGTCCTCAGGCTGATATTTTTTTTAGATACGTACTCAGGCTGCTTTGTCAAACCAGGGCCTCAATGAAGCTAATAGCACGCTATAGCATATCTAGAGGGTCCACGCTTAGTAATTTTGCTCGCTGTGGCGCTATTTGCGAAACAGCATGCTATATCGCCCTAAAACTTCATAGCGTTAGCGCGCTATTTTTTTCAGGCAAGTTGCTTTCACTTTTTCGTGGTGATGAACTAATCTGTTGGTTCCACTTCTAAATCAGAAAATAATATCGCTAATGCTAATTTTTTTAATAAATAATTTATACTATGTTGTTGCCTTGTGAAATGTTGATGTTAGCCTTCTAATATACTTGAGATCTATTTCTATATGTGGTTATGTATGTATGATTCAGTCACTTTTGGACTATATATATCTATTCGTTCTAGTAAAATTATTTATTTTTAGGCTATATTTAGTATTATTTTGAAAATGCTATTTAAAATATACCACACTATTACCACGATATAGCGTCCATATCGTTTGAAGGTGGCTGCCGCTAATTCATTTAGCACGCTATTTTAAACCTTGGTTAAGACGCGTTTGGCGGCCTGCATCCAGGCTGGTGGGGAAATACCGTACCCAAGTGCTTAAAAGATTGCATCTTTTAGCTGGAAAACATTAGGGCATGTCCAACACAGGCGCTACTGCAAGGGCGCTAGGAATTATTTCCTCGTCGTTTGGCGGTTGGAGAGGCTAATCCCAGCGGTAGTCCTAGCGTCGACGCAAAAGAAAGCAGGGGCGTGAAACTCTTTTCACCTGTCCTAGCTAAAGCACCGGAACCAACAGGAAGTCAGTCTGTCATCAGCAATTAGCGCTGCAAGGAGAGTACCTGGAGGATTTTACAATCTTTTGACATTCATTTGTTCTCTATTAGCGCCATATAGTATATAGCATTGTAATGCCCTTATACTCCTCTCAACATTAAAAAAAAAGGTGTGCATATACTAATAACAGTTGCTGAAATGAAACTAAAAATAAACAGACATGCACGGTTTACGAAGGATGGAAATACAGAGTTCATCACCATCCGTTTTAAATTATAAGATTAGATTACTTCAATGTGGGTTTACATACGCACTAAAATGAGTAAACAGACACACTGAAATGGGTCCAGGTATATAAGATTCAGAAAAAAGGAAGAGCATCTTAAGATACAGAACAGGTTACTAAATTGTTCAAACATATCGTACAAAAAAGATTATTTGCTCCAGAAAGATTCATGGCTCAGTTTAGGGTTGCATCAACATGCGGATATTTTTCAGACTAGGCTTAAACCACATTGTCGCCTGTCGGGGAAATCCCCAACCATCTTCTGGAAGGGTGATAACTCCCATGAGCTCATTTTCCCCTTGCTGCAGGTTACAACGACAAATACAACTAAATGCTGGTTCCCGAAATGCATAGTACGCGATGTACACACAATTTGACCTCATGAATGGAGTCAATGTTCCATCAGGAGCATTGCCATCATTTATCTTCAGGTTCAATGGATAATTCAGTCCAATGAACAGAGAGTGTGTGCCAAGGCTGTCAACTCGACTCCAATTGGGTCCAATCAGGGATAGATCTTTCTCAAAAACATGTATGACAGGGGCAGGACACTCCCGCAGGATAAGGCCATTACCATGATGCAGAACTTCTGCAGGCTCAAGGTGATCATTGCTACGTATATACCGATCTTCATGGATGATCATCAAGCGCTTGCCATCGGCTGATCGAGCTAAAAACCATCTGCCAGATGGTTCCTTCATCGGTGATGGGATCACGAATGGCGGGGCAAGGTGTGCATCTGCATTGTAAACGGAGACAACAAAAAATAGTGTTTGAATGGCTCGGGAAGACAATAATACCAGTAGCTGCAACTTCACATTTGTAGGATCAAATGGAGGATGCAGTCATTATACTTGTATAAAATCTCGAAGAAATAAAATTGTTCCCATTTGAGATGTATGTTAATTACACTCATATTCATTGATGGTAGATACATGTCTCAACCTTATCTGATCCATGATTGTAATGCTTTGAGTACATCGAATATTGAAATAAATTGAAAGTTTGCATGCATCAATTGATGAAGAGGCCAGGGCTAAGCTCCTTATTCATATTCTGACAAGAGCATGCAGTAACTAATTCAGGAATGCATTCATATACTGCAATAATCTGGTTTGGGTTGACAGATTAGTGCACAGCATATACTACTGTAATTCGTTTGTAGCAATGGTTCAGTCAGGTTAGGATAATTTAATGGTGCACAGTCATTTGAAAGGTGAAAAAAAGTCTTAGTGAGCAATTAGTTATTTCAGTTACAATATATCATGAATGGGCTTGATATTAAAATTTATTGCGAAGTATATCATATGGATTGAAGAATTACCAGCCTGTGATTGATCCCAGCAATATGTGGTGCCGGTCCACCCATCCACCGCAACAATAAAGCCGTTGTGCTCGATGGCATCACTGTAATCTACACCCCAACTAGCAAGAGAGAATAACCTCCACTCCTGGCTACCATTAGCCAGGTAAGCGAGTCCAGAATTGAATAGAGCGATGAGCTTGTAATCTGAGTAATGTCCAGCTTTTGTGGGCACTTCGCAAATTACAATCTTCAACAAAAACATGGCACGCCCATACGTCATGTACCTTTCAGGAGGCAAGTCGGGGAAGCCAATCCATTCCTCCCGAAAAATGTTGCAAGTTTCCGACGATGGTAGGGAGATTTCTTGGTGCGTGTAGATGTTCGCGAGGAACCAGTTCCCACCACTGTCCACGCCGGCGATCCAGTCGCCATTCATGCCAACCCAGAATCTATTGTCCATGAACGGCAGGATGGCTGTGCGCCGAGGATGGTCGAGGGGCACAACGTGGTACACCGTGTGGTGCGCACTACTATCATCATAGTGCCAATGGGCAGAATCGGGCATCAGCAAGCAGGGTCCATCCCAATGGTGTAGATTCATGTTGTCGGCGACATGGCGGCACAGCGTTTTGGAGCATGCGGCCAGCCGGACGTCGACTGTAACGTCCAGACTCTGGGCAATGAGATTGAACAGCTCGGCGGGGAGCTTCCCCCAGTCGCCATCCAGCTGGTCGTCGTTCGATGCCGCCATGGAGACGAGATGGATTTAAAAGGGCGGATGCAAGTATGTGTGATTGGAGTTTTGTAGGAGAGTCGAGCGGGAAGGAGGAGTGCTGCGGTTCTGCGGAGGGGTGAGGAGAGAAAGCTATGCAAATGGGAGATCTAGAGGATGAAAAAACTTCTAGCAGCGGTTGGCGAGTGGAGAACGATGATGGAAGTGGAGAGCCAAGGATGGAAACGATGGACATGAAGAGTAGGAGTGGATATGACTTTTTTTATTCTTCAGCAGCTGCATCGAGGCGCCGAGTAAAACTTCGGCTAGGATAGCACGCCACTACGTCCTGGTGCAGTTACTGTCCCGTCAAATCAGTTTGACCACAGAAATGGTTTCTTTATTACAGTATAACTTAATTTTTTCGAACAATATATACTAGTACTCCATTTAATATAATCACTCCGATTCATATTACTTGTCAAATGATATGGATGAATCTAGAACTAAAATGTGTCTAGATATATCTATATTATAGTCAACTAATATGAATCCGAGTTTGTTTGGTTCAAAGGATTTCTAAAGGTATCTTGTACGGAGTAGGATTTTTACACATAGGGATTTTTCCTATAGAGCTTGCTTGATTCAAAGGATTGAGAACCCTCCAAAATACCTATGGATTGCTTTCTCTACAATCCTATCTCTCGGTAATATTGCTATGTGTCTATAACAACTATGAAATGAACTCAATCTCAATAGAAATTTCCTTTGTCTTTCCTAATCAAACAACTAGTTATTTTATGTCTTCGTTTACAAATTAAGATAATTTTTAGGTTATAGGTAATCGTCGAGCTTATGTGATCATCTTTTATGATCAAACTTACTTGATCAGCCGCGGAGGCGCAAAGGAGCAGTGGTGTGCATTAATACGGCCGCATGGGGAAGGCACAGCTAGCGACGATGAGACGTATCGCCAGCATTGGCCTAGGGAACCGTCGCCACCATTAATAAAAGCTATCCCTTTGGGCACCATGTCTCCCACTACTCGTGTCACGCGCGCATGTGGGTTACGGATGGATGGGCTGGGGAAGCCGGACAGAAAACATGACAACCAGGGGGAAAATGAATAAAAATAATACAAAGTCGAAAATATTTCGAAAAATAAACTTTGTACTTCGTAAGAAACTCCATGCGTTTAGCAAATGCGAAGGCAATATGTAGAAACACGTCTAGACCACGTCTAGAACCACTTCCCAAAGCTTAAGGATTATATTGATTTTTAGAAAGTCAAACTATGTTAAGTTTGACTAAGTTTTTACCAAAAGCATTAATATGCAAGATACAAAATCAATATTATTAGATAGAAAATAAATTATATTTTCATATGGTGTCTACAAAATATTATATGTGCTGATAGATTCTTCTAAGAGTTTGGTCGAACTTTACTTGGTTTGACTTTTCAAGAAAAATATACAAAGCTTTAAGCATTGGAACGGAGGTATTTTTCGAAGCACCTACTTGTCTTTAGAAGACAAAAGAAAACATGGAGTAAGGTTGTTTTTTGTGCAAAAGTTTACGTCAAAATCTGGTTATTTGTGTAAAAAGAATCTCAAATTGTGTTATGTGCAAAAACTGCACCAAGAAGTGGTGGTATGTGCAATTTCCTCCATCACACAAAAGGCAAGCCATTGATACATATATAATTGTGAATAATTACAAAAGTAGTAGGCAGCTAATAAGCGCACATGATTAAACTGCTATGCGAGATCTTCAGCCACCAGAAGTCGTTCCCGCGCCTCTCTAGCATTGAAAATCACGCGTTCTGCGACTTCCATCAAAGAGACAAGCTGAGCTTTGATCCGTTCTCCCAGATGAATGGCCTCGTCACAACTCCTACGAGCACAGGCCGTGATCTCATCCACTTCTAGGAAAGACACCGCCTGCCTGTACCGAAATATCTTGATCCCTAACTCTCTGTTCTCCTCCCGCATGCTGGCAAGATCCAACTTCATCCTCCGACAAGATAAGCAAGGGGAGTGATCCTGCCAAAGGTAACAACAAACATATCGAGCGTTACCGGCAAACGAAGGGCACAAATTGGCTGATTAACGAATATGGTCACTAACATGTAGGACAGACTTAAGTGGTGTCTACATGTCAGTGACTCGAAGTACCCAAAAACCAGCAACCCAAAGTCAGCTAGTAATATTAACCTCCGTCTTCAGCTCCTTCATCCTCTTGAACGGCGGGGAAGCTGGCAACTTATCTTCTTCTACGACCTCTCGCTGGAACCTGACGTCGAAGGATGAGAGATCCTGCGAACGGATGTGCTGCGCCTGCGCGTGCGATTCCCCAGGGCGCTTCTGGCGTAACTCGGAGTTCTCCGCGCCGAGATGCGGAAGTTCCGCTCCCGGGGCCTTGTTGACCCTAAGCCGAGATAGCTCCTGTGTAAGCCGACGAAAAATGTTCAAAATGTTACAGATCAGGCATATCATTACCAGTGCAAACGAGGTAAGTGAATCTCCGGGATCTCGCCCAAAGACCGCGGTTGGTCCAATGCCACCACATCTTCTCCGAGATTGACTAACTCCTTTACATCATCTTCTCCGACATTGACTATCTCCTTTACATCATCTTCTGCTCCGAGCTTGACCATCTCCTTTACATCATCTTCTCCTGCGAGCTTGATCATCTGCCTCACATCATCTTCTCCGGCGATATCGACCCTCTCCTGCGGAAGATAACAGATATAAGTCCGAGTATTACCAGCAAAACGAAGGTAATTAAAAGAGGCGTAGTAACCCTTGTGTCCTGGCTAATCAACGGCGGGGACGCTGAGCCCGCATCGTCTCCTCCCAGATCTCCCTTCGCAGGCAGGATTGTTAGAGACAGTGTACTTCTGGTAGTAGTATTTATGCGTGGGGCGCCAGGGGGTCGAGAAGCTAGGACTGCATCTTCTCCTCCGAGCTCTTCCTTGGTAGACATGACAAATGAAACGAGGTGTGGGGGGCGTAAAAGGTATAAAATGGCGGACGGCCGCCCCGCCTCGGCCCTCCAAGGCTTAATTTTTTTGCCTTACTAAACTAAAAACCCTATTTTGCGTCTCACACGGACTGCCCTCAGAGGGCTGCAGGGTCCCATATGCGTGCAGGTCCCACACTTTAGTGAGCACAAATCATATGCGGTAGGTAGGCAAACTTCCAACAATCTTCTTTGTCAAGTGAAGACACGTCGTCAAGACTCTCTCTCTCTCTCCCCCCTTTTGTCATTGAAAAAAAAAGAATATTAGACGGGCGCGTAGCCTGCACTGCAGGGGGGCGATTTTGACAAAAGTAATCCTTTTGGCGAAGAAAAACACAGAAAGCCACACAAAAAGGTTAGTCCAGTGAAATAGATTGCTCAGAGGGTCAGTCCGTAATTTTCTTTGCCAAAAGGGTTATTTCTGTCAAAATCGCCGCACTGCAGGTTTGCAGCACTGAAAAACCTTGCGTGCCAGTCAACATCACTTCCCGGATAGGGGGAAAATATCTAGTGATACCATCCCTTACATGATACCATGATACCACTTCATAATATTTGAATTCTAAGTGTCGAAAAATTTAGAAAAAAAACCTTGTGATGCTACCCTAAATTTGTGGGACCCCAAAAAACTTGCAAATCAAGCCAAAGAAACACGATCTTGTCCCCTACCCCCCCCATGATTTTGACCTAAATTTGAAATCAAGCCAAAGGTGGTTCAAAAACGGCAATCGGAAATCATGGATTGTTCATCATTTTTCTATATAGCTAGGGAAAATAGCAGACATGCCATACCAATGTTTTAGAAAAGAGCCCTTCAAAAAAGTGTGGCAACATATATGTTGGAATTCGACCATCTTAATTTCTTCCCACGTGTGAGCTTTGGTACTACTACTACACAAGAACCATGTCAAACTTTTGAATCATGGCCCATTTTATGTATATATTTGCAACTTTTCATGCACGCATGAAAACTTTGCAAAATATGTGCATTTTGGGTTGTCGCACATAAATGTGTGTTTACTTGTCTGCCACCAATTAATCCAATTCTCATTTGTGGGGAAACATGACACGAGATGGCCATTTCCAAAGTTTCATGAATTATCTCAAAGTGAATCCATATATGTACAATTTTTGGGGGCTAAATTTCATGTTTTAAACCTAGCTAGTATTTGACCAAGATTCAAATGGGCATAAAATTCAAAAAAAAACAGAAAAATGAAAAACCAAAGCACATAGCCTTCTTATGTCATATAGTAAGAATTCAAGTTGATAAACAAGGTCTAGACATATTCAAACTAGAAAAATCATGTATCTACCCCTAACACTCTAAACTCTGTCTTATGAAGTCAAGCATGAAGAGAAGTGGTTTTGGGTTTCAAACATGGAAATTTCAAAAACCTCCCAAAAGCTTCATTTTAGAGTGACTAAGAAGGATCCATGCTTACCTTTTAATTTTTAGATTTTAAACTTGTTTAAATCTTTGTGAAACCTAGGATTTGACCAAGATTCAAATGGGCATAAAAAATCAGGAAAAAGCCAAAAGAATGATAAACCAAAGCACATAGCATTCTTATGTCATACAGTAAGCATTCAAGTTGATTAACAAGGTCTAGACATATTCAAACTAGAAAATCATGTATATATCTGTCCCTAACCTTAAACTTTGTCTTATATATGAAGTCAATCATGAAGAGAAGTGGTTTGGGTTTCAAACATGAAAATTTCAAGAACATCCCAAAAGCCGCTTCATTTTAGAGTGACTAAGAAGGATCCAGGCTTACCTTTTCGTTTTCATATTATATACTTGTTTAAATCCAGGTCAAACATAGGATTTGACCAAGATTCAAATGGGCATAAAATAAAAAAATAGAAGAATGAAAAACAAAAGCACATAGTCTTCGTATGTCATATAGTAAGCTTTCAAGTTGATAAACAAGGTTTAGACATGTTCAAACCAGACAAATCATGTATCTAGCCCCTAACCATAAACTCGGTCGATCTTATGAAGTCTAGCATGAAGAGAAGTCGTATTGGTTTAAAACATGAAAATTTCAAGAACCACCCAAAATCTTCAAATGGGCATAAAATTCAAAAAAACCAGAAAAATGAAAAACCAAAGCACATAGCCTTCTTATGTCATATAGTAAGAATTCAAGTTGATAAACAAGGTCTAGACATATTCAAACTAGACAAATCATGTATCTACCCCTAACACTCTAAACTCTGTCTTATGAAGTCAAGCATGAAGAGAAGTGGTTTTGGGTTTCAAACATGGAAATTTCAAAAACCTCCCAAAAGCTTCATTTTAGAGTGACTAAGAAGGATCCATGCTTACCTTTTAATTTTTAGATTTTAAACTTGTTTAAATCTTTGTGAAACCTAGGATTTGACCAAGATTCAAATGGGCATAAAAATTCAGGAAAAAACCAAAAGATTGATAAACCAAAGCACATAGCATTCTTATGTCATACAGTAAGCATTCAAGTTGATTAACAAGGTCTAGACATATTCAAACTAGAAAATCATGTATATATCTGTCCCTAACCTTAAACTCTGTCTTATATATGAAGTCAATCATGAAGAGAAGTGGTTTGGGTTTCAAACATGAAAATTTCAAGAACATCCCAAAAGCCGCTTCATTTTAGAGTGACTAAGAAGGATCCATGCTTACCTTTTCGTTTTCATATTATATACTTGTTTAAATCCAGGTCAAACATAGGATTTGACCAAGATTCAAATGGGCATAAAATAAAATAAAATAGAAGAATGAAAAACAAAAGCACATAGTCTTCGTATGTCATATAGTAAGCTTTCAAGTTGATAAACAAGGTTTAGACATGTTCAAACCAGACAAATCATGTATCTACCCCCTAACCATAAACTCGATCGATCTTATGAAGTCTAGCCTGAAGAGAAGTCGTATTGGTTTCAAACATGAAAATTTCAAGAACCTCCCAAAATCTTCAAATGGGCATAAAATTCAAAAAAACCAGAAAAATGAAAAACCAAAGCACATAGCCTTCTTATGTCATATAGTAAGAATTCAAGTTGATAAACAAGGTCTAGACATATTCAAACTAGAAAAATCATGTATCTACCCCTAACACTCTAAACTCTGTCTTATGAAGTCAAGCATGAAGAGAAGTGGTTTTGGGTTTCAAACATGGAAATTTCAAAAACCTCCCAAAAGCTTCATTTTAGAGTGACTAAGAAGGATCCATGCTTACCTTTTAATTTTTAGATTTTAAACTTGTTTAAATCTTTGTGAAACCTAGGATTTGACCAAGATTCAAATGGGCATAAAAAATCAGGAAAAAGCCAAAAGAATGATAAACCAAAGCACATAGCATTCTTATGTCATACAGTAAGCATTCAAGTTGATTAACAAGGTCTAGACATATTCAAACTAGAAAATCATGTATATATCTGTCCCTAACCTTAAACTTTGTCTTATATATGAAGTCAATCATGAAGAGAAGTGGTTTGGGTTTCAAACATGAAAATTTCAAGAACATCCCAAAAGCCGCTTCATTTTAGAGTGACTAAGAAGGATCCAGGCTTACCTTTTCGTTTTCATATTATATACTTGTTTAAATCCAGGTCAAACATAGGATTTGACCAAGATTCAAATGGGCATAAAATAAAAAAATAGAAGAATGAAAAACAAAAGCACATAGTCTTCGTATGTCATATAGTAAGCTTTCAAGTTGATAAACAAGGTTTAGACATGTTCAAACCAGACAAATCATGTATCTAGCCCCTAACCATAAACTCGGTCGATCTTATGAAGTCTAGCATGAAGAGAAGTCGTATTGGTTTAAAACATGAAAATTTCAAGAACCACCCAAAATCTTCAAATGGGCATAAAATTCAAAAAAACCAGAAAAATGAAAAACCAAAGCACATAGCCTTCTTATGTCATATAGTAAGAATTCAAGTTGATAAACAAGGTCTAGACATATTCAAACTAGACAAATCATGTATCTACCCCTAACACTCTAAACTCTGTCTTATGAAGTCAAGCATGAAGAGAAGTGGTTTTTGGGTTTCAAACATGGAAATTTCAAAAACCTCCCAAAAGCTTCATTTTAGAGTGACTAAGAAGGATCCATGCTTACCTTTTAATTTTTAGATTTTAAACTTGTTTAAATCTTTGTGAAACCTAGGATTTGACCAAGATTCAAATGGGCATAAAAATTCAGGAAAAAACCAAAAGATTGATAAACCAAAGCACATAGCATTCTTATGTCATACAGTAAGCATTCAAGTTGATTAACAAGGTCTAGACATATTCAAACTAGAAAATCATGTATATATCTGTCCCTAACCTTAAACTCTGTCTTATATATGAAGTCAATCATGAAGAGAAGTGGTTTGGGTTTCAAACATGAAAATTTCAAGAACATCCCAAAAGCCGCTTCATTTTAGAGTGACTAAGAAGGATCCATGCTTACCTTTTCGTTTTCATATTATATACTTGTTTAAATCCAGGTCAAACATAGGATTTGACCAAGATTCAAATGGGCATAAAATAAAATAAAATAGAAGAATGAAAAACAAAAGCACATAGTCTTCGTATGTCATATAGTAAGCTTTCAAGTTGATAAACAAGGTTTAGACATGTTCAAACCAGACAAATCATGTATCTACCCCCTAACCATAAACTCGATCGATCTTATGAAGTCTAGCCTGAAGAGAAGTCGTATTGGTTTCAAACATGAAAATTTCAAGAACCTCCCAAAATCTTCAAATGGGCATAAAATTCAAAAAAACCAGAAAAATGAAAAACCAAAGCACATAGCCTTCTTATGTCATATAGTAAGAATTCAAGTTGATAAACAAGGTCTAGACATATTCAAACTAGAAAAATCATGTATCTACCCCTAACACTCTAAACTCTGTCTTATGAAGTCAAGCATGAAGAGAAGTGGTTTTGGGTTTCAAACATGGAAATTTCAAAAACCTCCCAAAAGCTTCATTTTAGAGTGACTAAGAAGGATCCATGCTTACCTTTTAATTTTTAGATTTTAAACTTGTTTAAATCTTTGTGAAACCTAGGATTTGACCAAGATTCAAATGGGCATAAAAAATCAGGAAAAAGCCAAAAGAATGATAAACCAAAGCACATAGCATTCTTATGTCATACAGTAAGCATTCAAGTTGATTAACAAGGTCTAGACATATTCAAACTAGAAAATCATGTATATATCTGTCCCTAACCTTAAACTTTGTCTTATATATGAAGTCAATCATGAAGAGAAGTGGTTTGGGTTTCAAACATGAAAATTTCAAGAACATCCCAAAAGCCGCTTCATTTTAGAGTGACTAAGAAGGATCCAGGCTTACCTTTTCGTTTTCATATTATATACTTGTTTAAATCCAGGTCAAACATAGGATTTGACCAAGATTCAAATGGGCATAAAATAAAAAAATAGAAGAATGAAAAACAAAAGCACATAGTCTTCGTATGTCATATAGTAAGCTTTCAAGTTGATAAACAAGGTTTAGACATGTTCAAACCAGACAAATCATGTATCTAGCCCCTAACCATAAACTCGGTCGATCTTATGAAGTCTAGCATGAAGAGAAGTCGTATTGGTTTAAAACATGAAAATTTCAAGAACCACCCAAAATCTTCAAATGGGCATAAAATTCAAAAAAACCAGAAAAATGAAAAACCAAAGCACATAGCCTTCTTATGTCATATAGTAAGAATTCAAGTTGATAAACAAGGTCTAGACATATTCAAACTAGACAAATCATGTATCTACCCCTAACACTCTAAACTCTGTCTTATGAAGTCAAGCATGAAGAGAAGTGGTTTTGGGTTTCAAACATGGAAATTTCAAAAACCTCCCAAAAGCTTCATTTTAGAGTGACTAAGAAGGATCCATGCTTACCTTTTAATTTTTAGATTTTAAACTTGTTTAAATCTTTGTGAAACCTAGGATTTGACCAAGATTCAAATGGGCATAAAAATTCAGGAAAAAACCAAAAGATTGATAAACCAAAGCACATAGCATTCTTATGTCATACAGTAAGCATTCAAGTTGATTAACAAGGTCTAGACATATTCAAACTAGAAAATCATGTATATATCTGTCCCTAACCTTAAACTCTGTCTTATATATGAAGTCAATCATGAAGAGAAGTGGTTTGGGTTTCAAACATGAAAATTTCAAGAACATCCCAAAAGCCGCTTCATTTTAGAGTGACTAAGAAGGATCCATGCTTACCTTTTCGTTTTCATATTATATACTTGTTTAAATCCAGGTCAAACATAGGATTTGACCAAGATTCAAATGGGCATAAAATAAAATAAAATAGAAGAATGAAAAACAAAAGCACATAGTCTTCGTATGTCATATAGTAAGCTTTCAAGTTGATAAACAAGGTTTAGACATGTTCAAACCAGACAAATCATGTATCTACCCCCTAACCATAAACTCGATCGATCTTATGAAGTCTAGCCTGAAGAGAAGTCGTATTGGTTTCAAACATGAAAATTTCAAGAACCTCCCAAAATCTTCAAATGGGCATAATATTCAAAAAAACCAGAAAAATGAAAAACCAAAGCACATAGCCTTCTTATGTCATATAGTAAGAATTCAAGTTGATAAACAAGGTCTAGACATATTCAAACTAGACAAATCATGTATCTACCCCTAACACTCTAAACTCTGTCTTATGAAGTCAAGCATGAAGAGAAGTGGTTTTTGGGTTTCAAACATGGAAATTTCAAAAACCTCCCAAAAGCTTCATTTTAGAGTGACTAAGAAGGATCCATGCTTACCTTTTAATTTTCAGATTTTAAACTTGTTTAAATCTTTGTGAAACCTAGGATTTGACCAAGATTCAAATGGGCATAAAAATTCAGGAAAAAACCAAAAGAATGATAAACCAAAGCACATAGCATTCTTATGTCATATAGTAAGCATTCAAGTTGATAAATAAGGTCTAGACATATTCAAACTAGAAAATCATGTATATATATCTGCCCCTAACCCTAAACTCTGTCTTATATATGAAGCAATCATGAAGAGAAGTGGTTTTGGGTTTCAAACATGAAAATTTCAAGAACATCCCAAAAGTCGCTTCATTTTAGAGTGACTAAGAAGGATCCAGGCTTACCTTTTCGTTTTCATATTTTATACTTGTTTAAATCCAGGTCAAACATAGGATTTGACCAAGATTCAAATGGGCATAAAATAAAAAAATAGAAGAATGAAAAACAAAAGCACATAGTCTTCTTATGTCATATAGTAAGCCTTGCAAGTTGGTAAACAAGGTTTAGACATGTTCAAACCAGACAAATCATGTATCTAGCCCCTAACCATAAACTCGGTCGATCTTATGAAGTCTAGCATGAAGAGAAGTCGTATTGGTTTCAAACATGAAAATTTCAAGAACCACCCAAAATCTTCAAATGGGCATATAACATTCAAAAAACTAGAAAAATGAAAAACCAAAGCACATATATAGCCTTCTTATGTCATATAGTAAGCATTCAAGTTGATAAACAAGCATGTCTAGACATATTCAAACCCGACAAATCATGTATCTACCCCCTAACCCTAAACTCTGCATGTCTTATGAAGTCAACCATGAAGAGAAGTGGTTTTTGGGTTTCAAACATTGAGATTTCAAGAACCCCCCAAAAGCTTCATTTTAGAATGACTAGCTAGGAAGGATCCAGGCTTACCTTTTCATTTTCATGTTATAGACTTGTTTAAATCTTGGTCAAACCTAGGATTTGACCAAGATTCAAATGGGCATAAACATTCAAAAAAATCAAAAAATCAAAAACCAAAGCTAGCACATATAGTCTTCTTATGTCATATAGTAAGAATTGAAGTTGATAAACAAGGTCTAGACATATTCAAACTAGACAAATCATGTATCTACCCCCTAAAGCCCTAAACTAGCTTTGTCTTATGAAGTCAAGCATGAAGAGAAGTGTTTTTGGGTTTCAGACATGGAAATTTTGAAAACCTCCCAAAAACTTCATCTTAGAGTGACAAAGAAGGATCCAAGCTTACCTTTTCATTTTCATGTTTTAAGCTTGTTTAAATATTGGTCAAGCCTAGGATTTGACCAAGATTCAAATGGGCATAAAAATTCTGGAAAAATAAAAAAATAAAAACCAAAGCACATAGTCTTCTTACGTCATATATATCTATAGTAAGCATATTCAAGTAGATAAACAAGGTATAGACATATTCAAAACAGACAAATCCTGTATCTACCCCCTAACCCTAAACTCGGTCTTATGATGCCTAGCATGAAGAGAAGTCGTTTTGGGTTTCAAACGTTTAAGCCAAAAGCCCCATTTCATATATTTCAAATTTGGTTCAAATTTGAAAGACATACAAGTTATAGCACACATAGTGCATACATGTTCACACATTCTGCACTAGATGCTAATTAACCCTATAGTTTGAGGCCATTTGGATGAGGTCGAAAAAAATCTTGGATTAGAAATGGGGTTGTTCGAACCCCGTAGTTGGATTTTTTATGAACTTGATCTGTAGTACTGGGCAAAACCCTAGTTTAACGTATTTAATTATAGATTCGTAGGTTGATTTTTCTACCTTTTTATTATTATTACTATGCAGCACATGTGTGTTTGCCCGTCGAGTGAAACTCGGAGGAAGAGGGATCACTCGGAAGGAGAGAAGAAGGGAGAGCATTATGGTGTCTCCCCTTTTTCGGGTGATGATGTTGACTTTTGTGCAGGGTTTGTCAGTGAGCAGGAGGTGCGAGCGAGCGAGCGAGTCGAGCGAGGCCGAGAATGAGAGAGATTTTTTGTGAGAGGGACAACCGAAGGATCCAGAAGGACCCACAGATTTCCAAAACGCATCCTGATGCGTCTTCTCTTGACAAAGAAGATGGCTTGGAGTTTGCGTACCTACTGCACTTGACTTGTGCTCACTGAAGTGTGGGACCTCACGCATGGGCGCCACACGTAAGTGACAGACCTGTTGGCAATGTTGGTGTAAAAACTCGGTTGATTATTATAGTGCATTAGAACAAAGTTTCCTATGGATTCAACGGCAGGAAATCCAAGTTAACTCATTTACATGACATTATTTTTTCCATGAAGCAAAGTTAACACATCTATCAATTGGTACATTTTGGAGTGACTAAGAAGGATCCATGCTTATTCGTTTTCACGTGTTAAATTTGTTTAAATCTTGCTCAAACCTAGGATTTCACCAAGATTGAAATGGGCATGAAAATTCAAAAAAAAATGAAATACCAATGCACATAGTCTTCTTCTGTCATATAGTAAGCATTCAAGATGATAAACAAGGTCTAGACATATTCAAACCAGGCAAATCATGTATCTACTCCCTAACGACCCTAAACTCCGTCTTATGAAGTAAGGCATGAAGAGAAGTGGTTTTGGGTTTCAAACATGCAAATTTCAAAAACCCCCCAAAAGCTTCATTTTAGAGTGACTAAGAAGGATCGAGGCTTACCTTTTCATTTTCATGTTTTAAACTTGTTTAAATCTTGGTCAAACCTAGCTAGTATTTGACCAAGATTCAAATGGGCATGCATAAAATTCAAAAAAAATCAGAAAAATGAAAAACCAAAGCACATAGCCTTCTTATGTCATATAGTAAGAATTCAAGTTGATAAACAAGGTCTAGACGTATTCAAACTAGACAAATCATGTATCTACCCCTAACACTCTAAACTCTGTCTTATGAAGTCAATTAAGCATGAAGAGAAGTGGTTTTGGGTTTCAAACATGGAAATTTCAAAAACCTCCCAAAAGCTTCATTTTAGAGTGACTAAGAAGGATCCATGCTTACCTTTTAATTTTCAGATTTTAAACTTGTTTAAATCTTTGTGAAACCTAGGATTTGACCAAGATTCAAATGGGCATAAAAATTCAGGAAAAAACCAAAAGATTGATAAACCAAAGCACATAGCATTCTTATGTCATACAGTAAGCATTCAAGTTGATTAACAAGGTCTAGACATATTCAAACTAGAAAATCATGTATATATCTGTCCCTAACCTTAAACTCTGTCTTATATATGAAGTCAATCATGAAGAGAAGTGGTTTGGGTTTCAAACATGAAAATTTCAAGAACATCCCAAAAGCCGCTTCATTTTAGAGTGACTAAGAAGGATCCATGCTTACCTTTTCGTTTTCATATTATATACTTGTTTAAATCCAGGTCAAACATAGGATTTGACCAAGATTCAAATGGGCATAAAATAAAATAAAATAGAAGAATGAAAAACAAAAGCACATAGTCTTCGTATGTCATATAGTAAGCTTTCAAGTTGATAAACAAGGTTTAGACATGTTCAAACCAGACAAATCATGTATCTACCCCCTAACCATAAACTCGATCGATCTTATGAAGTCTAGCCTGAAGAGAAGTCGTATTGGTTTCAAACATGAAAATTTCAAGAACCTCCCAAAATCTTCAAATGGGCATAATATTCAAAAAAACCAGAAAAATGAAAAACCAAAGCACATAGCCTTCTTATGTCATATAGTAAGAATTCAAGTTGATAAACAAGGTCTAGACATATTCAAACTAGACAAATCATGTATCTACCCCTAACACTCTAAACTCTGTCTTATGAAGTCAAGCATGAAGAGAAGTGGTTTTGGGTTTCAAACATGGAAATTTCAAAAACCTCCCAAAAGCTTCATTTTAGAGTGACTAAGAAGGATCCATGCTTACCTTTTAATTTTCAGATTTTAAACTTGTTTAAATCTTTGTGAAACCTAGGATTTGACCAAGATTCAAATGGGCATAAAAATTCAGGAAAAAACCAAAAGAATGATAAACCAAAGCACATAGCATTCTTATGTCATATAGTAAGCATTCAAGTTGATAAATAAGGTCTAGACATATTCAAACTAGAAAATCATGTATATATCTGCCCCTAACCCTAAACTCTGTCTTATATATGAAGCAATCATGAAGAGAAGTGGTTTTGGGTTTCAAACATGAAAATTTCAAGAACATCCCAAAAGTCGCTTCATTTTAGAGTGACTAAGAAGGATCCAGGCTTACCTTTTCGTTTTCATATTTTATACTTGTTTAAATCCAGGTCAAACATAGGATTTGACCAAGATTCAAATGGGCATAAAATAAAAAAATAGAAGAATGAAAAACAAAAGCACATAGTCTTCTTATGTCATATAGTAAGCCTTGCAAGTTGGTAAACAAGGTTTAGACATGTTCAAACCAGACAAATCATGTATCTAGCCCCTAACCATAAACTCGGTCGATCTTATGAAGTCTAGCATGAAGAGAAGTCGTATTGGTTTCAAACATGAAAATTTCAAGAACCACCCAAAATCTTCAAATGGGATCACTCGTGTGTTTGCCCGTCGAGTGAAACTCGGAGGAAGAGGGATCACTCGGAAGGAGAGAAGGGAGAGCATTATGGTGTCTCTCCTTTTTCGGGTGATGATGTTGACTTTTGTGCAGGGTTTGTCAGTGAGCAGGAGGTGCGAGCGAGCGAGCGAGCGAGTCGAGCGAGGCCGAGAATGAGAGAGATTTGTTTTTTTTTGTGAGAGGGACAACCGAAGGATCCAGGACCCACAGACTTCCAAAACGCATCCTGATGCGTCTTCTCTTGACAAAGAAGATGGCTTGGAGTTTGCGTACCTACTGCACTTGACTTGTGCTCACTGAAGTGTGGGACCTCACGCATGGGCACCACACGTAAGTGACAGACCTGTTGGTGTAAAAACTCGGTTGATTATTATAGTGCATTAGAACAAAGTTTCCTATGGATTCAAGGGTAGGAAATCCAAGGCTTACCTTTTCATTTTCATGTTATAGACTTGTTTAAATCTTGGTCAAACCTAGGATTTGACCAAGATTCAAATGGGCATAAACATTCAGAAAAATCAAAAAAATCAAAAACCAAAGCACATGTAGTCTTCTTATGTCATATAGTAAGAATTGAAGTTGATAAACAAGGTCTAGACATATTCAAACCAGACAAATCGTGTATCTACACCTAACCCTAAACTATATCTAATGAAGTCAAGCATGATGAGAAATGGTTTTGGGTTTCAAACATGGAAATTTCAAAAACCTCCCAAAAGCTTCATTTTAGAGTGACTAAGAAGGATCCAGGCTTACCTTTTCATTTTCATGTTTTAAAATTATTTAAATCCTGGTCAAAACTAGGATTTGATCTTGATTCAAATGGGCATAAACATTCAGAAAAAAACAAAAAATCAAAAACCAAAGCACATATAGTCTTCTTATGTCATATAGTAAGAATTGAAGTTGATAAACAAGGTCTAGACATATTCAAACCAGACAAATCGTGTATCTACACCTAACCCTAAACTATATCTAATGAAGTCAAGCATGATGAGAAATGGTTTTGGGTTTCAAACATTGAGATTTCAAGAACCCCCCAAAAGCTTCATTTTAGAATGACTAAGAAGGATCCAGGCTTACCTTTTCATTTTCATGTTATAGACTTGTTTAAATCTTGGTCAAACCTAGGATTTGACCAAGATTCAAATGGGCATAAACATTCAGAAAAAATTAAAAAATCAAAAACCAAAGCACATATAGTCTTCTTATGTCATATAGTAAGAATTGAAGTTGATAAACAAGGTCTAGACATATTCAAACCAGACAAATCGTGTATCTACACCTAACCCTAAACTATATCTAATGAAGTCAAGCATGATGAGAAATGGTTTTGGGTTTCAAACATTGAGATTTCAAAAACCTCCCAAAAGCTTCATTTTAGAGTGACTAAGAAGGATCCAGGCTTACCTTTTCATTTTCATGTTTTAAACTTGTTTAAATCTTGGTCAAACCTAGGATTTGGCCAAAGATTCAAGTTGATAAACATGGTCTAGACATATTCAAACTAGAAAATCATGTATCTACCCCTAGCCCTAACCCTAAACTCTGTCTTATGAAGTCAAACATGAAGAGAAGTGGTTTTGGGTTTCAAACATGCATGGAAATTTCGAAAACCTCCCAAAAACTTCATCTTAGAGTGACTAAGAAGGATCCATGATTACCTTTTCATTTTAATGTTTTAAACTTGTTTAAATCTTGGTCAAACCCTAGGATTTGGCCAAGATTCAAATGGGCATAAACATTCAGAAAGAACAAAAAATGAAAAACCAATGCACATGCATAGTCTTCTTAGGTCATATAGTAAGCATTCAAGTTGATAAACAAGCATGTCTAGACATATTCAAACCCGACAAATCATGTATCTACCCCATAACCCTAAACTCATCTGTCTTATGAAGTCAACCATGAAGAGAAGTGGTTTTGGGTTTCAAACATTGAGATTTCAAGAACCCCCCAAAAGCTTCATTTTAGAATGACTAAGAAGGATCCATGCTTACCTTTTCACTTTCATGTTTTAAACTTGTTTAAATCTTGGTCAAACCTAGGATTTGACCAAGATTCAAATGGGCATATATAAACATTCAGAAAAAACAAAAACCAAAAACCAAAGCACATATATATATAGCCTTCTTATGTCATATATATATATATAGTAAGCATTCAAGTTGATGAACAAGGTCTAGACATATTCAAAACAGAAAAGGCATGTATCTACCCCTAACCCTTAACTTTGTCTTATGAAGTCAAGCATGAAGAGAAGTGGTTTCGGGTTTCAAACATGGAAATTTCTAAAACTTCCCAAAAGCTTAATTTTAGAGTGACTAGGAAGGATCCAGGCTTACCTTTTCATTTTCATGTTTTAAGTTTGTTTAAATCCTAGTCAAACCTAGGATTTGACCAAGATTCAAATGAGCATAAAAATTCAGAAAAAATCAAAAAAAATGAAAACCCAAAGCACATAGCCTTCTTACGTCATATATATAGTAATTAAGCATTCAGGTTGATAAACAAGGTCTAGACATATTCAAAACATACAAATCATGTACTCCGTATCTACCCCCAACCCTAAACTATGTTTTTGGGGGATTTCTTTGACGAAGTTATAACACCCCCACATTTCACATTGGAATTACTTTCAGTAAATCAGCATAAAGTCGTTTAAATGTGCGAAACTATCTTGAAAGTACTAAAACCGTAAAAGTTGGGAATTGGCACTAAAATATGGCGTAATTTATCTAAAAAATGTAGAGTTGCCAGTTTGACCCGTATCTTATATGTACACCATTCACAAAATAAACATATTTTGTCATCTAGAAAATGAAAAAAATATTTTTTATACCGAAAAGTTGAAAAGTCTAGTCATTAACATTGTTGGGAATGGCAAGATGCACCACCATGCCCAATTTGGGCACATTGTAACAAACTGTGCCACAAATATGGCCATAACTATATCATTTGGCTTGCAAACCATGAATCTTCATACACGATAGTCCGCTTTGTGAAGACATTTTGTTTTTCACTACCCTATCACATGTTTCTTATTTTCCCTGTCAACTAACACATACAAGCACACTCCATGTAGAAGGGTTTCATTTTTCAGGTTTTCTTCAGTTTCATTTATTTATTTCAAAACCAGGTCAAAATGTTTTACATGATTATCCTGCAAAGGGGTTGAATATTTCAGTACTATCGCTGGTTTCTATATATAGTAAGTAATATGTATATAAAAATTATTTATGGGGACTTGTAGGACCAAGTTATAACATATCTACAATTCAAATTTGAATTACTTTCAATAAATCAGCATAAAGTCATTTAAATGTGCGAAACTAGCTAGAAAGCACTAAAAACCGTAAATTTGGGATTTGTCATTAAAATATGGCGTAATTTATTTAAAAAATGTAGATGCGCCATTTTGACCCATATCTTTTCTACCCCATGCACAAAAAAACATATTTTATCATCTAGAAAATGAAAAACGATTTTTTATACCGAAAACTTGAAAAGTCTAGTCATCAACATTGTTAGAAATGGCAAGATGCACCACCATGCCCAATTAGGGAACACTATAACAAACAATGTTGTCCAGGGATAATCAAACTTGGTAATATGAACTATGAGATTGAACAAAACGTTATATTTGGTTTACCCTTTGAACCTCCTAACTTACCACAACATTGACTTCTTATTTTTATTTACAAATAGATATTTTAATATCCCATTGTTGTGCAATAATATATGTTTTTTATTATCTCAAATCAATTAGCATTTGATTTTAAAAAACTACCATAATAATTCATGAGAAAGCGTTGAACAAGTTTCAGAATGTAATTTTAGACTTGATAGTTGATATGACCAATAATAGACTTAAATTAAATTGGATTTCAAAGTTCAGATTTTATAAGCGAATATAGTTTCATGTTGCAGATTATGTATTAGCTTGAGGGGCACCCCTAGAATAAAGTAGGTCGGTCACTTACGTGTGGTCCCATGCGTGTAGGTCCCACACATCAGTGAGCACAAGTCACGTGCGGTAGGTAGGCAAACTCCCAGCAATCTTCTTTGTCAAGTAAAGACTCGTCGTCAAGACTCTCTCTCTCTCTCTCTCTCTCTCCTTTTGTCGCTGAAAAAAATGAATATTAGACGGGCGCGTAGCCTGCACTGCAGGTCTACATAACTGAAACCCTGTGTGCCAGTCAACATCACTCACCGAAAAAAGTGAAGCATTTCTTTTCACCATAAATAACAGCGGCCCCGTGAGGCACTGCTCTCCCTTTCTCTTAATTTCTCCTTCCGTGTGATCCCTCTTCCACCTTTTATCCTTTGCACGATCGAAACTCCACTTATTGTTGTCATTGTTGCACAAAACACTCACTTAACCTGTTCTTTTGCACATATCACCAACTCATGTATTTGTTGCACAAAGGTCTAAATCTGTCGCTAAGCTACTTTACTCTAAATCTGATGACCGGGACCTAGAAGGTAGTGATATCCCTTGTGTAGTGTGTTTTTTAGAACTCTAAAAGAATATGAAAATATTTTAGCAATTGAAATAATATAAATTAACTAATATGGGATCGATAGTCATGAAATATATTTTCTACTATCCGGCCAATATCAAGTGTCATGAAATATATTCATTGTAAACTTAGTGATAATCACTCGAGTTTGATATGAATGGCCTAGCTAGCTATGGGCATCTCCCACTATATATGTTGTCCACACGACCAAGCAACAAGCATCCATGAGGAAAGTTTCTTATGGGTGACTTTCATCTCTGCCGCAAAACACGCGCCGAAATTGTTGGCGCGTCCCATTTTCAAGCTACCCCAAAACCTGCGGTTTGCCCGTCGGCCTATAAACATCGGTCCACAGAGGATATTTCCCTGTAGAGCACAATTCGAACACCACATCTTTCTCATGCTTCTACCAGGCACACTCCCACGACGACGGCCGTGCCCCACCGCCCCTCCTCACCATCACTGCCTTCTCACCGGCCACCGTAGTGACCGACCACGTTTTACCGGCTCCCTTGCTGCCTAGCAAGCCGGATTAGCTTCCTCGACGCCGACGTTCACCGCGCCATATCTCCTCCGGATCTGCTTCCCCGACTCTGTAGTCCACCTCACCGGAGATCGAGATGGGCAAAAAACGCGGCCCCAAAGTCGACCACCCCCAACCAAAGAGTAAATCCGCCCGGGCCTCAGACGAAGGTTGATGAATACTTTACATGTCCGCTTTTGTTATATGCATTTGATTTCTTACACTAGTTTTCGTTGCTTTCTTGCAATGCATTCTTGCTGATATTAGATCAGTGTAGATAGTTGTTTGCCGCGTAGCTATATGAGATCTTAACCTTACATCTGCTGATCGAGAGGAAGATCGAGGTTATGTCCGCTTTCGTTATGCATTTCTTTTCCGAGAATCACTTCTGTGTGATATGTTTTGGGGGTTTGAAGTATGCATTTTACAAAGGTTATGATAGCAGTCAAGCTAGCAGAGCAATTTGTTGATAGTATTAAACTGCCTGTATTTTTTTTATCTCGGAACTCTGCTGATCGTAACCTTACATCTGCTGATGGAGAGGCAGAGCTTATGTCCGCTTTCGTTACGCATTTCTTTTCCAAATATCACTTCTGTGCGGTACTTTTTTGGGGTTTGAAGTATACGTCCCAAATTAGTTGTCCCAAATTTTTTTAAATATGAATGTATCTAGACATGTTTTAGTGTCTTGATGCATCCATATTTTAACAAACTTGAGACAACTAATTTAGGACGGAGGATAGTACATTACTACCTCCACCCCAAACCTGAAGGCTTATTTATAAAAGTCAAACCAAGTAAAGTTTGACCAAACTTTCAGAACAATCTATCAAGAAATATAATATTTTGTAGATACCGTACGAAAATATATTCGTTATCTATTTAATGATATTAAATTTGTATTTTGCATGTTAATGATTTTTGATAAAAACTTCGGGATGGTGGTAGTACGTATTACAAAGGTTATGATAGCAGTCAAGCTAGGAGAGCAATTTATTGATAGTATTAAACTGCCTGTATTTTTTTCTATTTGCAACTCTGTGTGCGCCATGTGGAATTGCATGCTCTAGCCAGTTCATCCAATGAGGTTTTATCACTTAACACCAGAAGTTCAGGATTTTTTTTATCACAGAACCACAACCCTAGAAATTTGTATCACAAAACACTAACATTTGGGGTAATTGTTTCGCAGAATACACGATCTCTGTTTGATAGCCCATTAGTGACCTCCGGCCACCGTCAGTTTAAGAGTGACCGCAGGAGAAAGACAATTAGACTTTATTTTGTGGTATTTGCTGTTAAACGCAAATACAAAGCTGTTTGTCAACACTAGTTGTTAAATCTTAAGTCCAGACAGTTCAAAATAAAATCTTATGTCCAGGGTAGTTGTATTGGTAAACATTATCAAAACCTTATGCTGGTACAGAATATATTACCCAAATCTCATGTTCTTGTGTGGTTATAATTTCTTGTGGATATTTGTCATATGGTAATTCATTTGTGTGTAGCATATGTAACAAGTGTGACTCATATTCTCATTTCCACAGAGTGTCTACAAAATTTCACACCAAAATTCATTTGTTTGTAGCAAACATGCTCACGTACTGTAAATTGGTGTCACGCTGTAGGGTCATGCTCTTGTCAAGCCGACTAATGACAAATAATGTGTTATGTGAAATAATTTCCCCAAATGTTGGTGTTTTGTGATTAAAAATCCCCAACTTGTGGTGCTAAGTGATAAAACCACTCATTCAATAGACCGAGCCTTAGGCATGTATCATTAGATATTTTTTTAGGAAGGCTGCAAATATTTATTTTGAATACTGCGTTGCTACTTGCTAGGATTTGAACTCAGGACCTTGTAGGTCTGATACCATTTCGAATTGCATGCTCTAGCAAGTTCATCCAATAGATCGATCTGTTGGAATTTGGAAGACCCTAGGCAATTATATTAAGCACACGCCATTCCATATGGTTAACCATTGGCATGAAAATGACACTTATATGTGTTTGAGTCTATATGTGGATTGCTTAGCCCTTTCCATCAGTTCGGACTTTTGGTTGCGTTGGCTACTGCATGAAGCTTGACATCATACTTATCCTAAAAATTGTTGCTGCTGCCCTTTGTTGCCCAACATAAATTATTTTTGAGCCATAATTTGTTTGCCCTTTCCATCAGTCCGGACTTCCGGTTGCGTTGGCTAGTGCATGAAGCTTGACAATATGAACATCAATTATTTTTGAGCCATAGTTTGTTTGTCATTACACCTTTTGAGCAGTCTCACTGCTACTATTAATTTGTTCTTATATGCACAGTTCCATGATAAATCTCATCTGCATTTCTCGCCAATGCATGTTAGGTCTTCCACTCGAGAATGAGTACGAAGAGCAACGGAGGCAAACTATTCTGCATAATAGCCGAGTTGCAGCCTCGTTGGGCCTAACACTACATCCTTCTACAAGGTCTAGTGCAAAAACGCCACCCACCTCCCTCACAAAGGATACGGAACATTCCTCTGATTCAGAATTTGATCCTGCTGATTGTGATGGCGAGCTGACTCAGGAAGATGCCCTGGTCGACTATCGTCTGCAACACAACAAGGTGAGTTTTCTCTGTCCTGTCATCGAATTATTTGTCCCAACTTCCATTTGTTGTATCCCAGTCCTACCAAATATGTTACCCATGCCATGTTCAATCTCATTACTACAATTTTTCCTGCTTAGTTAACGCCTCATATATGTTTTGGCATATGTTGCCTGACTGTTTTTCCATTCCATCTGCATATCATCATCATATAATATTGTACATTGAAATATCATTTATGTGTGACAGGCATCTGCAGATTCGGGAAAGAACTTTTCAAGAACGAATAGGAGGAAGAACACTCAACAGGAACCTCAGGCTGATACCGGAGGATGGGTGACAGTGCGTAATAAAAAAAGAGTTAAGCCTGATGCTCGTGCTGCTCCTCCTATTACAAGGTCTAACAAGAGACTGACACGAGGTGGCGAACAGGCCAAGAATGATAACAGTAAAAGGTCTCGTAAAAACCACAAACCATCGAATCAGACAGAAGTAGCCCCAGCATGTACCAGCCCACACATTCCACAACCACCAGTTGCCAATACTGATTCTCAGCAACAATTGCCAACAGAACCAGTTTCCACAGCAAATTCTAGCCAAGAATTGGCACCATCAGGAGTGGTGGTAGGTAATAATGGCCAAGGACACATGATGCTAGTCCCAGATGATACAGCCTCAAATGTCCAAACAGTGCTGCCACAACACCAGCAAACTGGTGATGATCTCCCTCCGACCCTTAGTCCTGCGAAAGACAACTCCTCTCCCGATGATGAGACCCACGCCAAAAAAGGTAATACTTTTTTCAAGACTTGTAGTTTAATGCTCCCTTATGTATCTATATACCATGATAGCTTGATGTAATGCTTAACTTGGTAGGTTCGCCACGATCAATAAAAACGAGGGGGCCAACGGTAGGAAAAAAACTTGCAGCTAAGATTTCCGGAATGGGTTCAAGATTTCGCATCACATCTATTGTAGGTGGCAGAAGGCCACTTCATCCGCATGAATCTTCATATCTTGTATCACAGGTTGGCCATTTTATCAGGAATGAACTTCCTACCTTCCCATTGTGGAAGCAGCACGTTGACACCCCTTCACAGTTCGAGAGTTTAGTGCATAATTTACACGTAAGTCATGCTTCTCCTGGTAATGATAAATTATTCCACATTGATCTGTCCCATTTCTTGTAGCTTACTGTTGTTTCTATGCTATATAACTCACCAATCATTCCACCGTTGTGAGCAGTTAAGGTTTGAATTCGATGAGGATAATGAGGATGTAAAGTTTGTCATCGCTTCCATATTCAAAGAATTGTTGCGCCAGCACCGCTATAAGCTTAAGGCGACATACTTCACTGGCCAGATTACTGCCAATGTTCGAACAAAGTCTCCTGCACCCTGTATGACTGACGAGCAGTGGGGAGATCTTGTCAAGCATTGGTCTGATCCAAAGAATGTGGTATGGCTTATGAGGACCGTGAAACCAGATTAAATTCCGAATACTTATTTTGCGCCAGTGTCTCACTAGTCTCCTTTTGCAGACGTTGTCTAAAAGGAACCAGGCTAACCGCTTGAAACAACGTTTACCAAGCCGTACAGGATCTCGTCACTTGGTTGGGCATCTCTGGCAAAAAGTAATGCCCCGCTGGTCTGTACTGCTACATATGTTACTCGTAAATTGTGTAGAACTCCGTGTGCATGTTATATTTCCATCCTCCATTTCAACCACGTTATTTGATCTCCATATGATTGTACAAAAATGCAGAAAGTAGATCATGCAAACAACATGCAACCAGACAAAGAGATGACTCTGGCAGAGCAGTTCGAGGCATGCCAGAAGAACAAACATAATGTGATAGGAGAACTTGCAGAAAGTGTTATTGTAAGTCTTCTTTATGATTTAAATTTTTTAACTACACACTTGCCAATTTGTAGGAGCAATATGTCAATATGATCTTGTAGGCGTTTTTGTGAAAATGCATTTGATGTGTAATCAGGCATACCAACTTGTAGGATTAGAAGTAGTTCATACACATTAAATCTACCGTCTGCATGTTTCTCTGTAATAACTTTTATTTTTACACGACTCAAAACTTTTCAGGCAAATATGAAATTGGAGATGGCAAAACCCGGGAAAGATGGTATGGAAAAAACTCTAGAAGAATGTATGGAGACATTTACCATGGTACTTAAAAATAAAGATATCACCAAAAACACTTTCCTGCGAAATGCTGGGTTTTTGCAGTCCAAGTCCAAGTCCAAGTCCAAGTCTTTCTCTGCACAAGTTCTGGAGGAACAAATCCAAATAGAACGAGCTGCAGCAGATGTGTTAAGAAACCAAGTTGACATGTTGAGATCGAGATCAGAAGCATGTGATGCCCTACTGCAGGAGGCCAATCAAGTTTGTTATAATCTCTCAAAAGACTAATAAAATGCCATAGATAATTGGAGATGAAAACACTGACATTGACATGTGAGTACCTTGGTATTGTGAAATGTTTACTGAGACTGAGGCACTGTTCCTATTTTGTTGGTGGATGCATTTATCTACGGCTGGGATCAACTTGGTAGTTGTTCCTGTGGATGTTTTAGAAATTGGTTGCCTAGCCTTTTCAATCCGTTCGAACTTAAATGGTATTAGAGCCAAGGTCTCGAGTTTGAATTGTTGACGGTGTGGTTCAATTCATCCTTAAATTGTTGGTGCCCCATTGGCCCTTGTAAAGCTTCATGTGCCTACCTCCGAATCCAGTGTTGAATTTCTCTTGTCACACACGAGGATGGCTGTTAATGTGTATATAAGTGGGTTGCATAGCCCCTTTTATATAAGGTTGCAAGTTTCCTTTTTGTGTTGTGCCTTTGGGATTCAGCCTGCACTTCTGACTTTTGGTTGCGTTGGCTACTGCATAAGTTTAATATAGTTCCATGTGGTTTTTGTTGAGTTCTATAATAAGTGGATTGCCTAGCCCTTTCCATCATTTCGGACCTGTGGTGTGCTATTCTGTTTTCCACGTATTAGACCTCCTCTTCTTAACAAGACTCCATGAGTAGGAGGCACTATGATTTTTTTTTGCGCATGAAATTACTCAATTAGATAGCTTAATCCCATTTGTTGACTCTCTGTTGATCAGCCACTTGAGGGTAAAACTGAGTATATTGCACTAGCCAGTATTTTTTTTATGAGGTAATGCACTAGCCAGTATTAGTACTCGAGGGGAAAACTGAGTGCAGATATTTTTCCAGTGTAAGGCTAACTGAGTACACGTAACGGTGCAGACGTGCAGTACCACGGACGCGTGTCGCGGTGCACAGCGGTTAGGCGGTGCGCGTGTTGAGACCAAACGTCTAGCTTTTTTGAGAAACTGCCGAGACCAACCGTCACGTTGCCAGAGCCCCCTCTCTCCCTCCCTCTGCACACAGTCTCATTCTCACTCACGCACGCAACCACGCCTCTCACGTCCCATCAACTTCTCCAAATCGAAGGAAAAAACACCAACCGCCCACGCGCGCTCCCTGCCGGCGATGGACAAGAAGAATGCGCCGGCGGCCGTCGCCTCCGTGAACTGGGCCTCTCTCTCGGCTGATGGACCACTTCACAAGATCGGCGAATGCTTACTGGCGAACGAGCAGTACGCTGACACCTACTCTGCTATGAGGCAAGTCTGTAGAAATTGGCGCTCAGGTTTACCTGAGCCCGACGTGCACCTGCACGAATGGATCATGCTAGACCACGGCCTTCCACGCGCTGCTGATTTCACCTTCCTCCACCTCCGCACATCCCGCTACGTCACCATCGATCTAACGGAAGTTCATGCAAGGTTCAAATTCCTCCATATCTATAGAGTTAATCTATTTTTATTTTCAATCGTAAACATCTTAGTGCTGAATGTTATCTTCATCAATATATTTTAGATACTACTTTGTCGGCTTTTGCCGTGGCGTCATCGTGCTTGCCCAGAAGAACCAGCCGCACAAGATACGGCTTCTGAACCCACTCACAAAGACATTGAATACTATGTTTGAGGCGCATATGCCAAACGTTATTCTGAAGTCAGTCGCTGTGATGAAGTCCCCGACTATGGTCTTCGTTTCCAAAGATTACCCGGCGGAAATTGCTTGGGTCGATGAGAGCACTCCAACTAAGGGTATAGATGAAGATTGGGGAGAAGGAAGATTTTCGATCGAGCACCATTGTCTGCGTTGCATTACCCCGTTCAATGGTGAATTGTATGCAATAGCTGTGAACAATTTTGAGTTCGGAAAATTAGTGTGCACCAACAATGTCCAGTTGGAGCAGCGTGCGAGCACTGTCAAAATGGATACACTATTTTCATTTCCAGAACTTGGAAATAACAAGTTCTACCTTGTGGAGTCGGATGGTGCTCTGCTGCTTGTGTTGTTGGACAACAAGCATTTGGAGGAAGGTCAACCATTGGTGTACCGTGTGGACACTGAGAGCCGCTCTCTCCATGCCGTCAATAACATTGGCAGTCGTGCCTTCTTCGTCCATTATATCCGGTGTATCTCCGTCGACACCAGAGTGCACCCGACACTTCGACCTGGCTGCATCTACTACACAGATTTTGGTTATATCAGAGAGTACTTTGATGATATAAAGGCCTGGGATGAGTGGCCAATACATGTGAATAGATTAGGAAACTACGGTATGAGAAATGAACAAAGGCCATACCGTTTGGAGGATGTATTGGCTGCACACTGCAGACGGAAGGAGTTCAATGAAAATTTCCTTCAATGGAGTGACGAAGAAATATATGCTGAATGAAGAACATATTCGTTCATCCTGGGGTATCCTAATCTTCATGTTGGCCATACATTGTGTCTTGTATTATTTTCAGATTAGTTTGTCGTGAACATTAACATTGTTATTGGCTGCTTTTGGCTCTTGTATGCAGTTTATGTAGTATTATATTAGTTTTCTGGATTTATTATGCTGCTGTGAATTTATCCTATACTAGCTTCTAGATTTGACTGATTTTGTTTGTAATGATGATGGCTTGATGTGGCTGCTGGCCTTAACTGCCGAAGCAGAGCAATTAGTACTTAACCAGGTGTACCGTCTTTATATTAGTATTATATTATATTACTTGACCATAGCCATATTCAAAATCAAATCTCAGTCGGGCGGCAAAATCTCCCGCCAATCTAGAAATATTTCAGGCGTGTTTTTGAATGGGATAAGAAGATAGAACACGATGATAGTAACCGATATTCAAGGTGATGATGATTTGATTTTGCACTCGGCCTTGAACAGAGGTACTAGTACGGTCTCACAATTTTTTATCATTATACTTGGACCTTAGCCAAATTCAAAATCTCATAGCGGCAAAACTTCCCGCCCACAAAATACAAAAAATTCACACGCTTTCAAATTCCCATTCTACCCTTGTGGAGATGACAGAAAGTCGGTTGGTGGGGGGGTCTGCCCGTCATTTTTTGGATCACCACCTCCCTAGCCCGGAAACCCTCCCAAAAAAATTCATTTCCCTCAGACCACCCACCGGAACTTCCCAAGTCCCTCTCTCTACCACCTCCACGACCACCGCACCGGAACATCCCCGCCGGACTTCCCTGGCCTACCCGAGCCCTCGCGATCCTCGTCATCCGGCTGCCTGCCGGAGCCGCTTCATCGACGCCGTCATCAACCGGACCGGATCATCCCCGCCGAACCTCGAAACCATATGCTCATCCAGCAGTCTACCGCAGTCGCTTCAGCTGCGGCATCGTCCACCCCACCGGAGCCGCTTCGCCGGATCCGTCGTCCACCGCATCGGATCTTGCTCACCGACACCGCTGTGCATGAACCGGATCTGCTTCACCGGCGCCGTGTATGATCTAAACTCTTCTACTGTCGCTTTTCTATTGCTTGCCTGCAAGTTCTTGTTTAATCTTGGGGGAACCTGTTTGTGCTAACGACGCGCCGTTACGTTTTTGCAGACGAGATGAGTAACCATGAAGTGTAATGGCCGTCTCTCCAACCCCAAGTAGCACATGTAGCGTACTTCATCACCGGATCTATCAACCCCAGGAAGATCTGCTGTGACTCCCACAGAGTGCTTCTCCTAATGTAAGTCCCTTGTTTTAGCGCCATGTTCTGGGTTCAGATGCTTGTTTGTCTGAAGCTCTTTTAGTTCATTCCTAGCTATGACCGTAACACCTTGCTATTTTCTACTTCATTGCTAACTTTAAGCGATTGAACATTTTGGTTTGCATTCCCTGCTCTGTAGATGTAGCCATCATAACTTCTATCTTGCTCAGTCGTTGTTACAAAAATTATAGGTATTATAGTAACATCCTGCTATAATTTAGTTCATGGCCAATTTTAAGTAATTGCACATGTTGGTTCGCATTCCCTGCTCTATAGCTTTTGGCATCGTAACTTCTATATTTGGTTTACATTCCCTGCTCTGTAGATCTAGCCATCATAACTTTATCTTGCTCAGTCGTTGTTACAAAAATTATGGCCTGCTACTATGTTGTTTGTGCCAATTTTTTACTCCATGAACATGTTGGCTTGCATTCCCTGTACTACAGGTGATGCCATTGTTTTGTATCTAGTTCATTGTAAGCTAACAAAGTAAGGACTTAGTTTGGCATGCTATCACTCTGCTATCTAGCCTGTAGTACAAATAAACTTGTCATACTACTAGATAATAATTTTGCGTGCCATCTTGTTCTTCAAAAGCTGCATTATTGACTTGTTTCTCTGACTTGGCATGACGCTCACATATGGAAAGCTGAACATATTGGTTTGCATTCCCTCTTATACAAGTTCACAGGTGATCCCACTATATTCTGTATCTGGTCCATCCTAAGCTCCAGCATTAACTATCCTCCATGTGTTGCTCATTACAAGTTTATATCCCGAAACATCTTGATTTGCATCCCCTTCACTATAAGTTCAGGAGTATTATTTAGTTCACGGCCAAAATGAAGTAATTGCACTTGGCACATGTTGGTTCACATTCCCTCCTCTTTAGCTTTTGCCATCGTAACTTCTATTTTTGGTTTACATTCCCTGCTCTGTAGATGTAGCCATCATAACTTCATCTTGCTCAGTCGTTGTTACAAAATTTATAGCCTGCTACTATGTTGTTCATGCCAATTTTGTACTCCCTGAACATGTTGGTTTGCATGGGACTCGACAGTAGTAAGTCTGTTGTTTCATTCTAACATGCTCTGTTATATTGGCTGTTGGTATGCGGCATGCACTCTTTGTTTGCTTATTGTGCGCATTACAATGATCTTGTTATAACGACGAAATGATGAGTTCCAAATTCTTTGGCAAACAATATTGTAGTGTCTTTGCCTTTCCATTGTTGTTGTCTTAACTTGTAATGTCTTTGTTTCAGATATAGGTGCTGCATGGACAACTTAAAAGATTGCCGGATCGCTTCATTGTATTGCTAGGTTTAATTACCATTCAATTTCTCTGGGTTCTGTAATATTTTTTTCAATGCCTTGCAGCTGATGTAATATTTAGTTAGTTTTTATAGTTCTTTCGCGCATTTTTTCTTTGGTGCTTGTGGTAAGTGAGGCTATCCGACAGAAATCAATGCTGCGTAAATATTCTCAGTATCTAAATCACGAATTCCCATCCCTTAAACGGCCCAATTAATCGAAATCACATATGTGCCTGCCCGCAAAATCCTAAAGCGCATATTATGCCGGCATATAAACAGCAACTAAACGGGCTGGCCCACTTACTTCTTGGGCCAGCCCATTTGATTTACGGTGGACCCCACACACTAATTGGGCTGGCCCACTTGCTTTAAGGTGGACCCCACCAACTACTGGGCCCACTAATTAGTTGGGCCAGCCCATTTGCTTTTGTGGACCCCACATAATAAATGGGCCGGCCCTTTAAGAGGAAAGTGGGACCCACTGTTTTTTGCCCACTATCTTGTTGGGGGCCCACTTGCTATATGGTGGACCCCACATACTAGTTGGGCCGGCCCTTTAACAGGAAAGTGGGACCCACATGTGTTTTTGGCCGACCACTATCTTGTTGGGCCGCCACTTGCTATATGGTGGTCCCACATACTAAATGGGCCGGCCTTTAAGAGGAAAGTGGGACCCACCTGTGTTTTTGGCCCGCCCACTATCTTGTTGGGCCGGCCCACCTGCTATATGGTGGACCCCACATAATAATTGGGCCCTTTAACAGAAAGTGGGACCCACGTGTTTTTGGCCGGCCACTATCTTGGGGGCCACCTTATATGGTGGACCCCACATACTAAATGGGCCGGCCCTTTAACAGAAAGTGGGACCCACCTGTGTTTTTGGCCGGCCCACTATTTTGTTGGGGCCCACTTGATATATGGTGGACCCCACACACTAAATGGGCCGCCCTTTAACGGAAAGTGGGACCCACGTGTTTTTGGCCGGCCCACTATCTTGTTGGGGCCCACTTGCTATACGGTGGACCCCACACACTAAATGGTCCGGCCTTTTAACAGGAAAGTGGGACCCACTGTGTTTTGGCCCGCCCACTTGCTTCTTGGCGGCCCATTCTGTAAGGTGGACCCCACATGTTAAATGGGCCGGCCCATTTAAGTTTTGACCAGTCAACCTTAGAGGTTAGGCCCGGCCCACTAACTAATGGACCAGCCCAGCTATATAGTTGACCGGTCAAACTATGTCATCGGCCCGGCCGCTTAAGACGTGGCAGGCCTCGTGTGGGCCTACCATCTACCACGGGGTTTCAGCCGGTTAATTAGCGCGTTAACGGCGTCTGCCACGTGTCAGTTTGCATGACGTCAGCAGTCAACGGGCTCCCGCAAACACTTCCGCAACGGTCCGATTTTCCGTGGCGGAAGGGCGCCCAAGCGCGACGGACCGAAAAAATCGTCGTTGGACTTTGCCTGACGCAGTTTCCACAACAGAACCCATATCGTCGGGTTAGGCCCATAGGCGACGAAAAATACCCCTTAGCGGACGATTTTGAGACGTTGTCTATCAGAACTTTTCTTGTAGTGATATTTTTCTCATACCGCCATTTTCTTCTATCCCCTTTTTTTAACAGCCTATGATAAAGGATCTTCTTCGCATCGGTACCCAATTTGTCGGGTACCGTGAATATGCTAGTAAAGCTGAAGGTAATGCTTTACTCCTTTTGCTTCTTTTCTTTTGCTCCTTTGTTGTCGAGATTTTTAACTATATTTATCTTCCTTGGTAGAAAAACTGGCGGAAGCCAATGAACGTGCCAACACACTTGCTCAACAATTAGAGCAAAGTGAAAAGGCTCGCAAAAAGGCTGAGTCAGATGCTGTTGGTGCTCGAGCAGAGGCTGATAAGGCCAAGGCTGATGCTGCTGGTGTCGAAGATCTCCGGAAGAAACTTCACGATGCCGAAACTTCGCTGAGTGAACATATAACTGCTCAATCTGCTCGCGAAGAAGCCATCCTTAAGCGCATAAGGACCCAAAATCGTCGCTTTGTCAGTAAGTATCTACCCCAATTCAAATCTTTTGGATCTTCTTTCCTTTACTCGTTTGTTGCTAAATGGATGTTCATTGTTGCAGCTAGAACGGCTCAAGAATATGAGCTTGAAGATCCCGATAATGATCCTCTGCTTGACGCCGTTTCATTCCTCGAGTTTCACGGGACGGAAGCACGTGAAGGTATCGACGAAGCTAAAGCAGGACTGTTGCGGCTCTTCCCCTATTTCTTCCCAAAGAAAGAGGCACCCGCAACTTTCCTTAAGCTAGCCAAGTGCTTTAATCCTCCCGAAGATCTTGGGCTGAAGATGCGCCATGAAAACCAGAAGGTTGCCGTTGAGAGCACTGTTGCCCTGGTCGCTGACAGTCAACAAACTATTGACTGGACCAAAGTTGGCGACACGGATCAAATTGAGCAACTCAAGTGGCGATCCTTGGTCAAGGCGGCGAAACCCAACACGAAGAAAATCCTGGCGTATCTTGGGGTCAAGCCAGCTTCGACTCCTAGTTCATCGAGGCCGGAGGTCTAGTTGCATGCCTCTGTCTTTTCTATTTTTTGCTTTCTTTACTTCTTTTGCTATTGTCGTCACTTTAGCCTTGGCGACAATTACCCTGCTAGTCCCTTAGGAGAACTTCTTTTGTAATGACGGTGTAAACTTTTTAGAAGTAATGAAATTCCTCTTGGTGCTGTCATTGATCCGAAGATTTTATTTTCCAGTTAATATTTGACAATTATTCGACCAATCCTTGCTCTCCCAATGCTGCTCCTGCATCTTCCTTGTCGAAGAAAGTAGAAACCGATGACAATTTCCGTGAAGGTCCCTCAAGCACACCTTTGTCGGAAGATTTGCAAGAACTTCGACAGCAACTTCAGTTCACGAAGAAACAATCGCTTAAACTCATGGAACAATCTCGAGAGTCTTCTGAAAGAGAAAAAATTGCACTCCATCAAGCTCAAACTGCCATTGCTGAAAAGGACTCTGCTGTTGCTGAAGCTGCTGCTGCTGTGTCTCGGGAAAATTCCATGCTCCAGCTGCTAATAGATGCTAGCTTGGATATGGCGGGTATGTTTGATTATCTTTGTCGCGCTTCTTTTTTCTTTGCTGCTTGCCTCCTTATTATCTACTGACCTGTTGTAAGAAACAATAGGTGCTTTTTTGGATACTGCTACTGAAGATGAACGTGTCGAGGCTCGTTCCAATGTTCTTCTTCGGCTTGCACGTGAACATGGGTCGACTTTTTGGGGCACGCCTGAACGGACTCGCCAAATCGTGAGATTTCAAGATCGCGCGCTTCAGGTTCGCGGGTATCTTGACTTCTGTACCAAGACCCTCTCAATGGTTTATAACTCTATGTTTCCTCGGAACATTCAACCAAAAACTCTTCCCGAGTTAATGGAGAAATTTAAGGATGCCCACAGGATCCATCACTTTGTCAGAGCTCAACTGGTGGCTGGCGCCAGATTTGCCCTTATAATGCTTCAGATCTGCCACTCAAAGCTTGATCTGACCCAAGTTGTTGAGAAAGTTCACGAGAAGGTACGGCGCCGAAGAGTTGGTGTCGATCGTATTAACACGAAGGTTTCACCTATAGCCGAAGAAATGATTGAAGACCTTCTTCGGATGGATGCCGACTTTTTTGCAGATGGTCATTATGCTGATTTTCTTGGCGCTGCTCCTGAAGAAAACAGAGTGACCCTGGATGATATATTGAATCAAGACTAATTATTTTTCTTTGGTAGATAATTCTCCTTTGTAAATCATGATTATGATTCTATTGTGAAGCAAACATCATATTTCTATATTTGTCTAGCCCCCGAGTATTTTCGGTGGCTATTCGCTGTATTTGTATAATGCGAGGTTTTTAAACCAAGGCAAGATAATATACACTGTGTACTATTTTTGTGGGTGCAAGCCCCCGAGCTTTTGTTGATCACTATTTTGTCTATATCTCTTTTTGTTTTGGCGAGGTATTTTTACCAAGGCAAGATGCTTCTTTTGCGTTTGTCGACACTGTGTTTATATATATATTGTATCATGTAGGGGAAAACCCCTGATCTTGTCGGGAAGAAGATATATAATTCCACTATCTTTATTATATTGCAGCACCGCGAGTCCGCCTCATTAAAAACCTTTCCCGGCCCCACTCGGTGCCCCGAAAAAGGAAAAGAGTGCGTCTGAAAACTCGCGGGCGTTTCAGTACATTGTAGCTTTACAAAGGGAGACTATATTTTCGACATCTAGGCGTAGAAACGCCTGAGCTGTGCCACGTTCCAGGGATTTGGCTCGTCAATCCCTGTCTTCTTGTCTTTGATTCTGTATGCTCCTCCTTCTATTACTTCTGTGACGATGTATGGTCCTAGCCACGGTGACTCGAGTTTTTCATGGCTTTTTTGATTGAGTCGTAAAACCAGGTCACCCACTTGGAAAGATCTTGGCCGCAATCGTCGACTGTGATAGTTTTTCAGGTCCTGCTGATATTTGGCGACTCGTGACAGGACTTCGTCTCGAGCTTCATCGAGTGCGTCGACATCATCCTCCAAAGCTTTTCTCGAAGTTTCTTCGTCATATTCTACGACTCGTGGAGAATCGTGTTCTATTTCTATCGGCAAGACTGCTTCAGCTCCGTGGACCAAAAAGAACGGCGTTTCCTGCGTCGCTGTATTTGGCGTTGTTCGGATACTCCACAAAACACTTGGTAGCTCCTCTGGCCAAGTATGCCTAGCTTTTTCCAAAGGTCCTAGCAGGCGCTTCTTGATGCCATTGCAGATGATGCCATTGGCCTTTTCGACTTGACCATTGGTCTGTGGATGTGCGACAGACGCAAAACTTAGTTTTATGCCCACTTCTGCACAATATGCTTTGAACTCCTTGGAAGTAAAGTTACTGCCGTTATCTGTGACGATGCTGTGAGGTACTCCAAAGCGAAAGACAATGCTCTTCACAAACTTTATTGCGGATGCTGCATCTGGTGAATTTATTGGCTTCGCCTCTATCCACTTGGTAAATTTGTCGACAGCCACCAGCAAGTACTCATATCCTCCTGGCGAAGCTTTGTGCAATTTACCCACCATGTCGAGACCCCATTGAGCAAAGGGCCAAGACAGTGGGATTGGCATAAGTTCCGCTGCTGGTGAGTGAGGTCTTGCCGCAAATCTTTGACACGCGTCGCAAGTGCGCACTATTTCCTTTGCATCCTCGATTGCTGTGAGCCAATAAAATCCTGCTCTGAAAACCTTAGCCGCGATAGCTCTGCTACTCGCGTGGTGCCCGCATATCCCTTCGTGCACATCTTTCAGGATGATTCTTCCTTCTTCGGGTGTGACGCCTCTGTAGCACGCCCGAAATACTTCGTTTGTACAACTCCCCTTTTACCACAGTGAAAGCTTTTGATCTTGATTATTCGCCTTGCTTCAACTGGATCGTCGGGTATCGTTTTCCTTAGGATGTATGATATGTAAACCTGCATCCATGGAGTTTGCACCATCATGACTAACTCTTGCTCTTCTTCTTCTTCTGCTGTGTCTTTGGCGATACTCGAGGGTTTCTCCTTCTTCTCCTTCTTTGTTTTTGCTGGCTTTGTTGATCTCTCGCTGATCTCTTCCCAGAACACGCCTGGAGGGATTGCGAGGCATTGTGACCCGATGTTTGCAAGAACGTCGGCTTCATCGTTGCTCATCCTGCTGATGTGGTTTACCTCACAACCATCAAATAGTTTCTCCAGCTCATTGTACACCTCTTTGTATGCTATCATACTTTCGTTGACTGCATCGCATTGATTCATGACTTGCTGTGCCACCAATTGTGAGTCGCCGAAAATTTTCAGTCGGGTTGCACCGCAAGCTTTCGCCATCTTCATCCCGTGTATGAGAGCTTCATATTCTGCTTCATTGTTAGACGCGTTTGGGAACGTCATCCGCAAAACGTACTTCAACTTGTCGCCTTCAGGTGATACCAATATCACGCCTGCTCCAGCACCTTCCAGTCTTTTGGACCCGTCGAAGTTCATGGTCCAAGTTCTCGATAAATCTGGGGGTCCCGTGTTTTGTAGCTCCATCCACTCTGCAATGAAATCTGGTAAGACCTGCGATTTTATTGCTTTTCTTTTTTCATACGTGATGTCCCGAGGGGAAAGTTCTATTCCCCAAAGGGAGACACGACCCGTAGCTTCTGGGTTGTTCAGTATATTTGATAAAGGAGCCTCGTTGACCACTATTATCGGGTGCGCCGAAAAATAGTGTCGCAATTTTCTTGCTGTCGTGAATACTCCATATGCTAGCTTTTGATATTGCGGGTACCGCTGTTTTGACGACAGTACTTCGCTGATGAAATATACTGGCCTTTGAACTCCATGAAGCTTGCCTTCTTCTTCCCTCTCGACCACTAGGGCCGTGCTGACCACCTGAGGTGTAGCTGCAATATACAAGAGGAGAGGTTCTTTCTCTTTTGGCGCCACCAATATCGGTGGTGTCGAAATTGCTCGCTTGAGGTTCTCGAAGGCTCTGTCTGCTTCCTCGTTCCATTGAAATTTTTCCCCTTGTTTGATCAATGCATAGAACGGCAGCGCCTTTTCTCCTAGCCTGGCGACGAATCTGCTTAAAGCTGCGACTCGCCCCGTTAGCTGTTGTATTTCTTTCAACTTTGTTGGCTTTCTCATAGTGACGATGGCCTGTATTTTTTCGGGATTAGCTTCAATCCCCCTTGCTGATACTAGGAACCCGAGAAGTTCTCCAGCGGGAACTCCAAAGGAGCATTTTGTCGGGTTCAGCTTGAGGCAAAACTTGTCGAGGTTGTCGAAGGTTTCCTTCAAGTCTTCGATCAAAGTCGACCCTTTCTTTGATGTTATTACGACATCGTCGATGTAGACTTGTACATTTTTTCCAATCTGTGTTGCTAAGCACTTCTGCATCATCCGCTGATATGTTGCTCCCGCGTTTTTCAAACCAAAGGGCATTGTTTTGTAGCAAAACACGCCATAAGGTGTGATGAACGCTGTTTGGCTTCATCTTCTTCTTTTAATCTGATCTGGTTATAACCAGAATATGCGTCCAAGAAGGAAAGACGTTCGCATCCTGCCGTGGAGTCGATGATTTGATCGATCCTTGGGAGGGGAAAGTGATCCTTGGGACAATGTTTATTGAGACACGTGAAGTCGACGCACATGCGAAGGACTATTGTGTGTTTCTTCGGCACCATCACTGGGTTAGCTACCCATGTGGCTTCTGTAGATATTTCTCTGATGAAACCAGCATCTTTGAGTCGATCTATTTCTGATAACATGGCTTTGCGGCTAGGTTCCGAAAAACGCCGCAAAGGTTGCTTTACTGGTCGTGCGAGAGGATCCAAATTGAGGTGGTGCTCGGCAAGTTCCCTGGGTACTCCTGGCATGTCAGCTGGACACCATGCGAAGATTCTCCAGTGCTCACGGAGGAACTCGACGAGCGCGCTTTCCTATGCGACATCCATGTTTGCGGCAATGGACGTCGTTTTCTTTGGATCTGTCGGGTGGATCTGTACCTCTTTTGAATCTTTGGTTGTGTTGAAAGTTGGCTCCTTAGAAGGTCTTCCTACCTCTGGTAGCACGTCATAATCAGTGTGGCGCCGCATATTCTGCTTGCATCCCGAAAGTTTCTGATAGTCGGTGAAAGTCCTTGTCGCATTTGTCAGATAACGCGAAACTTCCTTTGATTGTGATAGGTCCCTTAGGCCCAGGCAACCTCCACAACAGATATGTATAATGCGGCACTGCCATGAACCTGGCATACGCTGGTCGTCCCAACAAGGCGTGATATTGCGACGGGAAATCCACCACTTCAAACTCCAGATTCTCTATCCTGTAGTTTTCTCGGGTTCCGAACTGAACGTCGAGGTTGATCTTGCCCAATGGGTAACTTGGCTTCTCTGGTGTAATCCCGTGGAAACGTGTGTCAGTTGGTTTCAGATTTGCTAGGGATATGTTCATCTTCCTCAATGTATCTGCATACATGAGGTTTAAGCTGCTGCCGCCATCTATGAAAACTCTCGACACATCAAAACCAGCGATTACTGCGGGTAAGATGAGTGCTGATTGTCCTGGTCGAGGAACTTGCTGCGGATGATCTGCAATTGTGAAGCCGATGTCTTGCCCCGACCAATTTAAGTACTCGACTGTTGGTGGAGGCATCTTCTCTGCCATGAACACTTGTCGCGAGATTACCTTCTGCGCCCTGTTTGATGGCCTAGCTTTCTGAATCATCGAGACCGCACCGTTAGAGTTGGGGTCAACATATGGAGGTGGATGTGGTGCTGCCGCAATTCTAAGCTGGTGTCGATTTTCGTCGGTTATTGCGGGAGGAGGTGGAAGGTGGATCTCGCTCCTTGGCTCCCGAGGGTTTCTGTTATTTGCTTGGGCATTTGCAATTCCTGCGGCTCGCAACATTGCCTGAAAATTTCGGCAGTCTTTCTGGAGATGTCCTGACTGCCTCTTTCCGTTGTTGTCGAGGTAAAAGTGCATTTGACACGGACCGTTCATCATCTCCTCGGGAGACACATAAGGTCTTTGAATCCTTGGTCCACTATTTTGCCTGTTGCCACGAAAGTCACCTCTATTGTCGCCTTGTTGCTCATTACTCCTTTGATAGTCATCTCGACTATTTCCTCCAGGATTTCCTCGGAAACCAGCCGATATATGGCCGGGAGCATCGTTGTTGTAAAACTGGCGAGAAAATCGCCTTCTATTTTGATAATTTCGACCACGATCCTCTTCTGGCGACCTGTGTCGCTTGTTGTATATTGCGTCTTCTCCATCTGCCCATTTATTGGCTATCTCCATGAGTGCTGATATGGTCTTAGGGTTAGTTCTCCCTAAGTCCTCGATGAAATCTGCTCGGCGGACTCCTGCCACGAACGCATCTATTGCCCTCTCGTCAGATATATCCTCTGCCGAGTTCTTTATGATGTTCCATCGCTGTATATACTTCCTCATCGACTCGTCGTGTTTTTGTCGGCATGCCCTCAGCTCTTCCAACGATGCAGGTTTCTTGCAGGTGGATCGGAAGTTTTTCACGAAGATGTTCTCAAAGTTATCCCAGCTGTCGATGGAATTTAGGGGGAGTTTCTTTATCCAAGATCTCGCGGCACCACTCAGGTGAACTTGGATACTTTGCATAGCTGTTGCTCTGGTTCCTCCTACCAGCTTTACCATCTCGAGATAATCCACGAGCCAATCCTCGGGATCTTGCAGGCCGTCGAACTTCTTGAAATTCTCGGGTAACTTGAACCCTTTCGGTACTCGAGTTTTTCGAACTCTTCTCGTAAAGCACGGGAGCCCACACATATCTTCGTCGGCAAGCTCTGGCGAGTGCTGACGCTCCCTTCTTTCTTGTCGCGCTCTGTCCACCCTTACTTGGACTGCTGTGTCTCTTGCCCCACTTGTTCTTGGTGGGTCTTGAACTGCTGCGGTGGGTCGTGGACTATTTTGCCTAGGATTTTCTTCGGGAGGCGTTGTTGCAAACGCTGTTCCCATTACTCCTACTCCAGCCATCGCCATATTGAACAATGGTTCTCTCGGGTCCCCAGGAGGTGGTCTGGACGCCAAGATGTAAGCTTGTGTTGCCATGTAACCTGCCTCTGGCGTTTTTGGGATGATATTTCCTCTTTCATCGATCGACATAAAGGACATGTCGAGATTTTGGATTATGTTTCCTCTCTCTGCTTCGGGTATGTTTTGCAGCCGAGACATTGCTCTCCTCCGAGCTTCTCTGTGACTGTCTCCCGAAGTTCTAGATTGTCGACTTAAATCTGCTCGGCGTCTGCTTGATGCAGAAGCTGCTTCTTTTCTCCTATTCAGGGATGCTGTCTGTTTTTCCAACTCTCTGCTTACTCGAGCAAGTCTATATTGATATGCTTGAAGTTCTTGTACAGTAGCAGTGGTGGTCATAGGTTCTGAACCATCCATGGCTTTCGCAGCCCTATCCCACGCTTCTTGCGGGAGCTGTACTCTTGCGCGAGTTGAGGATCCAGGATATTTAGTGCCTAAGCCATGTCTGAGATCAGCGGGATCGACGTATGGATTTCCCAACTCGTCGAAAGCCTCTGATGTTTGCGGGTCTGATGTGCCTGCCCCTTCTACCACATAGATCTGATGATATTTTGTGCATTGATTTTTATCAGGATTGGTGACACCATCATATAGAGTGGTGAAGACCTTTCCGATGGCAGCAGACTTGTCGATGAAGTTGAAGCTGTCGACGCTGTCGGAGTCGCTGCTTATAAAGGAGTCCGCAGACGACTCGAAGGATGTGTTGCTGAAGATCTTGGCGAGCTTTCCGCTTGCCTTGTTGTCGACGAAGTATGGCGACGAAAACTCCTCGTCACTCGACGAAAAGTTAGAATCGACCGCTGAAAATTCCGACGAGATCGGAACTTCGAGACGGTAGGATCCTTCCTTGTTGACGCCAAATCGGAATTTTCCGAACGTCATGGTGATGGGCTCCTCCAGATAGGCACATGCATCCATACGGGAGGGCGGGTGAGGAATAAAATTGAATAGATCAGTTTTTCCCTTGTTACCTCGATCCATCGCGTTGCTTGCTGTTGATGAAGTCGAAGATCTTGAACGTGCCATCGAGATCAGCTCCTTGCAGCCTCTAATTCCCACAGACGGCGCCAATTGACAAAGGATTAACTTGTCAATGCCTACAGATTGTAGACTAGGGTTTTGCTAGAAGTAGAGGGCAAGTAGATCTCGAAGGTTTAGGCGAAAAGTACTCGACGATTATGAAAACTAGGGTTATGTTGACAGTAGATTCGATCCTTTCTTTGTCCCTCGACTCCCCCTTATATAGGAGGTGGAGCCGAGGGTTTCGTTTTGTACAAGTTACAGAGTCCGGGATGGTTTCTAACTCATCCCGCCAGATTTACAAATAACACTTCCTATTACAACTCTAGCTTTCCTTAATGTATCTTGGGCTCCCGAATCTTCTTATTCTTCGGATAGTGGGCCTTCAGTAAACTCCGGGTACTATCTTCGGCAGGCCCATTTGGGATGCCTATGTCACCGCCGCCATCGCGAAGCCAAGTTCGGGGAGGCCGGGACGGGGAATTGCCCCCGGAGTCATCTCCATCGACACCACCGCCATCTTCATCGCCGCTGCTGACTCCCATGATGAGGAGGGAGTAGTTCTCCCCCGAGGCTGAGGGCTCTACCGGTAGCTATGTGGTTCATCTCTCTCTCCCATGGTGTGATCTTTATGTGATCATGAGCTTTGTAATCTAGTTGAATATGTAGATGTTACTCTTGTCTATTATGCACTCTAGAGGTTACTTTAATATGAACTCCGGAGTCACTCTCCACGGTGTGATGGTGACAGTGTGCGCATCGTGTGTGATTCCTTTATGACGTTGTGGAGCTTGTTTACTCCGGCTTGAGGTGTGCTTTTGCAGCCCTACACAATGAATGGTGTTTGTTATCCAACAAGAGAGTGTTTGAGAGTAGCATTTATTTATTCAATTATGTGATCATTGTTGAGAGTGTCCACTAGTGAAAGTATGATCCCTAGGCCTTGTTTCTAAGCATTGAAACACCGTTTCCAACAAGTTATGCTACATGTTCGCTTGCTGCCATTTTTATTTCAGATTGCAATTACTACTTATAATCATCCATATTACTTGTATTTCACTATCTCTTCGCCGAACTAGTGCACCTATACATCTGACAAGTGTATTAGGTGTGTTGGGGACACAAGAGACTTCTTGTATCTTAATTGCAGGGTTGCTTGAGAGGGATATCTTTGACCTCTACCTCCCTGAGTTCGATAAACCTTGGGTGATTCAGTTAAGGGAAAATTGCTGCTGTTCTACGAACCTCTGGAGGCCCAACACTGTCTACAGGAATAGAAGCATGCGTAGACATCAAGCTATTTTGGCGCCGTTGCCGGGGAGGTAAGGTAAAGGTATTCACATCCTCCGACTACTAAGCTATTTCCTAGCTGCCGGTGTGTGAGTGCTCGAAGGTATCTCCTTTAGATTCTGCAATTATTTCTTTTTGTTTCTTGTTTTTATTTTCACTAGTTAGGCTTAATGGAAAACAACAAAAAAATAGAGATCTTTATGAACTTTATATTGAATTAGGACATGATGTGTTTGAAGAGAGAATTAAAAAAACCCATGGAACTTTGTTTGCAAAATAGTTGTAGCAATGTTTTTAGCATGAATTCTTTGAACATTATTATTTTTAATGCAATGGAAAAGTCTAAGCTTGGGGAAGCTGGTTGTGATATTTTTAGTGCCCCAAGTTTTGAGGAGAAAATTTTCTTTGATGATACTTTGCCTCCCATTTATGATGATTATAATGATAGTTGTATTTTGGTGCCACCTTCTATCATATGAGTAATATGTTTTATGGTCATGCAACTAAGATGAATGGTTTATTCTTATTGAATATCGATAGTAGTGATACACATGTTCATAACATAGATGCTAAGCGAATAAAATTGAATGATGGTTCCACATACACGTGGAACTGTCGTCTTGGTCACATTGGAGTGAAACGCATGAAGAAACTCCATTCTGATGGACTTCTTGAATCACTTGATTTTAAGTCACTTGAAATATGCGAAGCATGCCTTATGGGAAAAATGACTAAGACTCTATTCTCTGGATAATGGAGCGAGCTACAAATTTATTGGAAATAATACATACCGATGTATGCGGTCCAATGAGTGTTGCGTCACCCGGTGGATATCTTATGTTCTTACTTTCACGGATGACTTGAGTAGATATGGCTATATTTACTTTATGAAACATAAATCTAAAACTTTCTAGAATTTTATGGAATTCGAAAGTTGAAAGTTCAGAGATGGTAAACCTAGAGGGGGGTGAATAGGTTTCTACAGATTTTAATTCTTTATTTGCAATATTAGGCTTTGCGGAATATAAAGGTGAGCCTAATGCAAACTAGGTGAAACAACCTATATGAGGATACAACTAACTCGAGCACGAAGGCTCTCACAGGCAGTTAAATCACAAGTAAAGAGTTCGGTTAGAGATAACCGATAGCACGCGGAGACGAGGGTTTATTCCCGTGTTCCCTTCCTTTGCAAGAAGGTACGTCACGTTTGGAGGAGTGGAGGTCCCACGAAGGATTCCCCGCGCCACGAAGGCTCACCCTATTCTCCGGAGCCTATCCCACGAAGGAATAGCTCTCTCACTTGTGGTAGACTTTGAGGTAGCCTCCAAACCTTCACAATCTTGTCAGGGATGCTTCCGGACCCTCTTGCCCACCTAGGGTTTCCAAGGAACCCTAGAGAGCAAGCTTCTTGATGAATACAAGGGGGAATGAGATTTGGCTTGGTAGAACAGTAGATCGGGTCCTCCTCTATCGTTTCCCCGGAGGGATTTGAGTTTGGGTGGAGGAGGAGGGAGATCTGAGGCTTTTGGTGTTTCTAACAATGGAGTATGAGAGAAGGAGCTCAAGAACAGCTTGTAGTGTAGTGCCTAACTTTTCAGAGGTAGGAGAAGGGCTATTTATAGTGTCACTTGAAATATGGTTGTTGCCCACTTGACACATCAGCAGATTCCTCGAGAAACCCGGTCGACCGGATTTGGCGCCGAGCAGGCCGGCCACGGGCCGTTCCGACGGCCCCAACTAGGGCTCCAAGGTCAAACCGGGTCTGACCCAACTTGTCAACACCCGGATTTTTAAGTCCGGATGCCTATTATGTCATTCATCGCAATCCCAGGAATATTGTTGTTGCGAGACATAACAGTTGATATCATAAGTCATCATTCATTACAAACCATCATTGTCTTACAAAAGGGGATCACATGATCCAATATTACACAAATAGTTGATCTATTGACCAACGAACAACATAGTAGCGGAAGCGTAATAAGAGGGCTATCTATTTCACAGGCCAACGCTTGACGTCAGGCGACTCCTAGTTGTTGTAGACGTCCTGCTGACCGTCATCCTCATACTGCTGCTCTTCTTCATATTATGGCCATTTGAATAGCCAGGGACACAGCCGTGAGTACTTTTAAGTACTCGCAAACTAATACTAAATTAATCACTATCTATTTAAATGAAAGGGTACTAAGCTCTAGTTTTATTTGCATAAAGCTAATTTTAGTTCAAAATCACTTCATATAGACCATTCATCAATTAACTAACTCAAGTGGGAACATTAGTGTCATTCCCACAACTCAGTTGTGATTCACCATTATTCATCATTCATTATTCACAGTTTCAGATTCTAATACTGGAAACTAGATGGCCTTTCCAACCGTCCGTAACCGTGGACACGGCTATTCGAATAGGTTTACACTCTGCAGAGGTTGCACACTTGTGCCACAACATTTGATTTCATCCGTCGGGATTTCCCCGAATCATCGTAACACAGTACGCGGATCATCAACCATAACCTTTCATTTACTAACCCTAGTATGAGCACCTCTCCCCATGAGCTTGGCCTCCCAGTGAAGACCAACTGTCAACCTGGGAACTGCACAGGGCTTGGCCGGACAGTTCACCTTAATTCACATCATTTCTCAACAACGGAGGCAGCCTCGGCATAACCCCTATGATGTGTGTTCAGAGGGAACCCATACTAAGATACATAAACTTCTAGTTAAGCCTTACCCATAATCAGGTATTGTGGGGGTACTCAATATTGGAAAGGTATCGCATCCAAACCAACATTAGATTTTAATCAAAAATCACTATCTTCTCTTGGTCTTATTCACCTTCAAAATTTCTTTCATAACTTCACCATCATCATCTCATATCACAATATTCCCATCTAGAGTAGTCAATTTTAGTAATTTAGCACTAGCCACTAGTCATGAGGGGTGCTAACTTAGCTTGATTGCCATAGACTAACTTTGATGATATTTTACTACTCTAGATCAAGTGAATCATGAATCAAAAAGTACTTTGATAAAGTAAGGTAATAATCTTGAAAGCAAAACTTGTATTCAAAACTGGGATAGGCTTAGTAAAGATAAAACAAAATGGTGGGGTGCTTTGCTCTTGGGAGCTTTGCACTTGCAAGTGTATTAGCTTGCCTTGATTGTTGTACTGATCAAAGTGGTCTTCCTCTCCTTGAGTGTAGACCTCCTCCTCCTCGGCGTACTCCTCGGTACTAGCGTCTAAATACGAGTATAATACACACAATCACCACACAACTCAAATACTAAGCTAAGCACACATATGAATCACTCTTACTAAGCTATCATAACACATGCTTATTATGTGAGTTGATTTAGTTATTATTTTTAAGAAAAAATAATTTCCTCTCATTATAAATATTAATTTGAGTTGCTATTTACTTCTTGAGAGAAATAATTCCCTCTCATTAAGTTTGATTAAGATTTAATTTCCTCAATTAATATCATATGACCTAGGTGGACCAAGGTCAACCTCTTCATAATCATTATTTGGGAAAAAGATTTAAATGAGGTACATCACCTCATGCCTTTTAATAATTCTTGATTAATGTTTAATATTATCAACTAAATTAATATGAGTTTAACATAACCATAGTGTCTTCTTCATATTAACTTAGTGGGGACAAGATTTAAATGAGAGAGATGCTCTCATACACATTAATAAGGGATAGGCTCATTTAAAAAGTACTTTAAATAGCCTTAGGGCCAATTTTTAAACAAGGACATGATCATGCAAACAATGATGTAGTATTTTTACATATTCTGATAGATATATTGAAATATGATTTTTGAGAGTTGGTTTTAACTTAATAGCATTTTTATTCAATTTTTAATAATTAATTGAAGTGGAAAAAGGCCCTGCCTTGTTTATTTTCTCAGATTAATTCGACAAACAATCTAGGTTTGGGACCAGTGTAGTTTTGTAGATATTTTCACAAGGTTTCCAAATATATAAAATTTGTCAAATTTGGTTGGGTAGATTTTATTCTATTTAAATTTTAAATCAGCATCTGAGAGTAATTAATCAAAATTCGAAAATTAAAGTTTGAAATAAATGGGCTGGCGGGAAACGTTAACAGGCTACGCAGAGAAAGGGGAAGTGGGCCGGCCCAGTAGCGCGTCCACGCAGCGGGCCGCCTGACAGCGTGGGGTCCACGCGTCAGTGGGTTTAAAACCCGAATCGGTACAGAGAAGGTGAGCGTAGGATTAGAGGGCGATCGGACGCACGACATTCGTCGTCGTCTCCGGCGAGAAGGACGAGCTCCGGCGGCTCGGGTAAGGGGTCGGAGGGAGTACCAGGCCGTTGCGGGTGTCGGCAGTGTGCGTGGGGAGGTTGTCGACGGCGAGGCGCCTGGTAGCGATGGCGTCGCCGGGGTGGCCTGGATCGACGGCGCCCTTCTCACCCTGCGGGCTCCCGATGAAATTGGACGGCGGTGGTGGCTAATCGAGCAAGAGGTGAGGTCGAGGAGCTTCAGAAGAGGGAGGCGAGCAAGATTGGTGTGGAGAGTGAGGCACGGGGAGGCCTCCTTTTATAGGGTCTGGAGGTGGCCGTGGCGCGGTGATGATCTCATCGCCGACGACGATGCTACGGCGGTGGCACTGCGCGCTCGCGTGTGGCGACATCGTGCGGTCACGCTGGGCGATTGCGGTGAAAACGAGGGCGAGACGAGGACGAGCGCGTGATCGAAGCTCTCGGTACCGCGGAGGACGTCGACGGTGGCGTCGTCTACAGGCACGGCGCGGGCCAATGAGCTTGTGCGGGAGGTGCGTGGTGACGTCGTGAAGCCGTTGGCGTTGGACGCGGCGCCGGGGTCGCGGAGTTGGCGGGGAGCTGGCGCTGGCGTGTCCGTGGCGTCGCCGTGCACGCTCGCGCGCGTGCGCGTCAGGCACGTCTGGCGTCGCTTGCACCGTGTAGTGCACGAAAACGTCGAGGGCCGTCGAGGCGACTCAGGGAAGTGTGTAGCGTGCGTTTGACACGGTGGGGCGTGCTGGAGAGGGCCGAGAAGAAAATGGCATGGTGAGCTCATGCCATGCCACGGCATGGCATGCTCTACACAAATGATGATGCACACTTGTACTTGTCCTTGGTGTTTGGCAATGCTTGGTGAGTACAGAGAGGTACTGGGGATGACTTAGGGGTGAGGGTGTAGGCCAAAATCTGCTGGGTTTTGCAATGGAGGGAGTTGGCAGATTGGTGCATTCAAGGTGTTCGACCAAATGGCCGCAAGAACTAAAGTTTGGAATTTTTGAGTGAAATTTGTAGGGTTTGAATTATATATTATTTGCAGTAGTGTGGTGGTGGTGGTGGTCAAAATTGAGGTAGTTTGCAAAAATCCAAAATGGGTATGATCTTCACATTGATATAAAGTCCTCACTTGTCACCCTTGTTCTGGTCAACCTAGTCAACTCTAGCCAGGGTGGTCAACATGAAAGTTCATCATCTTGACATGATCTTGGATGACATTGTTTTGGTTAATCAAGTTTAGTGTAAGAAAAGATTTAACCAGAGGGGTAAAGAGGGGATCATGTTATAAATTGCATAAGTGACCATCATCATATGTGAGATGGTTGTGAGTTCAAATTTGATTAAATTTTGATTTCTTTGATGCATTTAGGTTTGTTTGAGTTGTATAATCATTTTAGAAACAAAAGATCAAGCCATGATGGCCTTTGGTGATGGTTTGCATTTTTGACCTATGTGTATGTGAGGGTTTTGGATCACACTTAGCATTTCTTTTATTTTTCTCAAAGAGGGGTGTTATGATCATATATTAGGGTATAGTAGCATGTGATAACCATATCAACACTCATCATGGCAAGTGCACCCAAGAAAATCACTCATATGCATTAACTTGTATGTGACACACTATGCATATAAAAAGTTTTTGTTTGTTGCAAATTTTGTGTACTTGATCTCTCCTTGATTTCATTATTGTTAAAACTTGAGATGTTACAAACCCTTCCCCCTTACAAAAGATCTCGTCCCGAGATCTTAAAGAAAACTAGGTGCTAAAGAGATCTGGGTATTCCTTCTTCATGTCTTCCTCTCGCTCCCAGGTGGCTTCGTCTTCAGTGTGATTGCTCCACTGAATCTTCAGGAACTTGATACTCCTGGTGCGGGTGGTTCTGTATGCTTCTTCCAGGATACGAATGGGCACTTCTCGATACGTCAAGTCTGAGTTGATGTCCACCGATCTGTGATCAATATTCTTGAACACTTCAGTCTTCTCCGGTACTTCAAGGCACTTCCGGAGCAGTGAGATGTGGAACACATTGTGCACAGCCGCCATTTCTTCCGGTAGTTCCAGTTGATAAGATACTTCTCCGCGGCGACTCAGAACTTTGAAGGGTCCGACATATCGGGGCGCGAGCTTTCCTTTCACCTGGAATCTCTGCATTCCTTTGAGGGGTGACACCTTGAGATAAACGAAATCTCCAATCTCGAAGGTCATCTCTCGGCGTCTCTTGTCGGCGTAGCTCTTCTGTCTTGATTGCGCAGTCTTGAGGTACTCGCGAATCTTGTGCACCTTCTCTTCGGCTTCTCGAAGAACATCCGGTCCAAAGACCTGGCTTTCTCCGACTTCTGACCAATTCAGAGGGGTACGGCACTTTCTTCCGTACAGGGCTTCAAAGGGGGCCATCTGTAAGCTGGCTTGATAGCTGTTGTTGTACGAGAATTCTGCATAAGGCAAACAGTCTTCCCACTTGGATCCATATTCCAGTACACAGGCTCTGCGCATGTCCTCGAGTATCTGGTTGACTCTTTCAGGCTGTCCGTCAGTCTGGGGGTGATAAGCGGTGCTGAAATTCAGCCGGGTTCCAAGTCCTTCATGTACTTTCTGCCAGAATCTTGAGGTGAACTGCGATCCTCTATCGACACTATTGACTTCGGTGTTCCGTGCAGGGCGACTATTCTTGAGATGTACAACTCTGCTAGCTTCGGGCCTTGATAAGTGGTTTTGACGGGGATAAAATGGGCTACTTTAGTTAATCTGTCTACCACTACCCAAATAGAATCATTTCCTCTGCTAGATTTGGGCAGTCCGGTGATAAAGTCCATTCCGACTGAGTCCCACTTCCATTCCGGAATCTGTAAGGGTTGCAACAGTCCGGCGGGTCGTTGATGTTCTGCCTTGACTCTCTGACAGATATCACACTTAGCTATGTAGCTCCCGATTTCTCGCTTCATTCCATGCCACCAAAATTGTTCCTTCAAATCTTGGTACATCTTGGTACCTCCGGGGTGGATAGAGTACAAGGTGTCATGGGCTTCCTGCAGTATGACTTGCTTCAATTCTGAGTCTGACGGCACACATAGGCGACCGTTGTACCAAAGTACTCCTTCTTCATCTTCCGTGAATCCCGGCGCCTTTCCTGCTGCCATTTGACTCTTGATTGGGGCAATGCTTGCGTTTCCCTTCTGGGCTTCCTTTGTAGCGACCCCACCTTTTAAGGTGCCGATCCCTGTGCTTTATTGTGCTAGTCCCTGGATCAATCGCTAGCACACACAGTTTAAGATGTAATACCAAGAAACAGAGGTCTTTATTACATCGCATGATCCATATATACATAATAACTTACAAATTGCATAGCACAAGGCTAGCATTATATCAGAGTTTTACAACGAACAAACATATAGCATGGAGTCCTTCGTCTTCATGTGCCACAGGCGAGCATGTTGAGGATAGACTCGTAACCCTAATCATCGTAACTCACTCGTCTATCAAATATCTGCAACAGGTAAAGTTACAGCCAAAAACATTTGGTCAATACTTTGAATGTATTGGCAAGATGACACTTTGGTGGACACAAATGGCGCCTAATACCTACATGCATATTTGGCTGGTGGAGTTTATGCTCATTTGCAGAAAGCCAATTTTTCCCTATCTTTGGCAAATAGTTTTTCATCATCTCATTATATTTTGTCACACAAAACCCTTTGTTCACCCACCAAATTTTAAATTAGGAAATTGGGATGAGGAGATTCTCGATCGGTTTCAAAGTCTTGATGCTCAGAATTGTCCGTAACCGGGGACACGGCTAAGTACTTAGTTTTGACACTCTCGAGAGGTTTGTGCACTTTCCCCACAAGACTCGGCTATTCCTTCATCCATACTACTTAGGTGTGGCATGGAGGAGAGAAAGACGAGACAAGACTTTTCAGAAGCAATCCCTCAGACCAGCACGGACGCGCTCCATCCTACAACACTACCACCCTCTGTTCGCCTGGCTGAGTTCTCGCAACTTAGTTGGTCAAGGCAGAGCCCATATTGCCAAGTGGCTGCACTGGAAGCTTCTCAACAATTGAACGTCTCCAATCTCTTTGTTCCTGGGCGGCAATCCCCACCTATGTCTGCACTCCGCTGACTGATCTTACCAATCCGCCCAGGTGGTTCATTAACTTAGTTGTTTTTCACCACACAAAAACATAAATTTTCCAACACACACACATGTATTCATGAGATCCCAACCACGTATCTATTCAGCACGACTAAGCATTCTACACTTACGTTGTTTCTTCTAACAGGAAAATCAGGGGTACCCTAAATAGGACAAAGAAAAGCATATAACCTACTCATGCATACTACTGAAATAAAGTAAATACTACATGCATAGTAAAACATTGGGACATTTATGAATTGGTGTGTCACTTGCCTTTTTGGTAGTTGAAGATTGTTCTCTTTACTTTCAACAAAACATGTCGCTCTCCATACAAACTATAAGATAAAAAAAATAACACAACATAAACACACCATTCATAGCAACATAATCAAACAAGACAGCAAATCGGAAATCACTCTATGGTATTAAGTTGTGGCATGAGGTTTGGCTTGCAAGGTATGATTTCTAGAGAATGAAGGGAAGATCCAAACACTTAGAAAGAAATGGATCATCCATGATACATTGGAAAGAATTGATGTGGTGCACAGATAATTGGAATGGTCCATGTGATTAAAATCACATAATTCCCAAAGGGTGAAATTGAAATGCCATTATGTAGAATGTGACACCACTCATGTAATAGCATAAGTAACACATTGGCTTATTTACGTAGTGATATGTAGAATTACTCAAATGACCCAATTTGTATTTGAATAATCTAGAAAGGGAAAATATGATTTGGATAGATATGATCATGGAACATGTTGGTTTGTATAAGAGGTACTGATAGATATGTATGGTCATATGATTCACTTTTACAAAAGGAATCATGCTCAAAGAAATATGAAATTATCACTCAAATTATCATTCTTGAATTTAGATACTTGCAAATAGCTTCAACTATTTTTGGTAGTGGTGCTACTGGATAGATAATTCAAATATGAATCCAACGCAAAAGGAATCAATTGAATCGGGTTTATGGATCTCTAGATATGACTAGAATATGGTCAAATATTAAATTTTAGCTTCAGAATTCGAAAAATTGATAATTGGAAAGATTAGCATCACTGGATAGAAAATTTAATTATGAATTCAACGCAAGAAGAATCGTCTAAAACGGAACTATAGATCAAAAGATGTGGAATTTTAAAGTTTGCTGTGAGCTAGCACGATGTATGAACCAATCGATCGGTTTGGTCTGCACGTACGCGTGAAATAAAAATAGAAACGGAAAAGAAAGACACATGGCTACACATGATAGGCTGTTGGTATCAATTTGGCAAAACGATCCATGATCTAAACGTAACTTTTACTACAGATCAAAAGAAAGACGTCCTTTACCGATCGTACAGCAAGTCGACGATGGCCAGGAAGAGGACGGCGATGACGGCACAGCCGTGGACTCAGGCGACGCAACGGAGGTTCTTGGTGATAGAGAAATGGAGGACTACGTGCGGCACGAGATGGCAGTCTCGGCAGTCCTTGGCGTGGTTTTGCGATGGTGGCGTTCGGCTAAATAGAAACATCGGGAGTGTCTCCGGCTGCAAAATAGAACAAAGCGAAGGCATGAGAAGATGCCCACGACATACATGATCAATATGAGAAAAGATATGGGACCTCGTTCCCCTTGTACCGCCAGGATTCGACAAAGGCGTCGCGGCGGCCGGTGGAACAACCGTGAGCGACCGGAGTGATGGCGTCGCGGCAAGCAGCGACAACATGGTGCACCACCATGTCCCGGAGGTAGGCCTTGACGTAGGTAGTCTCCTGGGGAAGGGCATCGACGAGACGATCACCGAGGGCATCGGCATCTAGCGATGAACTCGATTTTGTGGTTAAGAATGGCATGGTTGGTGTGGGTTGTACAGGGCATCTCAGTACAAACTTTCTGAAGCAAAGTGGTGGAGGAGGACAAGGGGCACACGGAGGACACCTCGGTTTGCATTTGTATGGCCTGAGGAGGAAGATCGGGAGGGCAGTGCCGGCCGATGGCATTCGGTGCATGGTGTCGGTTTGAGAGATTAAGACAATTGTGAAGAGAATAAATTCCCTGAACGGATACCCCACTTAATTCAGAGTAACTTTTGTATTAAACTCGAGAATAAACGGCCGCTGATTTGATGGGAAATGTGGAGAGAAAGAGTAACAGCCATGGCTGTACGTTACGTGAAGAAGTAGGTGAACATGAGGAGGAAGACGAGCTCGGTCGGTCGGTCAAATGGGCCGGCTGGATCGGCTCATACTGGGCCTGTTGGCCGTTTTGGTTAGTTTAGCTTTTCTTTTTCTATTTCTATTGTCTTGAGTTAAATTTAAAATCAGAATTGATTGAAAGCACATTCAAAACATTTTAGAAAATTATGTTTTAAAAAAAATACCAGTGCAATGATAATTTGAAAAAGAAAATTTTGACCCTGGTTTTATTTGAAAATATATTTTAAAAACTCAAAATATTGCATGTAGGCATATATGACCATTCTATGCATAATTTCAAAGTAGTGTTTTGTTTTCAAATATTTTGAAAACCAAAGGTTTATGAAAATATTATGTTGGGAAAATAAATTTAAATACTGATCAAAAGTTTTATTTCCTTGTGAATTTTAAACCAAAACAATCAAACAAACACTTGCTTTATTTTATTTTCACATTCCAAAATTTAGAAAATTTTGGGATGTGACAGACTACCACCCTTAAAAGGAATCTCGTCCTCGAGAGAAAGGCTAGAAAGAAATATGGGTTTGTGATATGTTAGGGGTGGGCTACCACCCTTAAAAGAAACTTTTGTAGGTAGTCTTAGGTCTTGGGTTTAGGCTAAGCTCATCTTGGTATGAGTTGGCAGTGAGTCATATTTTGAAACATATGTGGATTCTCACTTCTTATCCAACAGGGATTGTTTATTCACATATAGTGAACAACATATATCTTCAAGGTGAGTCGAGTAGGTTTCGTTCATATTAGGGCTTCTAATCCAAATGGTTGGTCATTGAACAACTTTTGACACTGATGGATCACTCTTTGGGTCAATCAGGAGACCAACGTGAGAGTACTTCATGACATTCCCCATCTTTTGTTTGTTGGTGTCTTCGGCGACCTTCCACTACTCTTCAACTAGTGGCGGATCTTCAAACTCACCATAGTCCTACGTTTGGCAACACTTGCCTACTATAAGGGTATAATATCTATTCACCCTATGGTTCAGGCTTATCCGCGACATCTCTCTTGTAGGCATTTCCCTCTAGATTTACCATTCCTCATAACAAGAGTGAACAATATGAGTAGTCTTCATGGGGGCCAATCCATGTCGCACCCAATCATTTCCTTGTATTCAGTTTGGTACATCTCGTATTCTAGCTCTTGGTCAACCTCACAAATTTGAAAAAAAACTTCCATGGAATAATTGAATCAATGTTTCAATCCCCATTATTGAACTGTTTTGAAAACATTTCTATCGATCCTTAACTATGGTTTTGCGTATCTCACACTATTTCCTTCTTCATCTTGATAGGAAACATCGAGGTTGGTTTCACTACTGTTGTCTTCATGGCGAGTTGCCGAGAAAACATTCTCTGTGTGGGTATAGATGAGAATAGATATAAAGATCAAAAGAAGATTCCTACCCTCGACACAGCAGGCCAAGCCAAATCATTTTACAAACAACATCTAACAAACATCAAGCAAGAGGGTTCAAACATAGACAAACTAGTATGGTCATACCACAATTTGGTAAGATCAATACTTTGTTACGTTATCGTTGGTTTGATAAAAGAGAACTAATGGTGGTCCAGTCTATTTCTATTTTGGGTGCATCAAGCTTCTCTTCTACTGCATCGATGTACCTATGGGTGTTGTGCAGCCTGCATCTGAGTATTTCTTCAAGTTCTTCATTGGTCTTCTATTTAACACTTCATGTAGAGTCGAAGAATATCATATGAAGCATCAGTCTCTCACTTCAGGTGCGAGGTAATCAGATGTCCTTTCTTTAGTGTTTCGTGAGGTAGGCCATTTAAAGCAAAAGGGATATTTTTAAAGATGAAGTAGATGAGAATACAAGAGGCTCAAAATGCAAACATCATTTTATAAAAATTGAAGTAGATAGATTTTCATCCTAAGGTCTTCCTATTTATAATCCAAACCTAGGGTTACGAACCTACGGTCAACACAATGCTCTGATACCATCTGTAGCGACCCCACCTTTTAAGGTGCCGATCCCTGTGCTTTATTGTGCTAGTCCCTGGATCAATCGCTAGCACACACAGTTTAAGATGTAATACCAAGAAACAGAGGTCTTTATTACATCGCATGATCCATATATACATAATAACTTACAAATTGCATAGCACAAGGCTAGCATTATATCAGAGTTTTACAACGAACAAACATATAGCATGGAGTCCTTCGTCTTCATGTGCCACAGGCGAGCATGTTGAGGATAGACTCGTAACCCTAATCATCGTAACTCACTCGTCTATCAAAATATCTGCAACAGGTAAAGTTACAGCCAAAAACATTTGGTCAATACTTTGAATGTATTGGCAAGATGACACTTTGGTGGACACAAATGGCGCCTAATACCTACATGCATATTTGGCTGGTGGAGTTTATGCTCATTTGCAGAAAGCCAATTTTTCCCTATCTTTGGCAAATAGTTTTTCATCATCTCATTATATTTTGTCACACAAAACCCTTTGTTCACCCACCAAATTTTAAATTAGAAAATTGGGATGAGGAGATTCTCGATCGGTTTCAAAGTCTTGATGCTCAGAATTGTCCGTAACCGGGGACACGGCTAAGTACTTAGTTTTGACACTCTCGAGAGGTTTGTGCACTTTCCCCACAAGACTCGGCTATTCCTTCATCCATACTACTTAGGTGTGGCATGGAGGAGAGAAAGACGAGACAAGACTTTTCAGAAGCAATCCCTCAGACCAGCACGGACGCGCTCCATCCTACAACACTACCACCCTCTGTTCGCCTGGCTGAGTTCTCGCAACTTAGTTGGTCAAGGCAGAGCCCATATTGCCAAGTGGCTGCACTGGAAGCTTCTCAACAATTGAACGTCTCCAATCTCTTTGTTCCTGGGCGGCAATCCCCACCTATGTCTGCACTCCGCTGACTGATCTTACCAATCCGCCCAGGTGGTTCATTAACTTAGTTGTTTTTCACCACACAAAAACATAAATTTTCCAACACACACACATGTATTCATGAGATCCCTCCCACGTATCTATTCAGCACGACTAAGCATTCTACACTTACGTTGTTTCTTCTAACAGGAAAATCAGGGGTACCCTAAATAGGACAAAGAAAAGCATATAACCTACTCATGCATACTACTGAAATAAAGTAAATACTACATGCATAGTAAAACATTGGGACATTTATGAATTGGTGTGTCACTTGCCTTTTTGGTAGTTGAAGATTGTTCTCTTTACTTTCAACAAAACATGTCGCTCTCCATACAAACTATAAGATAAAAAAATAACACAACATAAACACACCATTCATAGCAACATAATCAAACAAGACAGCAAATCGGAAATCACTCTATGGTATTAAGTTGTGGCATGAGGTTTGGCTTGCAAGGTATGATTTCTAGAGAATGAAGGGGAAGATCCAAACACTTAGAAAGAAATGGATCATCCATGATACATTGGAAAGAATTGATGTGGTGCACAAATAATTGGAATGGTCCATGTGATTAAAATCACATAATTCCCAAAGGGTGAAATTGAAATGCCATTATGTAGAATGTGACACCACTCATGTAATAGCATAAGTAACACATTGGCTTATTTATGACGTAGTGATATGTAGAATTACTCAAATGACCCAATTTGTATTTGAATAATCTAGAAAGGGAAAATATGATTTGGATAGATATGATCATGGAACATGTTGGTTTGTATAAGAGGTACTGATAGATATGTATGGTCATATGATTCACTTTTACAAAAGGAATCATGCTCGAAAGAAATATGAAATTATCACTCAAATTATCATTCTTGAATTTAGATACTTGCAAATAGCTTCAACTATTTTTGGTAGTGGTGCTACTGGATAGATAATTCAAATATGAATCCAACGCAAAAGGAATCAATTGAATCGGGTTTATGGATCTCTAGATATGACTAGAATATGGTCAAATATTAAATTTTAGCTTCAGAATTCGAAAAATTGATAATTGGAAAGATTAGCATCACTGGATAGAAAATTTAATTATGAATTCAACGCAAGAAGAATCGTCTAAAACGGAACTATAGATCAAAAGATGTGGAATTTTAAAGTTTGCTGTGAGCTAGCACGATGTATGAACCAATCGATCGGTTTGGTCTGCACGTACGCGTGAAATAAAAATAGAAACGGAAAAGAAAGACACATGGCTACACATGATAGGCTGTTGGTATCAATTTGGCAAAACGATCCATGATCTAAACGTAACTTTTACTACAGATCAAAAGAAAGACGTCCTTTACCGATCGTACAGCAAGTCGACGATGGCCAGGAAGAGGACGGCGATGACGGCACAGCCGTGGACTCAGGCGACGCAACGGAGGTTCTTGGTGATAGAGAAATGGAGGACTACGTGCGGCACGAGATGGCAGTCTCGGCAGTCCTTGGCGTGGTTTTGCGATGGTGGCGTTCGGCTAAATAGAAACATCGGGAGTGTCTCCGGCTGCAAAATAGAACAAAGCGAAGGCATGAGAAGATGCCCACGACATACATGATCAATATGAGAAAAGATATGGGACCTCGTTCCCCTTGTATCGCCAGGATTCGACAAAGGCGTCGCGGCGGCCGGTGGAACAACCGTGAGCGACCGGAGTGATGGCGTCGCGGCAAGCAGCGACAACATGGTGCACCACCATGTCCCGGAGGTAGGCCTTGACGTAGGTAGTCTCCTGGGGAAGGGCATCGACGAGACGATCACCGAGGGCATCGGCATCTAGCGATGAACTCGATTTTGTGGTTAAGAATGGCATGGTTGGTGTGGGTTGTACAGGGCATCTCAGTACAAACTTTCTGAAGCAAAGTGGTGGAGGAGGACAAGGGGCACACGGAGGACACCTCGGTTTGCATTTGTATGGCCTGAGGAGGGAGATCGGGAGGGCAGTGCCGGCCGATGGCATTCGGTGCATGGTGTCGGTTTGAGAGATTAAGACAATTGTGAAGAGAATAAATTCCCTGAACGGATACCCCACTTAATTCAGAGTAACTTTTGTATTAAACTCGAGAATAAACGGCCGCTGATTTGATGGGAAATGTGGAGAGAAAGAGTAACAGCCATGGCTGTACGTTACGTGAAGAAGTAGGTGAACATGAGGAGGAAGACGAGCTCGGTCGGTCGGTCAAATGGGCCACTTCGGCTGGATCGGCTCATACTGGGCCTGTTGGCCGTTTTGGTTAGTTTAGCTTTTCTTTTTCTATTTCTATTGTCTTGAGTTAAATTTAAAATCAGAATTGATTGAAAGCACATTCAAAACATTTTAGAAAATTATGTTTTAAAAAAAATACCAGTGCAATGATAATTTGAAAAAGAAAATTTGACCCTGGTTTTATTTGAAAATATATTTTAAAAACTCAAAATATTGCATGTAGGCATATATGACCATTCTATGCATAATTTCAAAGTAGTGTTTTGTTTTCAAATATTTTGAAAACCAAAGGTTTATGAAAATATTATGTTGGGAAAATAAATTTAAATACTGATCAAAAGTTTTATTTCCTTGTGAATTTTAAACCAAAACAATCAAACAAACACTTGCTTTATTTTATTTTCACATTCCAAAATTTAGAAAATTTTGGGATGTGACATCCTTGATTTGACCAATCAAGGTAGGTTGCAGCTCTATGCTGGCTAGGTACCCTTCACTAACTAGCTCCAACCTAAACTGTTCAAACTCTTCATGCAGGCTAGGTTGTTCTGCTGCGATCATGGAGTTCAGCTGACACGGCTGTCTACTCAAAGCATCCGCTACCACATTGGCCTTGCCGGGTGATAGTGGATTTCCATATCATAGTCCTTTATCAGTTCCAACCATCTTCTTTGCCTCATATTCAGCTCTTTCTGTGTGAAGATATACTTCAGGCTCTTGTGATCCGAATAGATCTCGCATCGATTACCCACGAGGTAATGACGCCAAACTTTTAATGCTAACACTACGGCTGCAAGTTCGAGGTCATGGGTTGGGTAGTTTTGCTCATGCTGTTTCAACTGCCGGGACAGATAAGATATCACCTTTCCTTCTTGCATCAACACACATCCAAGACCAATCTTAGATGCGTCACAATAGACGTCAAAGGGCTTGGTGATGTCCGGCATGATTAGGATGGGGGCTGTGGTTAGTCTGGTTTTAAGTTGCTGGAAGCTGGCTTCACATTTATCAGTCCATTCAAACTTCTTGTCTTTCTTCAATAGTTGTGTCATTGGCCGGGCAATGCTTGAGAACCCCTCAACAAATCTGCGGTAATATCCAGCTAATCCAAGAAATGCACGGACCTCGGTCTGGGTGGTTGGGGTTTTCCATTCTTCAACGGTTTTGATTTTGGCTGGGTCTACAGCAATTCCTCCTGCAGACAATATGTGTCCCAGGAATCCAACTTCTTTCAACCAAAACTCGCACTTGCTGAACTTGGCGTACAACTTGTGCTCCTAAGGGTTTCTAGGATCACCTCCAAATGTTGCTCGTGTTCCTCTTCGGTTTTGGAGTAGATAAGGATGTCGTCGATGAAGACAACGACAAACTTATCCAGGAAGTTCATGAAAATCTTATTCATGAGGTTCATGAAGTAGGCAGGGGCATTGGTTAATCCAAATGACATGACATTGTATTCATACAACCCATATCTGGTGGTAAAGGCAGTCTTGGGGATATCCGATGCACGGATCTTCAGCTGATGGTAACCAGTCCTAAGATCAATCTTAGAGAACACTGTGGCACCGGTCAACTGGTCAAACAGGTCTTCTATCTTTGGCAAGGGGTATTTGTTTTTGATGGTGACATCGTTAAGTTTATAATCCGTACATAACCGGTTGGCACCATCCTTCTTATCCACAAACAACACTGGTGATCTCCAAGGCGACGCACTTGGTCGAATCAGACCCTTGAACAACATATCATCCAGTTGCTTCTTCAGCTCTACTAGCTCTGCTGGGTTCATGCTATAAGCTCTTTGGGCTATAGGTCCGGTTCCAGGAATTAACTCGATGATAAACTCGATATCCCGATCCGGGCATACCGGTAGATCCGGAAACATCAGCGTATCGACATACCACGATCGATCCGAGTTGGTTTGGCTACACCTTGATTGCAGGTGAAATTTCTGGGTAGTTTTTCGACACATGTTCTATTGTTATTCCGGTGCTACTAGTCATGGTGATGGCCTTCTTGGCGCAGTCTATCAATCCATGATGTTTCGCCATCCAATCCATACCCAGTACTACTTCCAATCCTTTGTTCCCAGAACAATTAAGTTTGCGAAAAACACTATTTCTTGAATTCTTATGGGTACTTCTTTGCAAAATTTTCTAGCTTTAGTGGTTGATCCAGGTATTTGAACTATCATGACATGTTTCAAGCTGATGGGTTGAATCTTACTAGTGCTCACAAAATCTTCAGTAACAAATGAATGCGATGCTCCTGAATCAAACAACACTCTTGCTGGTATTGAGTTAACAGAGAACATACCCAGCACCACATCTGGTGCTTCCTGGGCTTCCTCGGCGTTCATGTGGTAGAGGCGACCTCCGCGGTTGTTCGGGTTGTTGGGGGCGAACTTCTTGCCGGTGGAGACACGGCGCTGCTGCTGAGCTGGTGCAGAGGTGTTGCCGGCGAGCTTGGCCAGCCTTTTGGGGCACTCGTTGGAGAAGTGTCCCACAACTCCACATTCATAGCAGGTGATTGTGGACTTGTCCTTGGTTGCGACGGGGATGGCATTGCTTCCTGTCCTGGGTGCAGTGTTGGTGTTGTTGTTGTTATGGTTGTGGTTGGGGGCTCGCGGCGGTGCGCGGTTGAAGTTGTTGTTGTGGTGTACATAGTTATTGTTGTGGTGGGGGCCTCCGGCCTTGGGTTTCCTCTGCTCCGGTTCTGAAAACCGGGGCGCGACATCTGGTTTTGGGGCTTGGTGTTGCGGGGGTTGAAACCACCGCTTGAGCTGGGGCGAAACCAGGGTGTATTGCTGGGCCCACTTTGATTCATCATGCGGCGTTTGCGGTTTTCATTTGCCTGTGCGGTTGCCTTCCATCCGGATGGCGAGTCCACGAGGGCTTCTAGGTCCGAAGGGGATGTTGACTAAGACTGTCTGCATCTCATCGTGCATTGAGGAATCTCTCCTTTCTTTTCTCTGTGGTGTCGTTTCATCGGGGGCATACCTTGACAGGGTGAGGAACCTGTCGCGGTATTCTACCACCGACATCCTTCCTTGTTTCAGCTCCCTTCATCCCTCATTTTCTTGATCAAACCTGGTGGCACATGATACTTGCTAAACTTGAGCTTGAAATCAGCCCAAGTCATCATCTGTCCGGCATTTAATGCACGGGCGCTTGTCCACCAAGCTCTTGCTGGTCCGGCTAGGTAGTGCGTAGCAAACAGCACTTTCTCGTTTTCATCCACTCCGGCTACCTCTAAGTTGTTTTCCATGGTTTGCAGCCAGTCATCTGCATCTAAGGGTTCCTCCGTCTTAAGACAGGTGGGTTGGTGTTTTGGAAATTCTTAAGTTTAGATCCAGGGATGATCATGGTTTCCATGGCCCCGATTGGCGATCTCTGCAGTGCTGCTATATTGGCTTGCCTTTCAGCCCTTTCATCTTCTCGGTCAGCCAACAGAGTTTGCGTATTGTAGCATTGCATCCTGGTTGCGGTTCGGAGGCCATCTGAACAGGTAGATAGATCATGAGATGAGAGGGAATTTCTATGGCTTATTTTGAGTTAAGTTCAAACTTAAAACTTGAAATATTTTCATGATGCACATAACACACATTTTATTTATTCACACAACATCACACATTACAAGTTACCATACTAAGGGTTTTAAGAACCCTTCTTCCACAATCTACGATACATGGTGCGGGTTACAACTCACACCTACGTAAGTGAAGCTAGTGCAGCTACTACTCATCATCTTCGTCCACATCAATGGGAATGATCCCATCCTCCTCGGACTCCAGAAACGCGTAGTCCTCCTCATCAGTGAACTCATCATCCTCAAAGTCGTTGTCATCACTCAGGAAGTCATCGCCTCCCTGGATGTCTTCTCCATCCTCCTCCATCTCCTGGATCTGGTCCTGCTGGGTCCGGACAGTCACCTCCAAGGTGCGGATCTTCTCACGAAGACGGCTGATAGTGGCATCCTTCTTGGCGCGCTGCAGGCGGAGTGACTTGCGGTCCTTGGCGAGCATCCTGATAGCTTCGGCATGGTGAGCCAAAGCCATCTGGGCACGGTGGGCGTGAACACGCGTCAGCTCCAGGTCCTTCCGGGTCTCATGGAGCATAAAGTCCAAATGCTGCACATGGATCTTGAGCACCGGGTGCGAAGAGAGTGCCATGGGTTCTCCCATGGTGTCGCGCCTCGCGAAGTAGGCGAAGCGGCTTCCCCGGAGTGCGGCGATGTTCTGTCCCTGAAGGGCGTGAGCAAGACCGTCCGCCCAGTTGCATGCCTTGAAGGAGAAAAGGATCCTCTCCGAGATGGGAGGCTCCGAGCTTCCCTTCAAGTCAGCGGTGATCATCCACTGCTGTTCCCCGGTGGGGGTGTCGTGGATCCGGACTCCGTGGAACTGGGGAGGTGGGCGTTCGAGCTTCTCGGACACCAGGTACAAGTCACGCTCAAACACCAGACTTCCTCCGTTTTCCAGATCGTAGGTCTCCGTCTGGACGTAGGGCTCCATCTGAAAGTGAAATGGATGAGTAAGTTAGAGATGTGACTAAGTGTGGCAACATTTTAGATGGATTTTAAAAGAAAGGGCATGGCTCATCATTTTTGAAAAAGATCCTATAGAAGAGAACATGAGTAAGTTTTTCACAGATATTCATTTCATTTGTTTAATAAACTAAATTTTTCAGAACGTCCATTCTAAACTAGGGTCTCCTAAGGTCAAACAATGGCTCTGATACCAACTTGTCAACACCCGGTTTTTTAAGTCCAGATGCCTATTATGTCATTCATCGCAATCCCAGGAATATTGTTGTTGCGAGACATAACATCTGATATCATAAGTCATCATTCATTACAAACCATCATTGTCTTACAAAAGGGGATCACATGATCCAATATTACACAAATAGTTGATCTATTGACCAACGAACAACATAGTAGCGGAAGCGTAATAAGAGGGGGCTATCTATTTCACAGGCCAACGCTTGACGTCAGGCGACTCCTAGTTGTTGTAGACGTCCTGCTGACCGTCATCCTCATACTGCTGCTCTTCTTCATATTCTGGCCATTTGAATAGCCAGGGACACAGCCGTGAGTACTTTTAAGTACTGCAAACTAATACTAAATTAATCACTATCTATTTAAATGAAAGGGTACTAAGCTCTAGTTTTATTTGCATAAAGCTAATTTTAGTTCAAAATCACTTCATATAGACCATTCATCAATTAACTAACTCAAGTGGGAACATTAGTGTCATTCCCACAACTCAGTTGTGATTCACCATTATTCATCATTCATTATTCACAGTTTCAGATTCTAATACTGGAAACTAGATGGCCTTTCCAACCGTCCGTAACGTGGACACGGCTATTCGAATAGGTTTACACTCTGCAGAGGTTGCACACTTGTGCCACAACATTTGATTTCATCCGTCGGGATTTCCCCGAATCATCGTATCACAGTACGCGGATCATCAACCATAACCTTTCATTTACTAACCCTAGTATGAGCACCTCTCCCCATGAGCTTGGCCTCCCAGTGAAGACCAACTGTCAACCTGGGAACTGCACAGGGCTTGGCCGGACAATTCACCTTAATTCACATCATTTCTCAACAACGGAGGCAGCCTCGGCATAACCCCTATGATGTGTGTTCAGAGGGAACCCATACTAAGATACATAAACTTCTAGTTAAGCCTTACCCATAATCATTGTGGGGGTACTCAATATTGGAAAGGTATCGCATCCAAACCAACATTAGATTTATTCAAAAATCACTATCTTCTCTTGGTCTTATTCACCTTCAAAATTTCTTTCATAACTTCACCATCATCATCTCATATCACAATGTTCCCATCTAGAGTAGTCAATTTTAGTAATTTAGCACTAGCCACTAGTCATGAGGGGTGCTAACTTAGCTTGATTGCCATAGACTAACTTTGATGATATTTTACTACTCTAGATCAAGTGAATCATGAATCAAAAAGTACTTTGATAAAGTAAGGTAATAATCTTGAAAGCAAAACTTGTATTAAAAACTGGGATAGGCTTAGTAAAGATAAAACACAATGGTGGGGTGCTTTGCTCTTGGGAGCTTTGCACTTGCAAGTGTATTAGCTTGCCTTGATTGTTGTACTGATCAAAGTGGTCTTCCTCTCCTTGAGTGTAGACCTCCTCCTCCTCAGCGTACTCCTCGGTACTAGCATCTAAATACGAGTATAATACACACAATCACCACACAACTCAAATACTAAGCTAAGCACACATATGAATCACTCTTACTAAGCTATCATAACACATGCTTATTATGTGAGTTGATTTAGTTATTATTTTTAAGAAAAATAATTTCCTCTCATTATAAATATTAATTTGAGTTGCTATTTACTTCTTGAGAGAAATAATTCCCTCTCATTAAGTTTGATTAAGATTTAATTTCCTCAATTAATATCATATGACCTAGGTGGACCAAGGTCAACCTCTTCATAATCATTATTTGGGAAAAAGATTTAAATGAGGTACATCACCTCATGCCTTTTAATAATTCTTGATTAATGTTTAATATTATCAACTAAATTAATATGAGTTTAACATAACCATAGTGTCTTCTTCATATTAACTTAGTGGGGACAAGATTTAAATGAGAGAGATGCTCTCATACACATTAATAAGGGATAGGCTCATTTAAAAAGTACTTTAAATAGCCTTAGGGCCAATTTTTAAACAAGGACATGATCATGCAAACAATGATGTAGTATTTTTACATATTCTGATGGATATATTGAAATATGATTTTTGAGAGTTGGTTTTAACTTAATAGCATTCTTATTCAATTTTTAATAATTAATTGAAGTGGAAAAAGGCCCTGCCTTGTTTATTTTCTCAGATTAATTCGACAAGCAATCTAGAGTTGGGACCAGCGTGGTTTTGTAGATATTTTCACAAGGTTTCCAAATATATAAAATTTGTCAAATTTGGTTGGGTAGATTTTATTCTATTTAAATTTGAAATCAGCATCTGAGAGTAATTAATCAAAATTCGAAAATTAAAGTTTGAAATAAATGGGCTGGCGGGAAACGTTAACAGGCTACGCAGAGAGGGGGAAGTGGGCCGGCCCAGTAGCGCGTCCACGCAACGGGCCGCCTGGCAGCGTGGGGTCCACGCGTTTAAAACCCGAATCGGTACAGAGAGAGGTGAGCCGTAGGATTAGAGGGCGATCGGACGCACGACATTCGTCGTCGTCTCCGGCGAGAAGGACGAGCTCCGGCGGCTCGGTAGGGGGTCGGAGGGAGTACCAGGCCGTTGGTGTGTCGGCAGTGTGCGAGGGAGGTTGTCGACGACGGCGGGCGCCTGGTAGCAGTGGCGTCTCCGGGGGTGGCCTGGATCGACGGCGCCCTTCTCAGCACCCCTGCGGGCTCCGGCGATGAAATTGGACGGCGGTGGTGGCTAATCGAGCAAGAGGTGAGGTCGAGGAGCTTCAGAAGAGGGAGGCGAGCAAGATTGGTGTGGAGAGTGAGGCACGGGGAGGCCTCCTTTTATAGGGTCTGGAGGTGGCCGTGGCGCGGTGATGATCTCATCGTCGACGACGATGCTACAGGGGAGCTGGTGGCCTGGCGCTGACGCTCGCGTGTAGGCGACATCAGTGCGGTCACGCTGGGCTTGCTTGCGGTGAAAACGAGGGCGAGACGAGGACGAGCGCGTGATCGAAGCTCTCAGTACCGCGGCGGAGGACGTCGACGGTGGCGTCGTCTACAGGCACGGCGCGGGCCAATGAGCTTGTCGGGAGGTGCGTGGTGACGTCGTGAAGCCGTTGGCGTTGGACGCGAGCGCCGGGGTCAGCGGAGTTGGCGGGGGAGTGGCGCTCTGGGCGTGTCCGTGGCGTCGCCGTGCACGCGCGCGTGCGCGTCACTGCACGTCTGGGCGTCGCTTGCCTGGCCGTGTAGTGCACGAAAACGTCGAGGGCTACGTCGAGGCGACTCAGGGAAGTGTGTAGCGTGCGTTTGACACGGTGGGGCGTGCTGGAGAGGGCCAGAAGAGAAAATGGCATGGTGAGCTCATGCCATGCCACGGCATGGCATGCTCTGGTACAAATGCTGATGCACACTTGTACCAAATCTTGTCCATGGTGTTTGGCAATGCTTGGTGAGTACAGAGAGGTACTGGGGATGACTTAGGGGTGAGGGTGTAGGCCAAAATCTGCTGGGTTTTGCAATGGAGGGAGTTGGCAGATTGGTGCATTCAAGGTGTTCGACCAAATGGCCGCAAGAACTAAAGTTTGGAATTTTTGAGTGAAATTTGTAGGGTTTGAATTATATATTATTTGCAGTAGTGTGGTGGTGGTGGTGGTCAAAATTGAGGTAGTTTGCAAAAATCCAAAATGGGTATGATCTTCACATTGATATAAAGTCCTCACTTGTCACCCTTGTTCTAGTCAACCTAGTCAACTCTAGCCAGGGTGGTCAACATGAAAGTTCATCATCTTGACATGATCTTGGATGACATTGTTTTGGTTAATCAAGTTTAGTGTAAGAAAAGATTTAACCAGAGGGGTAAAGAGGGGATCATGTTATAAATTGCATAAGTGACCATCATCATATGTGAGATGGTTGTGAGTTCAAATTTGATTAAATTTTGATTTCTTTGATGCATTTAGGTTTGTTTGAGTTGTATAATCATTTTAGAAACAAAAGATCAAGCCATGATGGCCTTTGGTGATGGTTTGCATTTTTGACCTATGTGTATGTGAGGGTTTTGGATCACACTTAGCATTTCTTTTATTTTTCTCAAAGAGGGGTGTTATGATCATATATTAGGGTATAGTAGCATGTGATAACCATATCAACACTCATCATGGCAAGTGCACCCAAGAAAATCACTCATATGCATTAACTTGTATGTGACACACTATGCATATAAAAAGTTTTTGTTTGTTGCAAATTTTGTGTACTTGATCTCTCCTTGATTTCATTATTGTTAAAACTTGAGATGTTACAGGATCTACGCCCTTACACAAGATCTTGGTCGCCGAGATCTTGAAAATAGGACAAAGAGAACCGGGACCAGACCATCCAGACCTTACTGGTTCCCAGCCGGTTGGCACCGGTCCTGGGGCCGGTCTCGCCGGGCTGGCCGGTGCCAGGGCCGTCTGCCAGCCTGGGACCGGCCATGTGGAAACCCCTTGTTGATTTTTCGTCGAAGTGGGGGGCCTCCCATTGCCTTCTTGTTCCATTGGTTCACCATTATACCTCTTTGGCTAATACCTGGGAATCATCTTGTAGACATGTATTAGTCCAAATACTCTATCACAGTGTCATAGTTACCAAAATAATGGATAAGGGTGAAATACCCTTACAATCTCCCCCTTTTTGGTATACGATGACAAACCGAGCTAGAGTCACATATAGATATTATGATAAGCCTTAAACCTTGATTCCATATGAGATATTGAGACAGCTCCCCCATAATGTGTGCACTTGGAGAATTTGCGTTTGAATGCAAAGTGCAACATTTGTGGAACATGAGTAGCTCCCCCAATATCTTTAGGAAACAAGCATGGTATGGATATGTGCATATCAAGATATATAAGCATAGCACACATAATCATCCTAGCATAGATATTAAGCATATAGGTACATGTCCATACACGAATTACTTAAAGTAGCAAATGGTTCTTGAAATGAAAAAGCAACCAAATAAGCACAAGCCAAATAAGAAGCAAATAAAATGTCAAGCATGGCTTGTGCAACCAAGGACCCCGTAATCCTAGACTCTACTCTCTTCTCCCCCTTTGGCATCGGAACACCAAAAAGGCGAAGAAAAGAGGAGGGATGCTAGCGTTCCCATCAATAGAACTCGTGCCCCGTGGATGGAGAGCTGCCATCACCATCATCACCATAATCATCCTCTTCATCATCATCCTCGCCATTGCCATCCTCATCACCTTCATCCTCTTCATCATCATCATTCCTATGTCCAGAGTGAGCAGTGCGAGGAGGAAGACCACTGTGAGCATACATGGAGAGATCGAAGTTCTGAAGCATCTCATCAGTAATAGGAGGCATCTCCCAAGTAGGTGCATGTACAGGCTCCATCTCAGGTCCAGGAGGAGGCACATGAGTGTTTCTGGCAGCCATGAACTCATTCTGTCGCCTCCTAGTCTCCTGGTCAAGGCAAGGCTTTGATGTGCAACATCATTGGTATTTTTGCACATTTGCCACAAGCTGGACAAGAACCGTGAGACACCATGCTGTGGGCGCCTAGAGTAGCTGGAGCTAGCAGGGTCATGTCTTTCCTTGGACCTACGCTCAGAAGGCATCATGGAAGGAACGTCCGGTTTATCTCCTTGGATAGGAACCTTGAAAGCCTCCATCTTGACCCGTTCACCTTCCGTATTGTGAGGTGCTTGCACAACCTTGTTGATGAGCAGCTGAATGTACTGAGCATAGTTTGGAGTCATCCTCTCGCGAACAGAGCGATTTTCAGCTCACAGTAGATGAGATCACAACCATCAATGGTCTTCTGGCGCTCAGGGTGGCAATAGTACATCAAGTTCAGATGATAGGCACGGCATTCACTTGTATCCCCAGACTTGCTGATGAGATTCTCACGGAATATCTTGGCAAGTAGAAGGTAGGAGTAGTACATGCCAGAGATAGTGGGAGGGCCAGCTGTGGGTTCCGGAGGATAGCAGAAAGCAATGTCCTCTTTATGGAACCGGTCCTGAGAGTGTATCTTGAAGCCACGAGCACGACCACCACCAAACCCCAAGGCTTCACAGAGCTCAAGATAGGTGCAAGAATACTTTTCCTTTCCTGTCATCCAAGTCATAGTGCGAGCTGCGTCATCATGGAAAAACACAGTGCAGTGAAATTGCCTCACAAGGATTGGACAATAGCTCTCATCAGTAGGTGTCAAGCACATGAGATCAAACAGCCCCATCCGCTTCAAGGTGGCAACCACAAAGCGATACTTGGTGGCTTCATGCATTGTAAGAACATCCTTGATGGCCTTGGGCATCACAAAAGTACCATTCTTCATGCACTCTTGAGAGTTGTAGTAGTCTTCCCACAAGTGCTGCTGAGTGATGGTCCAGAAGAATTTATCACCTCCAAGGTAAGTGGGTTCCGGGAATCGATACGGATTCTTAGCTCGAATTCTTCTCCAGGCAGTAACAGTGACTGTGCCAACATTGAAATGTGGCACTATCTCAGTAATCCTCATCTTGTGCTGGCTGTTTATCTTTCCTCTTATTGGCAACTTTCTTGATTCTTCCCCCAGTGAGCTGCCTGGACCGGTGTACTGAGGTGCTTTAGGAGGCACACGGGAGCTAGTACGGCGTGCTGGAGGCCCCGTAGGCCTTCCTCTCTTGGCAGGAGTGCCACGGTCCTCACCACTCCAATCATCTGTGAAGCCGCAAAATAGAGCAGGGATAGCAGTGGGGTAAGTGTACATGTTATCAAAAATATGGAGGCCAAGAAACATAGCATATATTCAAGTGTTTCGATGAATTTACGCGAAGAACTGGGCAATCCGACGCACAGGCCGGTCAAACCGGATAGGAGACCGGGCGAGCCGGTTCCAAATCCGGTCGACCGGGCCACGCGCCAGGCCGGCCGATTGAGCGGCCGTTGACCGGGCCGTATGGTGCTGTCGACTTGTGATGTGTTGCCCAGAAATTCAACCACAAATTTATCCAAAACTCATAAACTTGAATATATACTATAGCAGTAGAGTGAGGATGTGCATAGTGGTGTGAAAAACACTCTAATGGCATGAGGACTTACAAACCCTAACCCTAGGTTTCTCAATTTTTCTTCAAGAGAATGCAATGTGAGAGGAGGGCCTAGATAAAGAGGGAAAGGAAGAACAAATTACCCGAAGACATGGTCCTCCTTGCTCAAGGGAACAAGAAGAGCACCTAGGTAGAGCTTGAGAGCCAAATCCCCAAGATCTCCCAAAGTAGCTTGAGAGGGACCAAATCCCTTGGTGGAGATGTGGCAAAGGTCCCGATCTATGAGTTGGTGGAGTTTGGGAGGTTTCTAGTGGTGGGAAGACCCTAGAAAGAGGTGGGGATGAAGGGGGCGGCGGCAATGGTGTGTAAGGTGGAGGGGGAAGTGAGGAAGAAGAACCCCCAAGGGGTAACTTACTCTCACTTAACCAGCCGCACGACCGGTTGGCCGGCCGGTCGCCAGACAGCGCGCGGGCGACCGGCGCACTGGCAGTCCGCCGGGCCGAACCGACCGATGTTGTTTTTGCCCGGTTTGCTTGTTTTGCCTCGTTTTGCCCCTATTTTTTTGAAAATGTGTATGAATGCTCAGATGATGACATGTACATATAGATAGATAGATGATGATGAGATGAGCATAGACATGGGGTTGGAAACACAAAGCTCTCTAGGCATACCCATTGGAGTGAAATCCAAACAAGATATAAATAGCAACAATGGGCATGATTCGAAGAATATCAAGAATCATAAATCATTTTGAAATAGTTTTTGCAATAAGATCATTTAGCCTTGTAGAATCGAATTAATTTGCAATTGAGGCTTAATGAGGGGCGGGGGATTACTCCCCCTATGTGAAAGCGCAAATGTCATGAGACCTCGAAGAGACGTGCTTGGGTCCATATAATGACATTGGGTCTATTTATGTTGCACACATAGGTATGCATCATACCAAGACATGGTAAGATGACTATCCCCATATGTGCTATGCCTCTAAGCTAGATAGCTAGATAAATGCAAGAATATAGTGCAAGAAGTTATTCAATCTAAGTTTTTAGGATCAAGAATACCAAGTTCTCCTCTCAAGTTCACAAACCGGGCTTCATCCAAAGGCTTAGTGAAAATATCCGCCAATTGGTACGATGTCCCCACATGAGTGAGATCAATGTCCCCATTGGCAACATGGTCACGTAGGAAGTGATGGCGAATGTCAATGTGTTTGGTGCGACAATTTTGAACCGGGTTATTGGCAATCTTTATTTCACTTCCGTTGTCACATAGAAGAGGCACCGTACCAAGAGACACACCATGGTCTTTAAAGGTTTGCTTCATCCATAACAATTGAGTGCAACAAGATGCCGCGGATATGTATTCGGCTTCGGCGGTGGATAAAGCGGTGGAGTTTTGTTTCTTGGATGACCAACTCACCAATGACCGGCCAATAAATTGGCAAGCCCCGGAGGTAGACTTCCGGTCAACCTTATCACCGGCCCAATCGGAATCCGAATAGCCAATGAGTTCAAAGGTTGACCCCTTTGGATACCACAGCCCGAGAGTAGGAGTATGAACAAGGTATCTTAGAATCCGTTTGACCGCCATCAAATGGCTCTCCTTAGGAGCAGATTGAAAACGAGCACACATCCCTACACTTAGCATGATATCCGGCCTAGAGGCACAAAGGTAGAGCAAGGATCCTATCATGGAACGGTATACCTTTATATCCACATCCTTCTCACCATCACATGAGCCAAGTTGCCCCTTTACGGGCATGGGTGTCTTCATTGGGTTTGCATTGGTCATGTCAAACTTCTTGAGCATGTCCTTCACATACTTTTCTTGAGAGATGAAGGTGCCTTTTGCAAGTTGCCTCACTTGGAAGCCTAGGAAGAACTTCAACTCTCCCATCATGGACATCTCAAATTTCCTAGTCATCAATAGCTCAAAATCTTTGTTATGATTGGGGTTAGTTCCACCAAATATAATATCATCAACATATATTTGACATATAAACAAGCCACCCCCTTTAACCCGCTTGGTGAAAAGGGTGGAATCGACCGTACCCATGCAAAACCCATCTTGTAGTAGGAAATCCCTAAGGAACTCATACCAAGCACGTGGAGCTTGCTTGAGACCGTAGAGTGCCTTATGGAGTAAATACACATGGTTGGGTCGGCATGGGTCTTCGAAACCCGGGGGTTGAGCTACATATGCAGTTTCTTTTAGGGGACCATTCAAAAATGCACTTTTCACATCCATTTGATATAGTTTGAAATTGTGGAAAGATGCAAATGCAAGCAAAATACGAATAGCTTCAAGACGGGCTACCGGCGCAAAGGTATCCTCAAAATCCATACCTTCTATTTGGGCAAACCCTTGCGCCACTAACCTTGCTTTATTTCTAATGACAATGCCATTTTCATCTTGCTTGTTCTTGAATACCCATTTGGTCCCAATAACATTGATGCGATGATCCTTGGGTCTCTCAACTAGAGACCATACTTCATTACGAGTGAAACACTCCAATTCTTCTTGCATGGCAATAACCCAATCCGGATCAACCAAGGCTTCATGTACCTTGAGTGGCTCAAAACTAGACACAAAAGCATGATGTTGACAATAAGTGATAAGTAATGCATGGTGTCTACGAGTTACCACTCCTTTTGAGATGCTACCAAGGACATGATCTACTTTCATGTCACTTGCCCTTGTAGCCGCCTTGATCTTCCGAATGGTTCCTTCATGATCAATGAATTCATCTCTTGCTAATACTTGATCATGAGGGACAACTTGAGCTTGAACATGAGTTGAGGATGTTTCTTGATCATCATCATGGTCTTGCTCAGTGGGTTGAGGGCTTTCTTCTTGTTCTTCGGAATGTGGCTCATCTTGAGTGGAGGATAAATCTTGGGTTGCACTTGATGGTTCAACTTGAGTTGAGCTAGGCTCAACTTGAGGTGAGCTTGATACTTCTACTCCATCACCTTGATCATCATTATGAACTTCCATGGGCCGGATGTGTCCAATGCCCATATGCTTGATGGCACTAGATGGATCATCATCATTACCTGCAACACATGGAACAACTTGCTCCACTTGGGAGCCATTATCCTCCAAGAACACCACGTCACAAGATACTTCAATAGTCCCAGTGGACCGGTTGTAGTATCTATAGGCGTGGGAGTTCTCCGCATATCCAACAAATATGCCCTCTATGGTTCTAGTTTCAAATTTACCAAGCTTCCCTTTATTGTTCTTAACAAGACATTTGCATCCAAAGACACGAATGTACATGACATTAGGCTTGTTACCTGTGAGAAGCTCATATGGAGTTTTGTTGTGGAGGGGGCGGAGGAAGAGCCGGTTGGAGTAGTGGACAGCTGTAGAGATGGCTTCTCCCCAAAAGTTGTGGGGTGAGTTGAATTCACTCAACATGGTTCTTGCCATCTCAATGATAGTCCGGTTCTTCCTTTCAACAACACCATTTTGTTGAGGGGTATACGGAGCTGAAAACTCATGCTTGATGCCCTCATCATCAACAAACTCTTGCATAGTGTAGTTCTTGAACTCGGTGCCATTGTCGGTCCTAATCGCCTTGATCTCGGATTCATATGTACGTTGAGCTTTCTTGGCGAAGGTGATGAACTCTCTATGGGTCTCATCCTTAGACTTAAGGAGAAAGACCCAAGAGTATCTTGAGTAATCATCAACAATGACAAGTCCATACTTGCTCCCACCAAGAGTATCATAATTTGATGGCCCAAAGAGATCCAAATGAAGGAGCTCCAAAGGCCTAGATGTGGTGACAATACTCTTGATAGGATGTTTCTTCTTGAGTTGTTTTCCGGCTACACATGCACTGCATACACGATCTTTCTCAAAAGAAATGCCGGTTAGTCCAACAATGTGCTCACCCTTTAGGAGTTGTTTAAGATTTCTCATGTTAACATGACCAAGGCGGCGATGCCACAACCAACCTTCGTCATGCTTGGCCGCCATTAGACATGTGGAGGGAGAGGGGCTCTCTTTCGAGAGGTCAACCACGTAAAGGTTGTTCTCCACATATCCAACAAGGACCAATTTGAGATTGTCACTCCTAAAGACTTGCACATAATACTTAGTAAAATATGAATTATAACCGGCATCGGCAAGATGATATATAGAAAGCAAATTATAACCAAGGGATTCAACAAGCATGACCGTCTCTAGACACAAGTCCTTAGAGATTGCCACCTTGCCATACCCAAGTACCTTTCCCTTTGAGTTGTCACCAAAGGTGATGCTTGACTTCTTGTTGATATCTTCAATGAATTGATCAAGCACACCTCTTCCTCCGGTCATATGATTGGTGCATCCACTATCAAACACCCATTTTGGACCACCGGAGGAATACCCCTACAAAATCAAGTAGAGGATTTAGGAACCCATTGATTAATGGGTTCCCTAGTCATGGCAACAAGATCTTTTGGTACCCAAATCGAGTACCCTCTATAAGCATAGCCATTACGAGGGCCAACATAGTTAGCATAAACATCACCATAATAATTAATAAATAAAGCATAGTGATTGTTTGGCCCCGTGCGGTCACCACTAGTGGCTTTGCCCTTTGGGGCTTTGCCAACATGCCCTTTGGGGCTTTGCCATCATTAGTGACCTTCTTGTTCTTTTCTTGAGCGGGCTTCTCTTTCTTGTAGTTGTTCTTCTTGTAGGGCTTGGGAACATACCAAAGTCCATACTTTTGGTTGTTTGACCTTTGCTTACTCAAGAGGTCATCCAATCCCATCTTATTCTTGGTTGTGGTGAACTTGACAAGTTCTTTCTTCAACCTAACATTTTCCTCAAGAGTAGTTGCTTGCTCACAAGCCGATTCATTAGGATAATAGTTGAGACCATATTTGGTTACCAAAGATTCAAGATATGTATTGGTCTCAACATGCAAAGATAGTTCCTCTTGTAAACGAACATGTTCCGCAACAAGCTTAGCATGCTCACTAGTAAAGGAGGTGGAGGAACTAGCAACATCTTTATCAATAATGGGATCATTCATTGATTCAAGAGCCTTTGAGTAGGTTTCTTGGAGTAGATCATGGTTCTCTCCAAGTTTCTTGAGCTCATCCTTAACAAGCTTGTTAGCTCTTTCAAGGTGGTCAAGATCCCTAGTGAGAGAAGCATGAGCAACTTCAAGCTCCTCCTTTGAGGCATTGAGCTCTTGGGTCAATGATTGAGCCCTTTCAATGGTTTCAAGATCCTTAACTTTATCAAGTTCATATGTTTCAATTTGTTGCTTAAGGCCTTGAGATATGCACCTTTCGGTTTTTAGCTCTTGTCTTAGGAGATTGAATCTCCGTTCCTTATCATTCAAATGATATTCTAATTCCTCAATGGACTCGTCCTTTTCTTTGAGAGAGTCCATCAAGAAATCAAACTTGACAAGAGCTTCACCACGAAGGGTGCATCTAACTTTGTAAAGTTCCTTAAGCATGGCCATTTCTTCTTGATTTTCAGATTCATCATCAAGAGCACTAGTTAGAGAAGGCGGGGATTCCATTACCTTAGTTTCTCTTGCCATTAGACAAGAGCCAACGATCGTAGAGGGGAGAGAATCATCGGAGTCATCATCTTGAGTCATTCTTGCCATGAAGGAAGAACCGACATCATTCTCCGTGGAGTAGTCCTTGGAGTAATCATATGTGAAGAGTGACCCGGGCTTGGAGAAAGCCAAACCGGCCACTCCGGCCTCCTTCTCCTCATCTTCCTCTTCTTCATCGGAGACGTACTCGGCCCCAACAAAGGCTCTTCCCTTGTTCTTCTTGTATCGATCGTTGATAGGGTTTGGCTTCAATCTTGGCTTGACCCCTTTTACAAACTTTGGCTTGTCTACCCTTTTCTCATAAGGGCACTCATTTGCAAAGTGACCATCTTCATCACAGTTGTAGCAGGTTCTCTTCTTCTTCTTCTCATTGAGGAGCATTGGAAACTTTGCCTTGTACTTCTTGGCAAAGAAAGCAAAGTCTGTGGCGATGTCACTAGTTGAAGTCATCTCTTCATCTTCTTCAATTTCATAGTCTTCTTCTCTTCCATGGTCAGCTCTTGCTTTGAGAGCAAGGTTGTGTGATGCTTCATGGTTGTGTGAGGCTTCATCAACACGGTTCATCGCCATGAGCCTTTTTCCTGTCTTGGCCAAGTTCTCATTTGCTGCCACATAGGAGACTAGATCATCGGCGTTCAGATCAGCACTCTTGGTAATGAGTTGCAAGTTGAGTGCAAGGTTGGTGTCTTCTTGCTTGACTGCAATCATGGCAATGACCTTGGACTTTATGAAATGTTCATTCATCTCAAAGCCATCATTGTACTTTTCACATCCAAGTCCCTTCACCTTCACTCTAAGAGCACCAAGCCTTCCATAGGCATCGGCCACGGATTCTCCTTCTCTAATCATGAACATAGTTGCTTCTTGCTTTGCGGACTCATAAAGAGCTGATTGGATTAGATCGGTTCCCTCTTGGAGTACTACGATCCGATCCCACAACTCTTTAGCGGAGTCAATGTCATTGACTTGATCAAGGAGCTTGCGGTTGATGCCACTTCTAATCTTGTCACATGCGGAGGCATTGAGTTGACGGTTGTAGAATTCGGTGGAGGACCGAGCGGGATCTTTTGGCTTCCGGTATCCATCAACAATGATCTCCCACAACTCCACACTGCAGCTGCGAATATGAGATTCCATAGCAGATTTCCAATGTGGAAAGTGAGTTCCATCAAAATGGGGAACATTCCCACTATGGTTTATATGAGGCATGGGTGAAGTGTTTTTGGGATATTCATGGTTGACTTCATGGAAGGTTTCCTTAGAGGCCGAAGCCCCACTAGGAGCTCCACCAGTTAGGTTCTTAAGCATGGCAGTCATTTCTGCCATTTGGCTTTGTAGTTCATCCTCCTTTTTCTTCTTCTCGGCATCATATGCCAAGAGTCTAGATTTCATTTCTTTAACCGAAAGGTTAGAGTCGTCATCTAGACCCTCGAATAGTTTTTCCATCTCACTCTTAAGGCGGTGAAGCCCTTAATAAGAGTCCAGGCTCTGATACCAATTGAAAGTTCAGAGAGATGGTAAACCTAGAGGGGGGTGAATAGGTTTCTACAGATTTTAATTCTTTCTTTGCAATATTAGGCTTTGCGGAATATAAAGGTGAGCCTAATGCAAACTAGGTGAAACAACCTATATGAGGATACAACTAACTCGAGCACGAAGGCTCTCACAGGCAGTTAAATCACAAGTAAAGAGTTCGGTTAGAGATAACCGATAGCACACGGAGACGAGGGTTTATTCCCGTGTTCCCTTCCTTTGCAAGAAGGTACGCCACGTTTGGAGGAGTGGAGGTCCCACGAAGGATTCCCCACGCCACGAAGGCTCACCCTATTCTCCGGAGCCTATCCCACGAAGGAATAGCTCTCTCACTTGTGGTAGACTTTGAGGTAGCCTCCAAACCTTCACAATCTTGTCAGGAGCAAATCCACAGCCCGGATGCTTCCGGACCACTCTTGCCCACCTAGGGTTTCCAAGGAACCCTAGAGAGCAAGCTTCTTGATGAATACAAGGGGGAATGAGATTTGGCTTGGTAGAACAGTAGATCGGGTCCTCCTCTATCGTTTCCCCGGAGGGATTTGAGTTTGGGTGGTGGAGGAGAGAGATCTGAGGCTTTTGGTGTTTCTAACAATGGAGTATGAGAGAAGGAGCTCAAGAACAGCTTGTAGTGTAGTGCCTAACTTTTCAGAGGTAGGAGAAGGGCTATTTATAGTGTCACTTGAAATATGGCCGTTGCCCACTTGACACATCAGCAGATTCCTCGAGAAACCCGGTCGACCGGATTTGGCGCCGGACAGGCCGGCGCACAGGCCGGTCAGACCGGGCCATGTCGGACCGGCCGGTTTCAACCGGAGCTGGGAACGGGTCTTGACCGGAGCCACTTCTTTGGGTACTGGATCTACGCCCGGTTGGCACAAGCGCGGAGGCCGGTTGGTCGCCGGGGTCGCCGGTCAGGGATCCGGTCGGACCGGGCCAGCGACCGGATCCAAACCGGGCAGCCAACCAGACCGAGACCGGACCATCGCCCAGACCTTCGTTCCCACCGGTTGGCACGGTCCAGGGCGGTGGCCGGCTGGCCGGTGCAGGGCCGTCCGGCCGGGCTGGGACCGGTGATACGCGTAGATGCACACGTCCGTTGGGAACCCCAAGTGGAAGGTATGATGCGTATAGAAGCAAGTTTCCCTCAGTATGAAACCAAGGTTTAATCGAACCAGTAGGAGCCAAGAAGCACGTTGAAGGTTGATGGTCGCGAAATGTGATGCGGCGCAACACCAGGGACCGGCGCCAACGCGGAACACAACACAACCAAAGTACTTTGTCCCAACGAAGTGAGGTTGTCAATCTCACCGGCTTGCTGTAACAAAGGATTAAACGTATCGAGTGGAAGATGTTTGCAAAGAAAACAGTAAACACAATTGCAGTAGATTGTATGCTATGTAAAGAATAGGACCGGGGTCCACAGTTCACTAGAGGTGTCTCTCCCATAAGATAAAAGCATGTTGGGTGAACAAATTACAGTCGGGCAATTGACAAATAGAGAAAGGCATAACAATGCATATACATGACATGATAAATATAGTGAGATTTAATTGGGCATTACGACAAAGAACATAGACCGCCATCCAACTGCATCTATGCCTAAAAAGTCCACCTTCAGTTATCGTCCGAACCCCTCCAGTATTAAGTTGCAAAGCAACAGACAATTGCATTAAGTATGGTGCGTAATGTAATCAACAACTACATCCTTAGACATAGCATCAATGTTTTATCCCTAGTGGCAACAGACATCCACAACCTTAGAACTTTCCGTCACTGTCCCAGATTCAATGGAGGCATGAACCCACTATCGAGCATAAATACTCCCTCTTGGAGTTAAGAGTAAAAACTTGGCCAGAGCCTCTACTAATAACGGAGAGCATGCAAGATCATAAACAACACATAAACAATAGATTGATAATCACCATAATCATAGTACTCTCTATCCATCGGATCCCGACAAACACAACATATAGTATTACAGATAGATGATCTTGATCATGTTAGGCAGCTCACAAGATCCAACAATGAAGCACAACAAGGAGAAGACGACCATCTAGCTACTGCTATGGACCCATGGTCCAGGGGTGAACTACTCACTCATCACTCCGGAGGCGACCATGGCGGTGTAGAGTCCTCCGGAGATGAATCCCCTCTCGGCAGGTGCCGAGCGATCTCCGAATCCCCGGATGGGATTCGCGGCGGCGTCTCGGAAGGTTTTCCGTATCGTGGCTCTCACTGGGGGTTTCGACGAAGCTTTAAGTAGGCGAGGGTCAACGCGGGGGCCACACGAGGGCCCAGGTAGGCGGGCGCGGCCTGGGCCGCGCCGGCCTCCCTCCTGGCCGCCTCGTGGCCCCACTTCGTTAGGTCTTCGGTCTTCGGAAGCTTCGTGCAAATAGGACCCGGGCGAAAGTTTCGTCCAATTCCGAGAATATTTCTTTACTAGGATTTCTGAAACCAAAAACAGCAGAAAACAGCAACTGGCTCTTCGGCATCTTGTTAATAGGTTAGTTCCGTAAAATGCATAAATATGACATATAATGTGCATAAAACATGTAGGTATCATCAATAAAGTAGCATGGAACATAAGAAATTATCGATACGTTGGAGACGTATCAGCATCCCCAAGCTTAGTTCTGCTCGTCCCGAGCAGGTAAAACGATAACAAAGATAATTTCTGAAGTGACATGCCATCATAATCTTGATCATACTATTTGTAAACATATGTAATGAATGCAGCGATCAAAGCAAAGGTAATGACATGAGTAAACAATGAATCATAAAGCAAAGACTTTTCATGAATAGTACTTCAAGACAAGCATCAATAAGTCTTGCATAAGAGTTAACTCATAAAGCAATAAATCAAAGTAAAGGTGTTGAAGCAACACATAGGAAGATTAAGTTTCAGCGGTTGCTTTCAACTTATAACATGTATATCTCATGGATATTGTCAACATAAAGTAATATAACAAGTGCAATATGCAAGTATGTAGGAATCAATGCACAGTTCACACAAGTGTTTGCTTCTTAAGGTGGAAGGAGATAGGTAAACTGACTCAACAATAAAAGTAAAAGAATGGCCCTTCAATGAGGAAAGCATCGATTGCTGTATTTGTGCTAGAGCTTTTATTTGAAAACATGAAACAATTTTGTCAACGGTAGTAATAAAGCATATGAGTTATGAAAATTATATCTTACAAGTTGCAAGCCTCACGCATAGTATACTAATAGTGTCCGCACCTCGTCCTACTTAGCTTGGACTACCGGATCTTTGCATGCCATGTTTCAACCAAGTGTCACAAAGGGGTACCTCCATGCCGCTGTACAAAGGTCCAAGGAGAATGCTCGCATTTGGATTTCGCTTTTGATTATTCTCAACTTAGACATCCATACCGGACAACATGGACAACAGATAATGGACTCCTCTTAAATGCATAAGCATGTAGCAATGGTTATTGTTCTCATATGAGATTGAGGATATATGTCCAAAACTGAAACTTCCACCATGATTCATGGCTTTAGTTAGCGGCCCAATGTTCTTCTCTAACAATTTTGCATGCTCCAACCACTAAAATGATAGACCTTCAGACAAGACGGACATGCATAGCAACTCACATGATATTCAACAATAGTTGATGGCGTTCCCAGAAGCATGGTTATCGCACAACAGCAACTTAATAAAATATAAAGTGCATAAGTACATATTCAATACTACGATAGTTTTTAAGGCTATTTTGTCCCATGAGCTATATATTGCAAAGGTGAATGATGGAATTTTTAAAGGTAGCACTCAAGCAATTTACTTTGGAATGGCGGAGAAATACCATGTAGTAGGTAGGTATGGTGGACACAAATGGCATAGTAGTTGGCTCAAGGATTTTGAATGCATGAGAAGTATTCCCTCTCGATACAAGGTTTAGGCTAGCAAGGTTATTTGAAGCAAACTCAAGGATGAACAAGTGCAGCAAAACTCACATAAAAGACATATTGTAAACATTATAAGACTCTACACTGTCTTCCTTGTTGTTCAAAACTCAATACTAGATATTATCTAGACCTTAGAGAAACCAAATATGCAAATCAAATTTAAGCAAGCTCTATGTATTTCTTCATTAATGGGTGCAAAGCATATGATGCAAGAGCTTAAACATGAACACAACAATTGCCAAGTATCACATTATCCAAGACATTTTAGAATTACTACATGTAGCATTTTCCAATTCCAACCATATAACAATTTAACGAAGAAGAAACTTCGCCTTGAATATTATGAGTAAAGCCTAAGGACACATGTGTCCATATGCAACAGCGGAGCGTGTCTCTCTCACAAAGTGAATGCTAGGATCCATCTTATTCAAACAAAAACAAAAACAAAAACAAACCGACGCTCCAAGTAAAGAACACAAGATGTGATTGAATAAAAATATAGTTTCAGGGGAGGAACCTGATGATGTTGTCGATGAAGAAGGGATGCCTTGGGCATCCCCAAGCTTAGACGCTTGAGTCTTCTTAAAATATGCAGGGTGAACCACGGGGGCATCCCCACTTAGAGCTTTCACTCCTCTTGATCATAGTATATCATTCTCCTCTCTTGACCCTTGAAAACTTCCTTCACACCAAACTTCAAGCAAACTCATTAGAGGTTAGTGCACAATTAATAATTCACTCATTCAGAGGTGACACAATCATTATTTTCACTTCTGGACATTGCATAATGCTACTGGACATTAATGGATCAAAGAAATAAATCCAACATAGCAAAAGAGGCAATGCTAAAAGGCAGAATCTGTCAAAACAGAACAGTCCGTAAAGACGAATTTAGAAATGGCACCAGACTTGCTCAAATGGAAAAACTCAAAACTAATGAAAGTTGCGTACATATCTTAGGATCACGCTCGTAAATTGGCAGATTTTTTCGAATTTTCACAGAGAATTGTGCCCAGATTCGTGACAGACAGCAATGCTGTTTCTGCAGCGATCCCAAATATAACATCAACTTTGACATAGAAACTTTACTTGGCACAAAAACATGATAAGGAGAGGTTGCTACAGTAGTAAACAACTTCCAAGACTCAACAAAACAAAAATTGCTGTAGGTAAAAACATGGGTTGTCTCCCATAAGCGCTTTTCTTTAACGCCTTTCAGCTAGGCGCAGAAAGTGCAAATCAAGTAACATCGAGAGTAGAAGCATCAACATCATAGCTTGTTCTAATAATAGAATCAAAAGGCAACTTCATTCTCTTTCTAGGGAAGTGTTCCATACCTTTCTTGAGAGGAAATTGATATTTAATATTACCTTCCTCATATCAATAACAGCACCAACAGTTCGAAGAAAGGTCTTCAACACAATTGGACAAGATGCATTGCATTCGATATCCAAGACAACAAAATCAACGGGGACAAGTTTATTGTTAACCGTAATATGCACATTATCAATCCTCCCCAAAGGTTTCTTTTTAACATTATCGGCAAGATTAACATCCAAATAACAATTCTTCAATGGTGGCAAGTCAAGCATATCATAAATCTTTTTAGGCATAACAGAAATACTTGCACCAAGATCACATAAAGCATTACATTCAAAGTCATTGAATTTCATTTTAATGATGGGCTCCCAACCATCTTCTAACTTTCTAGGAATAGAAGTTTCGAGTTTTAGTTTCTCTTCTCTAGCTTTTATGAGAGCATTTGTAATATGTTTTGTAAAGGCTAAATTTATAGCACTAGCATTAGGACTTTTAGCAAGTTTTTGTAAGAACTTTATAACTTCAGAGATGTGGCAATCATCAAAATCTAAATCATTATGAGCTACAGCAATGGGATCATTATTCCCAAGGTTGGAAAAAATTTCAGCAGTTTTATCACAAGCAGTTTCAGCAGTTTTAGCAATTTCAGGCAGTTTTGTACGCTTTGCACTAGGAGTAGAAACATTGCCAACACCAATTATTTTACCATTGATAGTAGGAGGTGCAGCAACATGTGAAGAATTAGCATTACTAGTGGTGGTAATAGTCCAAACTTTAGCTACATTATTCTCTTTAGCTAGTTTTTCATTTTCTCTATCCCACCTAGCACGCAGTTCAGCCATTAATCTTATATTCTCATTAATTCTAACTTGATGGATTTGCTGTAGTAGTAATCTTATTATCAATATCATTATTATGCATAACTTTCAATTTTAAAAGATTAGCATCGGAGGCAAGCCTATCAACTCTAGAAGCGATAGTATCAATTTTATCAAGCTTTTCCTCAACAGATTTGTTAAAAGCAGTTTGTGTACTAATAAATTCTTTAAGCATAGCTTCAAGACCAGAGGGTACATTCCTATTATTGTTGTAAGAATTCCCATAAGAATTACCATAACCATTACCATTAGCAGAAGGATATGGCCTATAGTTATTACCAGAGTTGTTCCTATAAGCATTGTTGTTGAAATTATTGTTTTTAATGAAATTCACATCAACATTTTCTTCTTGAGCAACCAATGAAGCTAAAGGAACATTATTTGGATCTACATTAGATCTACCATTCACAAGCATAGACATAATCACATCAATCTTATCACTCAAGGAAGAGGTTTCTTCAACAGAATTTACCTTCTTACCTTGTGGAGCTCTTTCCGTGTGCCATTCGAGTAATTTATCATCATATCATCAAGAAGTTTTGTAGCCGCCCCCAATGTGATGGACATAAAGGTACCTCCAGCAGCTGAATCCAATAAATTCCGAAGAAAAATTTAGTCCTGCATAGAAGGTTTGGATGATCATCCAAGTAGTCCATGGGTTGGGCAATTCTTTACCAAAGTTTTCATTCTCTCCCATGCTTGAGCAACATGTTCAGTATCTAATTGTTTAAAATTCATTATGCTACTTCTCAAAGATATAATTTTAGCGGGAGGATAATATCTACCAATAAAAGCATCCTTGCATTTAGTCCATGAATCAATACTATTCTTAGGCAAAGATAGCAACCAATCTTTAGCTCTTCCTCTTAATGAGAAAGGAAACACTTTCAATTTAATAATATCACCATCTACATCTTTATACTTTTGCATTTCACAAAGTTCAACAAAATTATTGAGATGGGCAGCATCATCAGAACTAACACCAGAAAATTGTTCTCTCATAACCAAGTTCAAAAGCAGGTTTAATTTCAAAGAATTCTGCTGTAGTAGCAGGTGGAGCAATAGGTGTGCATAGGAAATCATTATTATTTGCATTTGTGAAGTCACACAACTTAGTATTTTCATGAGTATTCATTTTAGCAACAGTAAATAAAACAAACTAGATAAAATAAATGCAAGTAACTAATTTTTTGTGTTTTCGATATAGAGAGCAAGACAGTAAATAAAGTAAAACTAGCAACTATTTTTTTTGTGTTTTGATTTAGTGCAGCAAACAAAGTAGTAAATAAAATAAAGCAAGACAAAAACAAAGTAAAGAGATTGAGAAGTGGAGACTTCTTGGTAAATTCTTGATCTCCCGCAACCGCAACGGCGCCAGAATTTAGCTTGATACGCGTAGATGCACACGTCCGTTGGGAACCCCAAGTGGAAGGTATGATGCGATAGAAGCAAGCCTTCGCGATGAAACCAAGGTTTAATCGAACCGGGAGCCAAGAAGCACGTGAAGGTTGATGGTCAAAATGTGATGCGCGCAACACCAGGGATTCCGCCAACGCGAACCTGCACAACACACCAAAGTACTTTGTCCCAACGAAATACTGAGGTTGTCAATCTCACCGGCTTGTAAAACAAAGGATTAAACGTATCGAGTGGAAGATGTTTGCAAAGAAAACAAGAAACACAATTGCAGATTGTATGCTATGTAAAGAATAGGACCGGGGTCCACAGCTCACTAGAGGTGTCTCTCCCATAAGATAAAAGCATGTTGGGTGAACAAATTAAGGCAATTGACAAATAGAGAAAGGCATAACAATGCATATACATGACATGATAAATATAGTGAGATTTAATTGGGCATTACGACAAAGAACATAGACCGCCATCCAACCGCATCTATGCCTAAAAAGTCCACCTCAGGTTATCGTCCGAACCCCTCCAATAAGATGCAAAGCAACGATAATTGCATTAAGTATGGTGCTAATGTAATCAACAACTACATCCTTAGACATAGCATCAATGTTTTATCCCTAGTGGCAACAAAGACATCCACAACCTTAGAACTTTCTGTCCCGCATTCAATGGAGGCATGAACCCACTATCGAGCATAAATACTCCCTCTTGGAGTTAAGAGTAAAACTTGGCCAGAGCCTCTACTAATAACCGAGAGCATGCAAGATCATAAACAACACATAAACAATAGATTGATAATCACCATAATCATAGTACTCTCTATCCTATCCATCCCGACAAACACAACATATAGTATTACGTATAGATGATCTTGATCATGTTAGGCAGCTCACAAGATCCAACAATGAAGCACAACAAGGAGAAGACGACCATCTAGCTACTGCTATGGACCCATGGTCCAGGCGTGAACTACTCACTCATCACTCCCGGAGGCGATGTGTAGAGTCCTCCCGGAGATGAACCCCTCTCCGGCAGGTGCCGAGGCGATCTCCGTAATCCCCCGAGAGGGATTCTCGGCGGCGGCGTGCTCTCGGGAAGGTTCCGTATCGGGCTCTCTGTGACCGGGGCGACTGCTTCTTTAAGTAGGCGGAGGGTCAACGCGGGGGCCACACGAGGGCCCAGGTAGGCCGGCGCGTCAGGCTGTGGTCGCGCCGCTCCTCCCGGCCGCCTCGTGGCCCCACTTCTAGGGCTTCGGTGCTTCTGGAAGCTTCTGCAAAAAATAGACCCCTGGGCGAAAGTTTCGTCCAATTCCTAATATTTCTTTACTAGGATTAAACCAAAACAAGCATAAAAACAAAGAATCGCTCTTTCTGATCTTGTTAATAGGTTAGTTCCAGAAATGCATAAATATGACATATAATGTGCATAAAACATGTAGGTATCATCAATAGCAAAGTGGAACATAAGAAATTATCGATACGTTGAGACGTATCAACCGGCATGGTCTGGAAACCCCTTGTTGATTTTTCGTCGGGGGGCTCCCATTGCCTTCTTGTTCCATTGGTACACCATTATACCTCTTTGGCTAATACCTGGGAATCATCTTGTAGACATGTATTAGTCCAAATACTCTAGCACGGTGTCATAGTTACCAAAATAATGGATAAGGGTGAAATACACTTACAAAAGTTAAGTAGAAAATCAAGGTAACAAGAAGATTAAGTTTCCACGTTCTGATCGTGGAGGTGAATATCTGAGTTACGAGTTTGGAATGCATTTAAAGAAATGAGGAGTACTTTCATAGTTCACATCGCCAGGAACACCACAATGTAATGGTGTGTCCGAACATCGTAATCAAACTCTCTTAGATATAGTTTAGTCTACAATGTCTCTTACAAATTTGCCGTTATCTTATGCATGCAAAATGCATACATGAACTTTGTCCTTTATCATATTGAATTCCCATATATTTGCAACATATATGATGACAATACCATGCTTTACATTAATTTATGGGGATTTACCAATAATCCCCTTTGTTTGGTTTATAACCTTGCAGAACAGGAAAACCTTGTTTCGCGTATTTTCACTTTCAGAGACCTATACAGAGTCAAATTGACCTGGGATTTTTGGAGCATCATTTTTTCATCGGGAGGAACATAATGGAATTTTGGAGCACACTTGGAGAGGCCCGAGGAGCGAACGAGTCCAGGTGGCGCGACCCAACTTCCTGGCCGCGCCACCCACCTCTGTTCACCTCGATCGTCCGATTGACCTGATTCTTTCGCCCACCTACATATTTTGCCCTAAAAACGACTATATATATGGCCCCAAAGAGTTCTCGGGAGGAGAGCTCCCCAGAAAGATAGAAACATGAAAATGGAGGCTGCTGCAGAGAAGATTGGAGGGAAACTCCTGATCACCGGAGGGATCTCCACCTTCTCCAACGTCTTCATTATCACCATTACCAAGAGGGAGTAGTCCACCTCTAGACTACGGGTTTGTGGTAGTAGCTTGATCTATTTCTCTTATGTTCTTCATAGTATTTAGTGCCATGTGAGCTGCCTATCATGATTATGGTCATATTTGTAATACCTATGTGGTGGATCCTTGTTCTATGCTATTGTTATATGAGATCTGACCGTATTATATTTGTGAGATGTGTTGATATATCTGTACCCCGTTCTTAAGTTCATGTTCTGATCCGACATCTATGTAAGAGAGTGTGTGGGGTGATGTGTGTGTTAGATGGAGTAGCAAGGTTTTAGTGATTTGTTAGTGACAATATATTCATGATCTATTATGGCTTTGCCTTTATTTTGCTACCTCACTAGGGATAAAGTGAATGCATGTTCTATGTTCATCATGTGACAACAATGATGATCTTGTTTGTTCAAGGTAGCATATTTGATATTCAAACTTCATGTCAAAATACTTATTGCTATGCTCTGTTAATTCTTAATACAAGATTGACGAAGTTTCATTCTTGTGGAGCATAAGAGAGGTGTGTTGCATCATCTCTATGTTAGGACGTGATGCCCATATTAATATCTGATCTTACATATAATATGATTTGTACCTTCATATCTCATTGATGAATTGCTTTTTGTCTACCACCATTTTACGAGAGAATAGTCAAGTGAACCCATGAACCCCGATCCACTTTTTATCATAAGAAACACCTTTATCTTGCATTTACATTGTTTTCTATTAGCTGCAATATTTTATTTCGAAAATACAAAAACATTTATCTTTCTTGTTTGCATCCAAAACACCAAAAACAATCAATCTCTTTATAATTTTTTACTTAGTTACTTTGTCTCGTTAGTTTACTACTTGTGTTATTTACTTACGCGAAACCTTGTTCTTGACAACCACACGGTGGAGTTGGGGACACAAGGCATTTACTTACCTGCAGGATTGCTTGAAGAAGAGAGAAGAGAATACTTTTCCATCTAGTCCCCCGAGAGTTTGATATAAACCCTCGAGTCACCCTTGTGGGGAAGATTCTCCCTTGATACAACACTTTGCACTTGGAGTCCCAACGTATCAAGATTCTTTTTAGCATTGTAATTTACATTTATCATTATCGTTTTGAGGTTATGAATTAGACACAACCACATTCACTTTAAATAGTGCACCATCTAAATCCATTGAAACGACACCGTATGAATTATGGTTTGGGAAGATTGGAAGAAACCCACGTTGTCGTTCCTTAAAGTTTAGGGATGCGAATCTTATGTAAAGAAGTTACAACCTGACAAGCTTGAACCCAAAGCGAAAAAATGCATCTTCATAGGATACCCTAAAGAAACAATTGGGTATACCTTCTATCATAGATCCGAAGGCAAAATTTGTTGCCAAGAATGGATCCTTTCTTGAAAAGGAGTTTCTCTAGAAAGAAGTGACTGGAAGGAAAGTAGAAATCGATGAGGTTATTGAACCTTCTCTCAGATTTGAGAGTAGCGTAGCACCGAAAGATGTTCTTGTGCCGCCTTCACTAACAAGAGAGGAAGCTAATTATAATGATCACGAAACTTGAAACGAAGTTGCTACTGAACATCGCAGGTCGACAAAGACTCGTACTACTCTTGATTGGTACGACCCTATCATTAATTTCATGTTGGTGGACAACACTGACGACCCTACGATGTATGATGAAGCGGTGATGAGACCAAATTCCAACAAATGGCAAGAAGCCATGAAATCCTAAATGGGATCCATGTATGAAAACCAATTATGGACTTTTGTGGACCTACCTGACGGCCGCAAGGCTGTCGAGAACAAATGGATTTTTCAATAGGAAAACATACTTTCATGGTAACATAACCGTCTATAAAGCTCGACTTGTCGTGAAAGGGTTCCGACAAATTCAAGGAGTTGACTACGATGAGACTTTCTCACCGGTAGCAAATCTAAAGTATGTGAGGAATTTGCTAGCAATCTTTGCATTATTCGATTATGACATTTGGAAGATGGATGTCAAAACAGCGTTCCTTAATGGATACGTTGACGAAGAGTTCTATATGGTACAACCCAAGGGTTTTGTCGATCCTGAAGATGCTGACAAGGTATGCAAACTTCAGCGCTCCATTTATGGAATGAAACAAGCATCCCGGAGTTGGAATCAATGTTCTGATAAGTTGATCAAAAACTTTGGATTTATACAGACTTATGGAGAAGCTTGTATTTACAAGCAAGTGAGTGGGAGCTCTGTAGCATTCCTGGTGCTGATGTGGATGACATATTGTTGATTGGGAATGATATAGAACTTCTTGAAAGTGTCAAAGGCTATTTGAATAATAGTTTTCAATGAAGGATCTTGGCGAAGCAGCATTCATATTAGGCATCAAGATTTATAGAGATAGATCAAGACGCTTAATAGGTCTTTCACAGAGTACATACCTGGACAAGGTTCTAAAGAAGTTCAAAATGGATGAAAGCAAGAAAGGGTTTTTGCCCATGTTGCCAAGTAAGACCTTGAGTAAGACTCAAAGTCTGGCTACAGTAGAAGAAAGAGAAAGGATGAATAAAATCCCCTATGCCTCAGCCCTAGGTGACATAGGCATCCCCAATGGGCCTGCCAAAGATGGTACCCGGGGTTTATTGAAGGCCTAGTACTCGAAGAATAAGAAGACTTAAGCCCATTTAGTATTAAGGAAAGATAGTTTGTATTAGGAAAGATAGAGATTTGTAATCTTACGGGTTGATACAAACCCTCCCGAACTCGAACTTGTGTATCACGAAACCCTCGGCCCGCCTCCTATATAAGGGGGAGTCGAGGGACAAAGAAAGGATCGAATTTGTCAACACAACCCTAGCTTTCATAATCGTCGAGTACTTTTTTGAAACCTTCGAGATCTACTTGCCCTCTACTTAACAAAACCCTAGTCTACAATCCGTAGGCATTGATTTAATCCTTTGTCAATTGGCGCCCTGTGGGAATTAGAGGTCGCAAGAGCTGATCTCGATGGCACGTTCAAGATCGCCGACTCGCCGGCAAGCAACGCGATGGATCGAGGTAACAAGGAAAAACGATCTAGTCAATTTTATTCCTCACCCGCCTCCCGTATGGATGCATGTGCCTATCTGGAGGAACCCATCATCATGACGTTCGGAGAATTCCGATTTGGCGTCAACAAAGAAGGATCCCACCGTCTCGAAGTTCCGATTTCGCCGAATTTCAGCGGTCGATTCTAACTTTCCGTCGAGTGACGAGGAGTTTCCGCCACGCTTGTCGACAAAAAGGCAAGCGGAAAGCTCGCCAAGATCTTCAAGAACACATCCTTCGAGTCGTCCTGGACTCCTTTATAAGCAGCGACTCCCGACAACGCCGACAACTAACTTCATCGACAACGCTTCCGAAAAGGTCTTCACCACTCTATATGATGGTGTCACCAATCTTGACAAAAATCAATACACAAAATACCACCAAATCTGCAGAGAAGAAGCGGGTACATCAGAACCACAAACGTCGAGGCTTTCGACGATTTGGGAAATCCATACGTCGATCCCGCCGATCTCGTAACAGCCTAGGCACTAAATATGCTGATCTTCAACTCGCGCAAAGTCCAACTCCCGCAAGCTGCGTGGGATAGGGCATGAGAGCCATGGATGGATCAACCAATGAATACTACTGCTACCGTACAAGAGTTACAAGCATATCAATATAGACTTGCTCGGTAAGCAGAGAGTTGGAAAAACAGACAGCATCCCCGAATAGGAGAAAGAAGCAGCCTGCATCGCTACGCCGAGCAGAGTTAAGTCGCCTTTCAGGAACTTCGGAGATAGTCACAGAGAAGCTCAGAGGAGAGCAATGTCTCGACCCAAAACATACCCAAGAAAGAGGAAACATAATCCAAAATCTCGACATGTCCTTTATGTCGATTGATGAAAGAGGAAATATCATCCCAAAACGCCAGAGTTACATGGCAACACAAGCTTACATCCTAGCGTCTAGACCACCTCCTGGGGACCCGAGAGAACCATTGTTCAATATGGCGATGGCTGAGTAGGAGTAATGGGAATGGCAAACAACGCCTCCCGAAGAAAATCCTAGGCAAAATAGTCCACGACCCAACACAGCAGTTCAAGACCCCCAAGAACAAGTGGAGCAAGAGACACAGCAGTCCAAGTAAGGGTAGACAGAGCGCGACAAGAAAGAAGGAGCGTCGCACTACCAGAGCTTGCCGACGAAGATATGTGTGGGCTCCCGTGTTTTACGAGAAGAGTTCGAAAGACTCGAGTCCCAAAGGGTTCAAGCTACCCGAAAATTTCAAGAAATTCGACGGCCTGCAAGATCCCGAGGATTGGCTCATGGATTATCTCGAGATCATAAAGCTGGTAGGAGGAACCAGAGCAACAGCTATGCAAAGTATCCAAGTTCACCTAAGCGGTGCCGCGAGATCTTGGATAAAGAAACTCCCCCCAAATTCCATCGACAACTGGGATAACTTTGAGGACATCTTCATGAAAAACTTCCGATCCACCTGCAAGAAACCGGCGTCATTAGAAGAGTTGAGAGCGTGTCGACAGAAACACGACGAGTCGATGAGGAAATACATACAGCGGTGGAACATCATAAAGAACTCGGCAGAAGATATATCTGACGAGAGGGCAATAGATGCGTTGTGGCAGGAATCGCCGAGGAGATTTTGTCGAGGACTTAGGGAGAACTAACCCTAAGACCATATCAACACTCATGGAGATAGCCAATAAATGGGCAGATGGAGAAGACGAATATACAACAAGCGACACAGTCGCCAGAGGAGGATCGTGTTATCAAAATAGAAGGCGATTTTCTCGCCAGTTCTACAACAACGATGCTCCCGCCCATATATCGGCTGGTTTTCGAGGAAATCCTGGAGGAAACAATCGAGACGACTACCAAAGGAGTAACGAGCATCAAGGCGACAATAGAGGTGATTCTCGCGGCAACACAAAACAATGGACCAAGGTTTCAAAGACCTTATGTGTCCCCCGAAGAGATGATGAACGGTCCGTGCTAGATGCATTTTTACCTTGACAACAATGGAAAGAGGCATTCGTGGCATCTCCGTAAAGATTGCCGAAACTTTGAATGTTGCGAGCCGCAGAATCGCAAATGCCTGTGCCACGAACAGAAACCCCAGGGCCAAGGAGCGAAATCCATCTCCTCCTCCTCCCGCAATTACGGACGAAAATCGGCACCTCTGAATAGCGGCAGCACCGCATCCACCTCCATACGAGACCCCAACTCTAATGGTGCGGTCTCGATGATTCAAAAGCTAGGCCATCAAACAGGGCACAGAAGGTAATCTCGCGACAGTGTTTCATGGCAGAAAGATGCCTCCACCAACAATACACTTAAATTGGTCGGGCAAGACATCGGCTACAATCGCACCATCCAGCAAGTTCCTCGACCAGACAATCAACACTCATCTTACCCGCAGAATCGCTGGTTTTGACGTGTCGAGAGTTTTCATAGATGGCGGCAGCAGCCTTAAACCTCATGTATGATACATTGAGGAAGATGAACATATCCCCAAACTTGAAACCAATCGACACACGTCACCGGATCACACCAGAGAGCCAAGTTCATTGGGCAAAATCAACCTCGACGTCAGTTTGGAACCCGAAAAACAGAATAGAGAATTTGGAATTAAGTTGTGGATTTCCCATCGCAATATCATGCTTTGTTGGGACGACCAGCGTATGCAAGGTTCATGGCAGTGCCGCATTATACATATCTGTTGTTGCCTGGACCCAAGGGACCTATCACAATCAAAGGAAGTTTCGCGTTATCCGATAAATGCGACAAGGATTTTCATCAATATCGGAAACTTTGGGATGCAAGTAAGGCCAAGGTTCACTATCAGGATTAGAGGTAGGAGATCTTCCAAGGAGCCAACTTTCAACACAACCAAGGATTCAAAAGAGGTACAGATCCACCCGACAGATTCAAAGAAAACGACATCCATTGCCGCAAACATAGATATCGCATAGGAAAGCGTGCTCGCCGAGTTCCTCCGTGAGCACCGGAAAATCTTCGCATGGTGTCCAGCTGACATGCCAGAGTACCTGGGAACTTGCCGAGCACCACTCAATTTGGATCCTCTCGACGAATAAGTACCTTTGCGCGTTTTTCGGAACCTAGCCGCAAAGCCATGCTATCGAAATAGATCGACTCAAAGATGCTGGTTTCATCAGAAAATATTCTTAATCCACATGGGTAGCTAACCCATGATGGTGCCGAAAAACACACAATAGTCCTTCGCATGTGCGCGACTTCACGTGTCTTAATAAACATTGTCCTGGATCACTTTCCCGAGGATCGATCAAATCATCGACTCCACGGCAGGATGCGAACGTCTTTCCTTCCTGGACGCATATTCTGGTTACCAGATAAGATTAAAAGAAGAAGATGAAGCAAGGGGGATCATCACACCTTATGGCGTGTTTTGCTACAAAACAATGCCTTTTGTCTAAAACGCGGGAGCAACATATCGCGATGATGCAGGGTTTAGCAACACAGATTGGAAAAAATGTACAAGTCTACATTGACGATGTCGTAATAACATCAAAGAAAGGGTCGACTCGATCGAAGACTTGAAGGAAACCTTCGACAACTCGACAAGTTCCTAAGCTGAACCCGACGAAGTGCTCTTTGGAGTTCCCTGCAGGAGAACTTCTGGGTTCTTAGTATCAGAAGGGGGATTGAAGCTAATCCCGAAAAATACAGCCATCGTTACTATGAGAAAGCCAACAAAGCCGAAAGAGATACAATGGCTAATCGGGGCAGCTGCTAAGGTTTAGTCGCCAGGTTAGGGAAAAGTGCATGCCGTTCTATGCATTGATCAAACAGTGGGGAAAATTTCAATGGAACGAGGAGGATAGAGCCTTCGAGAACCTCAAGCGGGCAATTTCGACACCACCGATATTGGCGCCAAAAGAGAAAGAACCTCTCCTCTTGTACATTGCAGCCACACCTCAGGTCGCACGGCCCTAGTAGTCGAGAGAGAAGAAGAAGGCAAGCTTCATGGAGTTCAGTATATTTCATCAGCAAGTACTGTCGCCAAAACAAATGGCATCCGCAATATCGAAACTTGCATATGGAGTATTCACGACGGCAAGAAAATTGCGACACTATTTTTCGGCGCACCCGATAATAGTGGTCAACGAGGCTCCCTTATCAAATATACTAAACAACCCGGAAGTACGGGTCGTGTCTCCTTTGGGGAATAGAACTTTCTCCTCATCACGTATGAAAAGAAAAGCAATAAAATCACAGGTCTTACCAGATTTCATTGCAGAGTGGATGGAGCTACAAAACACGGACCCCGATTTATCGAGAACTTGGACCATGAACTTCGACGGGTCCAAAAGATCGGAAGGTGCCGGAGCAGGCGTGATATTGGTATCACTGAAGGCGAAAGTTGAAGTACGTGCGGATGACGTTCCCAAATGCGTCTAACAACGAAGCAGAATATGAAGCTCTCATACACGGGATGAAGATGGCGAAAGCTTGCGGCAACCCGATTGAAAATTTTCGCGACTCACAATTGGTGGCATGCAAGTCATGAACCAATGTGATGCGCCAACGAAAGTATGATAGCATATAAAGAGGTGTACAATGAGCTGGAGAAATTATTTGATGGATGCGAGGTAAACCACATCAGCAGGATGAGTAACGATGAAGCCGACGTTCTGCAAACATCGGTCACGTGTCTCGCGATTCCTCCAGTGTTTTGGGAAGAGATAAGCAAGAGATCAACGAAGCCAGCGAAAACAAAGAAGGAGAAGCAAGAGAAACCATCGAGTATCACCAACGACACAGTAGAAGAAGAAGAGGAGCAGGAGCTAGTCATGATAGTGCAAATTCCATGGATGCAAGCTTACATATCATACATCCTAAGGAAAACGATACCGACGATCCATTGAAGCAAGGCGAATAATCAGGAGATCAAAAGCTTTCACCGTGGTAAAAGGGGAGTTGTACAAACGAAGTATTTCAAGGTATGCAAAGATGCGTTACACCCAAGAAGGAAGAATTATCCCAAAGATGTGCACGAAGGGATATGCGCACCACGCAAGCAGCCGGGCTATCGCGGCTAAGGCTTTGAGCAGGATTTTATTGGTTAACAGCAATCGAGGACGCGAAGGAAATAGTGAGAACTTGCGACGCGTGCCAAAGATTTGCCGCCAAACCTCACTCTCCCGCAGCAGAACCATGCCAATCCCACTATCTTGGCCCTTGCGCAATGGGGTCTCGATATGGTGGAAAACTAAGTATAAAGCTTCGCCAGAGGTTATGAGTATATGCTTGTTGCTGTCGACAAATTTACAAAATGGATCGAAGCAATAAATAAATTTTATACTTCGTTTTGATGCAAGTTCGTGGAAAGCATCGTCATTTCGGACAAAAGCAGCACATTTCGTCCGGAGTTCACATCCAAGAAGTGGGCATACTTGGCCAGTCGATGCACGCAATGGTCAAGTCTAGCTCACCACATCCCACCGTCATCCACGAATGGCTTCACAGAAATGGAAAGATACTTGGCAGGAGGGTGTGTTGTGGAGTATCCGAACAACACCAAATATGCCGACAGGAAACGCCGTTTTCACAACCCTTGGAGCCGAAGCATGGCATATGAAAAGAGCATGATTCAAGAATATAATGAAGAAACCTCGAGAAAAGCCTTGAGGACGACGTCGATGCACTTGACGAAGCTCGAGACAAAGTTCGTCACGAGTCGCTAAATATCAACAGGATCTGAAGAATTACCACAGAAGATTATGCCAAGATCTTTTCAAGTTGGTGATTTAGTTTTGCGACTCAATCAAAAAAGTCACGAAAAACTCGAGTCACCATGGCTTGGACCCTACATCGTCGCGAAGTCAATCGAAGGAGGAGCATATATAATCAAGGACAAGAAGACGGGGAACGTTGAGCCAAATCCTTGGAACGTGGCGCAGCTCAGGCGTTTCTACGCCTAGATAGCAAAATATAGTCTCCTCTGTAAACATACAATGTACCGAAACGCCCGCGAGTTTTCAGACGCACTCTTTCCCTTTTTCGGGGCACCGAGTGGGGCCGGGAAAGGTTTTTAATGAGGCGGGCTCGCGGTGCTGCAATATAATAAAAATAGTAAAGAAATACTTCTTATTCGTCGACATACTCGGGGGCTCTGCACCCTCAAATATCAAAACAGACAAACTCGATTTATTGAAAAATATTTCGCCTTGGTACAATAGTACCTCGCCAAATACATAAATTGGAAGTTGGTCATGATTAAATATAGTGCACACGTCAGGAAATCTCATCACTTTGGTCCAAAAACCCGACAAACAAAAATATAGAACTTCGACACCAAGATCCTGCAGTTCATCAAGGTGTTTTATTACAACACAAGAAGAAATCTTGGGAAGAGAAAAATAGTACAAAATCTAGCCAAAAGGCTCGGGGGCTCCAACAATATAGAGCATTCTGTGATATACAACAAATGTTTTCAACAAAGTTTACAAATCAGTCAGAACCTAAAATAGTATCTATTGACAAGCCTCTGGTCGTTTTATGCTCGGCATAAGATCCCTTGACGAAGAATTCTGAATCCATCCGAAGAAGCTCGGCCACAGGAGTCACCATCTCGTTGATTGCATAAATATTATTCTTCCGCCGCGTCTTCTTCGCCATGCAATCAACGACAATCGTCGACAGGTCTAACTTTGGATGGCAAATATGTATCATAATCATAGCAAATCTTGCTCCAGCAGTCATTGAGCTCGCACTAAATTATGAATACGAGGAGCATCTCTCAAGGTCTCTAGCAATAGGAAGAGTCGCAGGAACCTCATTCCGAGGAAACAAAGTCTTGAAAACAAGGGTCAACGTTGTCGTGCAAAAATTTAGAAATTTACTTGGCAAGCACGATCTTGAAACCTGACATGCTGGGTTCGGTCAGGAGTGGCCCAAAATAAAGAGCCATGGTTAAGGGAAAGGTTGACAAGAAGATTCGTTCTCTCATTCACTCTTCGATCTTCGGCAGCAGCATCAAGAACTGAGCCTATTAGACAACAAGGCAAGAAACTTGGAAGAAGGCACAACAAAATAAAGAGAAGGCATCATAAAGTTTGAGATACATACCTAACATATCCGTGCTAGCTTCCAACATCAGCTCGAGCATATTATTTTCTCGGTATTAGCTCCTTTTGCTTCCAATACAGCAGCATCCTTGGCAGCCATAGCCTCTTCGGCTTGTCGACGAGCAAGTCGTTCTTGTTCAGACGCTTTCCGAGATTGTTCCATCATTGCCGGAGTTTGTTTCTTCGTGGACTGAAGTTGTTGTCGAAGTTCCTGTAAATCTTCCGACAAAGGTGTGCTTGAAGAGCCTTCAAGGAAATTGTCATCGGCTTTTACTTTCTTCGACAAGGACGACGCGGGAGCAGCATCGGAGAGCAAGGATTGGTTGAATAATTATCAAATATTAACTGGAAAAGAAAATTCCACAATGATAGCACCAAGAGGAATTTCATTGCTTCTAGAAAATTTACATGGTCATTACAAAAGAAGTTCTCCTAAGGGCTGGCAGGGTAATTGTCGCCAAGGCTAGAATGGCGACAAAGAAAAAGAAATAAAGAAAGCAAAAAAATAGAAAAGAAAAAGCATTAGACCTCCTCGACGAGCTAGGAGTCGAAGATGGCTTGATCCCGAGATAGGCCAGGATTTTCTTCGTGTTCAGCCTTGATCAATGATCGCCACTTTGTTTGCTCGAAGCTTTGCCTCCTAACTAGCCCATCTCTCTGAACTAGGGCAACGGTGCTTTCAACGGCAACCTTCATGTTCTCATGGCGCATCTTCAGCCCAAGATCTTCGGGAGGATTAAAGCACTTGGCAAGACCAAGGAAAGTAGTGGGCTCTTATTTCTTCGGGAAGAAGTAGGGGAAAAGCTTCGACAACCCCGCCCTGGCTTCATCCATGCCTTCACGTGCTTCCGTCCCATGAAACTCAAGGAATGAAACGCCAAGAAGTCGGGATTTTCAAGTTCAAATTCTTGGGAAGTCCTATCTGTCAAAATAAAAATAGAAAATTGGGTCAACAAACAAGTGCAAAAAAGAAAATCCAAAGGATATGAAATGGCGCAAATACTTACTGACAAAGCGACGATTTTGTGTCCTTATACGTTTGGTGATCGCGCTTCGCGAGCAGACAGCGCAGCTATGCTCGCTTAGCTGTTTCGGCATCATGCACGTTCCGAAGATCGACACTGAAGATCGGCCTTAGCTTTGTCGCCTTCTTGCCTAGCTTCAACAAAGATCCGACTCGGCCTTCTTACGAGCCTCCTCACATTGCTCTAATTTTTGAGCAAGCGTGTCAGCACGTTCATTGGCTTCTCTGAAAAAAGAAGACAAGATTAGTTATAAACGTCGACAATAACGTTGTAAAGGAAGCAAAAAGCAGGCATTACCTTCAGTTTTGTTTGGCGTAATCACGGTACCCAACGAATTGGGCACCAATGCGAAGAAGCTCTTTGATCATAGGCTATCAAGGAAAGACAAAGAAAGAAAATGTCGGCATGGGAAAAATGACGACACATAGGAGCAAACGGAGAAAATATAAACAACGACAAGAGCGTTAAGAACTTACATCATCCAAGAGAGGGTTAGAAGAGCTACTCGATTGAAGAGTAAGCTCGGGATTGTTTCAACCCTTGCTCTTTTTGGTGAAGGGACAAGGGGGCTTGACGGAGGAGTAGCAGCGCCGACGTTCGTCGAGGAGGCGACGTTTCTTCTCCTTCAACGGCGTCTCCGAGGCGACTAATGTATGTGACGTACTGTTCGAGCAGCCACATCAGCTGGTACTTCTTCTTCATCATCACTACGAGTAAATGTCGACAACATAAAAAGCAAGATAGACAAGAATCTTCAAGTACAAATAAACAGAGAAAGGGTACTCACGAACCGATGAGAGCCTCAAGGTATGGATCATAGCCTCGCCTTCGGTGAGAAGGGACAAATTTCTTCGACTTTGGAGGTGCCGGAATCTTCGCATCATCCCTTTCCTTTGTTCCTTGGAGAAACAAAGGGAGGAGGAGATTGTGCCGACGCAGGGCTTGAGACATCCTCTTTTATCCGCAGATTTTCGAGATTCTCGGGTTCATTTGCAAAAGAGGGGGCATCTTGGTTATCATCGGAGATAACGGCCCTTTCTTCGACTTCCACCTTCGGAAGAGGAGGAAGTGAAACAAGATTTGGGTGGTCCTGTATAAAAAGATGGAAGGATGTCAGAACGGAGTAACAACACAAATAGCAAGGCAATAACAAAATACGCGACAATGTTTACCTTAGGAAGCGCATGGGCGGCGCTGTATGGTTTTACGCGATAAGTGGAAGGGATAGAGTCTTTCTTCTTGAGAGATGAAATCTTTCGAATAAGCCTATCCAAATCCTTGACTTCCATTTGTCGACAAGCGATCTGTGTCTTCGCATAATTCCGAAAGGGTTTTTGCGAGCTGAAGAGGCGCACTCTAGTCCTAAGGAAATATGCGTAATTTGATGCTGATAATTCTTTTCCACGAGTATTTTGCAACTCATGGATGCGAGTCATCGGGGCCTCTGTCGAAGTTCTTTCTTCCTCGGTAGCTTCTGCAAGGCGAAGGATTTTCTCAGCACGTCAAAAGGAGGAATGTTGTCTTCGCATCCATGGTTTTCTTCATGAATGTACAACCACTTCTTGCGCCACCCTTGAACGGAGTCAGGAGTTTGACGTCGAAGTAGTTGACGAAGAGCGAACAGAAATAACAACGCCGCCTATATTATAGGCGACATTGGCAGAGCCATTACGGCGACAGAAGAAAATGCGCTTCCATAATGCCCAGTTAGGCTGGACACCAAGGAAGGCTTCGCAGAGGGTGATAAAGATAGAAATGTGAAGGATAGAATTGGGCGTGAGGTGGTGAAGTTGGAGACCATAAACATAAAGTAACCCCCGAAGAAAAGGGTGAATGGGGGAAAGACCGCGGATGAGATGATCAACAAAACTTACCCGATACCCCATTGGAGGGGTTGGGTAGCTTTCTTCCGGGGAAGCAAACCGCTTTGGGTTTCTTGGTAATCCCCAGCTTCTTCAAGAGATTCGGGTCCTGGTTCGTGATCTTGGACCTCTCCCACCCGCGGCTCCTAGATCCGCTGCAGCCATCGATGAATCGTGTGATGTGCCCGGTCAAGCGACGCGGTGGCATCAACAATGGCGAGAAGTGTAGCTACGAAGACAAGAGCTTTGGGAGATGAGGAGCGCAGGAGGAAATTTTGCAGAGAAAGCAGGAAACGGCGCGAGCGGAAGTGTTCGAGGAAGAAGAAGGGATCTTATATAGAGGTGCGGTGAAGCGACGGACCGTTGGATGGAAAAGAATGCAGGAGATGATCACCACGTGGAAACAAGGGTAAAAAGGTATTTTAACATTGACGAGGTTACAGAACGTGTGCCAGAAAAAGGGGAGAACATGTGTCCCCCACTTGCACGACGTGTCCGTCAGATCAGGAATTGGGACCCACAAGGCAGCGAAACAAGCGGTAATGGTCAGTTTCCAAAATTCGTGGCAATGACGTCGTCAAGATAGAAGAAAAGTTCGACTATGAGGTTTCAAAAGTTTATCGACAACATAAGATTATCTCGGAGCTTTTGATCAAATACAAGTTTTTGCCCAAACGCTCGGGGGCTACTTTGGAAAAAAGAAAATTCAAGTCGACAAGATAGAAATGGCGAGAGCCTATGATCAAATACAAGTATTTGTTCATAGCCTCGGTTACTCCCATCGGGGCGCTGTCGCGCACCCGATAGATATAAAAATATCGAGAAGGATTATAAATATAGCGGCAAAGGGATAATTCTGGAGCCTACACCCAAGCACAAGTTCTTGGCTGTAGTCTGGGCTACTCCCATCGGAACGCGTTCGCGTGCCCGATGAATTTTTAAAGTGAGTATATTTCGAGTTACACAGATAACTCTATACTCCCATCGGAAGACAAAATAAGTCATCAAATATGACTCGATAAAATGTGCTATTTCAACAGCCGAAAAGCACTCGACAATATATTCTCGAGCGCTAAAAGTCGCGAATAAATCTCGAATGCCGCAAAACTTTGCGAAGGTAAGACCCCATCCGTTCGAGCGGCGTGGCACCGTCTCACGGCGGATTGTTACTTTTTTCCGTATCAACAGACGAAGAAAAATTAACGGACGCGTAGGTACCCGATAAAATATGACTGGACTCGACGAATGGTAAGACCTTAAGCGGCACTGTCGAAGTTTACACCAGATCCCGAGATCATGTCCGGGGACGTGATCTTGAAGTAGGTTTTTGCGGATTGCCACTAGAGCAGTTAACTAGTACCTGATCCGTCGATGAACTAGCCCCAATTACCATTATCCCCGTACAAAATAGTGATTGCATATCGAAAGATTATGTGATGAGTAAAGTTGGAGATTTTCCTTGATTCTTCGATTCAAGAAAATCTCGGGGCTACTGATATAGGCATCCCCAATGGGCGCCAAAGATGGTACCCGGGGTTTATTGAAGGCCCGACTCGAAGAATAAGAAGACTCGGAAGCCCATTTAGTATTAAGGAAAGATAGTTTGTATTAGGAAAGATAGAGATTTGTAATCTTACGGGTTGGATACAAACCCTCCCGAACTCGTAACTTGTGTATCACGAAACCCTCGGCTCCGCCTCCTATATAAGGGAGTCGAGGGACAAAGAAAGGATCGAATTTTGTCAACACAACCCTAGCTTTCATAATCGTCGAGTACTTTTCGGCTGAAACCTTCGAGATCTACTTGCCCTCTACTTCTAACAAAACCCTAGTCTACAATCTGTAGGCATTGACAAGTTAATCCTTTGTCACTAGGCTCTATCATGTATGGCATGTTGTGTACAAGACCGGATATCACACATATTGTTAGTTTGACTAGCAGATATCAAAGTGATTCTGGAATGGAACACTGGATAGTGGTCAAGAATATGCTGAAGTATTTGAAGAGGAGTAAGGATATGTTTTTTCTTATGGGGGTGACAAAGAGCGCGCTCGTTGTAACCAGTTACAGCAATGCTAGTTGCAACACCGATCCGGATGACTCAAAATCACAATCTGGATACGTATTTATTTTGAATGGTGAAGTACGTAGTGAGCTGGAGGAGTGCCAAGCAAAGCATTGTGGCGAAACGTTCAACTGAATCAGAATACATAGCTGCTTTAGAGGCTTCACAAGAAGCGATATGGATGAAGGAATTCATTAGTGAGCTTGGTGTGGTTCCTACTGCATGGACCCGCTGGCTATCTATTGTGACAACATGGGTGCCATAGCCAATGCGCAGGAGCCAAGGTCACACAAGAAGATGAAGCATATCAAGCTATGTTTTCATTCTATTCACGAGTATGTCCAAGAAGGGGACATAAATATTTGCAAAGTACACATATATCTGAATGTGGCAGATCCGTTGACTGAACTCTCCCTAGAGCAAAACATGACCAACACCAGAATGCCATGGGTGTTAGGTATATTGCCATGTAATCTAGATTATTGACTCTAGTGCACTTGGAAAACTGTTGGAGATGTGCCCAAGAGGAAATAATAAAGTGGTTATTATTATATCTTTGTGTTTATGCTAAATGTTTGCAACCCATGCTATAATTGTGTTAAAAGGAACCATTAATACACGTGTGTTTGTAAACAAACCAGAGTCCCTAGTAAGGCTCTTGTTTAACTAGCTTATTGATTAATTGATGATCATAGTTTACTAATCATGAACATTGGATGTTATTTGTTGGAGATATGCCCAAGAGGCAATAATAAAGTGGTTATTATAATATCTTTGTGTTTATGATAAATGTTTATATATCATGCTATAATTGTATTAACTGAAACATTGATACATGTGTGTTATGTAAACAACAAGGAGTCCCTAGTAAGCCTCTTGTATAACTAGCTTGTTGATTAATATATGATCATGGTTTCGTGATCATGAACATTGGATGTTATTAATAACAAGGTTATGTCATTAGTTGAATGATATAATGGACACACACCCAAATGAGCGTAGCATAAGATCAAGTCATTAAGTTCAAATTGCTATAAGCTTTCGATACATAGTTGCCTTAGTCCTTCGACCATGAGATCATGTAAATCACTTACACCGGAACTTTGATTACATCAAACGCCATTGCGTAAATGGGTGGTTATAAAGATGGGATTAAGTATTTGGACAGTGTGAGTTGAGGCATATGGATACATAGTGGGATTTGTCCATCCTGATGACGGATATATATACTCTGGGCCCTCTCGGTGGAATGTCGTCTAACTAGCTTGCAAGCACATGATTGGATCATGAGAGATGACATACCGCGGAGAGTAAAGAGTACTTGTCGGTAACGAGGTTGAACAAGGTATGGAGATACCGATGATCAAACCTCGGACAAGTAGAATATCGTGTGACAAAGGGAATTGGCATCGTATGTAAATGGTTCAATCGATCACTAAGTCATCGTTGAATATGTGGGAGCCATTATGGATCTCCGATCCCGCTATTGGTTATTGCTCGAGAGAGTCTCGACCATGTCTGCATAGTTCACGAACCGTAGGGTGACGCGCTTAAGGTTCGATGTCGCATAAGTAGATTCGGAATATTGGAGTCCGAAGTTTTGTTCGAGTCTCGGATGGGATCCAGGACATCATGAGGAGGTCCGGAATGGTCCGGAGAATAAGATTTATATAATGGAAGTCAATTTTCGGGGTTCGGAAAAGTCCTGTTTTTCCAGCTTCTAGAAGGTTCTAGAGGGCCACCGGTGGGCCCACCACCCCAGAGGCCACATAGGCGCCACATGGCATAGTGGGGCCTGCCCACTATGACATGTGGGCCCAGGCCGCCCACCCCTAGAGATAGAATCTATCTCTAATTTAAATGGTTTAAATTTAGAGATAGAATCTATCTCAAGATTAAATGGTTTAAACGAAGAGATAAAGGGAAGACTTGGGGGGGAAGACTTCGCCCCTTGGGCGCCGGCCAAGGAAGGAGGGGTAGGGGGGGAAACCCTAGCCGACCCCCTATATAAAGAGGGGAGGGTGGCCGGCCACCCTCTCCTCCAACCCTAGCCGCCTCCCTCTCTTCCACCTCCATACGCCAGGCTTAGGCGAAGCCCTGCAACAACTCTTCTCCACCACCACCACCACGCCGTCGTGCTTGGGATTCCGTGGAGATCTACTACACCTCGCTTACTGGAACGGGAGAGAAGGAGCTTCATCGACACCGTACGCGCAAGTACTAAGTGCGCCGATTGCGGACCGGGACGATCGTCTACACCAACAACGAGATTAATCTCGTAGGCTTTGGAATCTTCGAGGGTTAGTCTCATCTCCATCTCGTTGCATCGATCTTGTAGATTAGATCTTGGGTGTTCCATAGATTAAATCTGTTGGTTTTATTCGTCTTGCGGTAGGAAATTTTTTTTTTTCTATGCAACGAACCCCATCATTATTAGTAACAAGATCATATCATTAGGAGAATGATGTGATGGACACACACCCATGGTAAGCACAACAATAAGATCAAGTCACTAAGTTCGTTTTGCTATAAGCTGTAAGATACATACTAACCTAATCCTTCGACCATGAGATCATGTTAATCACCAACACTGGAGGAATGCTTTGATGACATCAAACACCACTTTGTAACTAGGTGGTTATAAAGGTGGCATTGGGTATTCTGAAAGTATGAGTTGAAGCGCTTGGATCAAGAGTGGGATTTGTCCATCCAAACGACGAATAGATATGCTCTGGGCCCTCTCAGTGGAATGGCATACAATTAGCTTGCAAGCATGTGACTAGGTCACAACTCAAAAGGGATGTCATATCACGTGACGAGTAAAGAGTACTTATCGGCAACGATATTGAACTAGGTATGGAGATACCAATGATCGAATCTCAGATAAGTAAAGTATCGCGCGACAAAGGAAATCGGTATCATATGTTTATGGTTCTTTCGATCAGGAAGTCATCGTTGAATATGTAGGAGCCATTATGGATCTCCAGGTCCCGCTATTGATATTGGTCGGAGAGGTGTCTCGATCATGTCTGCATAGTTCACAAACCGTAGGGTGACACACTAAAGGTTCGATGTTGTTTAAGTAGATAGGAATATGAGATGGAGACCGCATGTTCTTCGGACTCTCGGATGGGATCCAAGACATCACGAGGAGGTCTGAAATGGTCCGGAGAATAAGATTCACATAAGGAAAGTTATTTTCCGGGATTCAGAAAAGTTCGGGATTATTTCGGTGGAAGATCAAAGTATTTCTAGAAGGTTCCGGACGGGCCACTGGTGGGCCCACGACCCCGGGAGGGCTACATGATCCGAGGGGGTGTAGCCCAGCCCTAATGGGCCAGGCACACCATGCCCCAAGGCCCAACCGACCAACCCCCGAAGGGATAAGGGAGAAATCCCTAAAATCAAGGGGGGGGGGGGACTCGGGGGGCAAGTTTCCCCCTTGTGCGCCGGCCCTAGGGGTGGAGGAGGGGCCAAGGCAACCCTAGCCGGCCCTCCCCATATATAAAGAGGGGAGGGGGCAGGGGGCAGCCCACTCCTTCCCACCTAACCCTAGCCGCCACGACCCTCTCTCCCTCCTCCTTCTTCATGTGACGGCCAGGTGAAGCCCTGCAGGATTTCTTCCCCACCACCATCATCACGTTGTCGTGCTACTTGGATTTTGAGGGGATCTACTACATCCACTGCCCGCTGGAACGGGGAGAGGACGTCTACATCAACTCTGTACGTGTGACCTAGTACGAAAGTGCTGCCCGATAGCAACACCGGAAGGATCTTCTTCATCAACCACGAGATCTGAACTCGTTAACGCTTTGGATCTTTGAGGGTTAGTTTCTCATCTATCTCGTTGGACTGATCTCATAGATTAGATCTTAGCTTTTTCACAGATTGGACCTTGGTTTTATTTGTTCTTGCGGTAGAATTTTTTATTTTCTATGCTACGAACCCTACAGGCGCGTCAACACCTTAACATGGCTAGACATATCATTAAGAACAAGAACTTTGGTGATTATATCCCAATGCCATATCCATGCTCAATCAAGAAAAATATTAAGGCTAACCTAACGACTACATTGGCTATAAGATGAAATCTAAGTCTAACTTCCTTTCTAGCATGGAGCCAAAACTAGACGTAGCCATCTCCATGCACAATTACATCCCTAGCATTTAATGTCAATGTCCGATGCAAGACATAAAATGTTTAACCATTGCCTTAGGTTTTGAGATCCCCATATTTTCCCTACGAAAATGCAACCAAGATTTGGGTCATTGTTTATGTCACCCATGTCCTTCATCCCTTCAATACTCTATATTGCAATCCTATCATATATACAACTCAAACATGATCAATATGGGTTTACTCATTGACGATGAACATGAACATGTGTACTAATTGCATGCAAAAATTTATAGAGAAAAGACACGTGATAGTGCGTGGAAAAAGGAACAAATCAAAAGTGTTTTAAAAGGCCACACATGTTCCTTATTTGAGAACCAAATTTCGTTTACTTTGCGCAGACCACCATACATGTCATGTTTTCGTCAGTTTTTACGATTTTCCTACTTAGGGAGGAGCGTATGAGCGTGAGCTCTCATTTGAATTTCGGTGCATATTTTTGTGAAAAAGCCGTATTAGGAAACAAATAAATACCATTTAATTTCTTAATAATTTATTTTCTATCTTAATAATTCATTCATCTGCATTTTCCTCTTACAAATCAGCCGTCTCACGAAAAAAGAAAACCTTGTTGGGGTGGTGGCGGCACTAGTAGTGTTGTTACATTGTTGAAGGCGCTAATAGCGTCATTACCTTGTTGAAGGCGCCGCCTTGGAATCGATGGGACGGTGGGTGTGGCTGTGTGTTGGCTGGTGGTGGCGGCGGCGGTGTGGCTCCTGTTTCGTCATGGTTCCTTGTGTGCCTTGGTGATCTCGTGGTCCTCTACAACTACTTCATCAACGATCAAGCATACGACTTCATTTCTGTGTGAGTGGATCCATGGACGGTGCAACGTGTAGATGTGCTCTTTCATGCCCTAGCTGGCAGTCTGGTCCCTGGACCGCTCTCTGCTCAAGGTGAGCATTTCCAATGCCGGCGGTGCGACGCTCTTCGGCGGGGGCGAGGGGGCATGGCCCCCTCTCCGATCATGAACGCTTAGGCGATGGCTCGCTTCTAATCCAGGCGGACGGCCTACTATGTTGACGACGCTTCTTCCTCGAGATCTCCCTTTGACGCCCCCAGTGCTTCGTTCACGTCCAAAGGGCATCGATGAGTCCAACAGTTTTTCATGTTTTTCTTTTGTTTTCTATTATCTTTTTTTCCTTCTAAGCTGTTCTTCAACATCATGTATCAGACCTAAACATGGACTTCATTAGTAAAAAAAAAGAAAAAAATGTCACGAGCACAACACAAAGCGGCAACAAAACAAGGATGGAAGAGGAGGAGCGGCAGGGCTAGTGTGAAGCAACAGTCCAGTCGAGTCCAGGGTCCTTTCCTCCCAAAGTTGTTAACTCCTGCCCTGCTGAGGTCCACCAGCAGCGACAGAGACAGACCGACAGACACGCTCCCAGTCCCAGAGCTTCTTTTTCCTCACCACGCCGACGGTCCCGTCATCCAACCCACCCTCCTCCATCTCCGCCGAACAACCCCACTCCTTCCATTCCACCCCAACCACGCGCGGCCGCCGCCTCCAGGGAATCCTCTCGCATTCCCCGCCGCCGCCGCCATCGCAACTCGACGTCCTCCGCTCCGCCGGAACACCGTGGAGCGGAGATCTGCCCGGGCCTCGACGACCTGCTCCTTCGGTTGGTGACCTACCCTAACTTGCCTCGATTGCTCCCACTTGTTTTGCCTTGAATGCGAGCAACCTGATCCAGATACCTCCCCGTCCAGTTTGTGGCGGATTTGTCCGTCTGCTGCTACTCGCTCTACTACTGATGCCCCGCGGTTTCTTTTTTCCAAACGAACCGTCGCTCGTTAGGTCCGCGCCGTCTGGATCTAGCGTTTGCTCATGTGAACTTTTGCAGGGATTTTTTTTGCCTTCTTGCTCCGTGAGAGATTTACCTGGATCTAGGACTAGTCTCTGGATCTGCAGATGCCGGCATTGCATTCCGAAGCCTATCACAGTCTAGCGAGTAGAATGTGGGATGATTCGCACCTAGATTCGAGCCCCCCTCCAGCTTATTGGATTATGCACGCATTAGAGAGAGAGAAAGAATCAATCTTTGCAGGGAGTAGAAAGGACCCCCTCGTCAAGGGCTTGGTGGAGTGGGCTGTAGGTTGTTCAGCGCGTCGCTCAATTTCTTCTTGTTCAAACTACGCTGTCACTTACCTGCCTGCCAGGCTTCTTTGCTGGAGCTTTAAGCTATATTTACCTCGAGATCTGATGGTGTCGGTGCCATGTTTGTTTCTTTATTATCACGCTGCCTAAACTAGCCAGAATCATTTCGAAGACTGGGTCCTGCCTTTTATGTAAACAGTCGCTATCAGTTTTTTCTTGCAAATACTTTACCACCCCCCCTCCACAAATTATGCATGCTTTAGGGAGCCTCGGCTGTACTGACTACCTTTTGCAAGCATTTGTTATCCCAAAATTATGGCTGAAAATGCGCTGCTAAATCAAAAGATTTCTCTCTGTTTCGGCTGTAATTTTCCGCTAGTGTGCATGTAGGACTGGATCAGTCGTGTACTTTACGCTACTTTAAATTACAGCATGAACACAATTAGTCCGCTGCCTTGTCATTGCCAGCTTTACCCACCCATTCCGCGAGAAGAAAATTCCTAGAATTGTGGCATTTATTTGGCGGACTATTTTGAGTTAGCAATGACCTATTTTATGTACTACTTCTTTGTAAATAAAATAGTTACTAGTATAGTTTTGTTTGTGGCTGCTGTCAACATGATGCTTGCATGGTGGAAATATGGCAACATGCTCTAAAGGAATCTGCGAATTACTTTTGCCACTTTTGATAGGATTTAGTGCGTAATTAATGGCGCTATACTTTGCAAGTATTTGTGTTGGTCCAGCTTTACGTTGGCTGTGTTACAGCTACTAGGCTCTGGGTACTAGCTCATGTATATCCCTGTAGAGGAGGAAGCGTTAAGATGATCAGCCAGTTACCACCTTGAACTTTTGAGTTGCCGCCCGCGATCTCTTTGGACTTGCTAAAACTCTGCTAGAAGGTTCATCTTCTAACCTCTTCTAAATCTCATCTCTTCTAATCCTTATGTGCTGTGTAATTCTGTTTGGCGAGTTTCTCTTTTTCGTATTTTTTTAGCATTTTGTTTTGAAATTGTTTCCTCTGAATGGTATAATTATGAATCTTGTGTGCATATCCATTTTGTACACCCAAATTGTCGTTACTCGCATGTGTTTGATGTGTTCTTTTATCAGGTGATGATGCAAAGTGTTTGTCGTATCTGATATGCTGACGGCGTGCTCCAAAGATTTCTAGTCTCATTCAATACCTAATACAGCTACCCTGACGCATCTCTGAGGTCATAGCTGAATCTACTGGTTCAGAACATGGGTTCTCGGTTTCCATCCCACCAGTTAAGCAATGGGCTTTATGTCTCTGGACGACCTGAGCAACCTAAGGAGAAGGCTCCGGTTGTTTGCTCCGCAGCTATGCCATACACTGGCGGGGACATCAAGAAATCTGGAGAACTCGGGAAGATGTTTGATCTCCATGCTGAGAAGTCACGGAAATCTGGCCCTTTGGGGAATCAACCTTCAAGGAATACTTCATTTGGTGGCGCGGCTTCCAATTCAGGACCAGCATCTAGTGCTGTTGGTCGATCCAACTACTCTGGTTCTATTTCATCAGCGGTTCCTGGCACTGGAGGTTCAGCAAGAGCAAAGACTAATTCTGGACCACTCAATAAGCATGGAGAACCAACAAAGAGATCTTCTGGACCCCAATCAGGAGGAGTGACCCCAATGGCCCGCCAGAATTCTGGCCATTTACCTCCTATTCTTCCTACAACTGGGCTGATCACGTCAGGACCTATCACTTCTGGGCAGTTGAATTCGTCTGGTGCTCCGCGAAAAGTATCAGGCGCTCTCGATTCTAATGTATCAATGAAGATGCGAGCCACCTCGTTTGCTCATAATCAGGCTGTTACAAATCTTAACGAGGAAACTGGCTACTCAATAAGGGCCAGTGTGCCAAAGCCAATACTCTGGACGGCCATTCTGCTCTTTGTTATGGGGTTCGTAGCTGGTGGCTTCATTCTTGCCGCCGTTCATAATTCAATTCTGCTGGTTGTTGTTGTGGTGATATTTGGGTTTATTGCTGCACTCTTGATTTGGAATATTTGCTGGGGAACAAGAGGAGTCACTAGGTTTGTCAGTCGATATCCTGACGCTGATCTCAGAAATGCAAAAGATGGAGAGTATGTAAAGGTTACCGGGGTATGTTTAATACTGGCCACCTTTTTTTACTTGTTCAGTTATTCCATCTATCCATTCCATCCCTTAATGATTTGTGTTTAGTTTTGTGGTTTCTGTTTTTGTCATATATCTGCTTGCCTATGTTACAATATAGAAGTAAGTCTGAAATTACATTATCTCTTGATACTTTTGCCGGTTGTGGCGTATTGCTCAACTGCATTGTTATTAACTCACAATGTAGTAATGCTACTAGCTGTTTTAGTAGTTATAATTTTTTACATACATAGGTTTGACAGAACACTTCAGATAGTTTCGAAAAATAAAATTTGGGCAGAGATCAGTACCATGAACACGTAACAATATTTAGTCCACTTAAGAGTGACATATTTGTTTAGTACACTTGACAATTTACCTGTTGTTTCACTACCAGTATAAGGATTTGAGGTCGACTGATCATTTTGTAATAATCTAATATTTTTTCCATAGATTTTTTTCTTTTAGTAGTTGGCTCTTAGTCATAACTGATTTAGGCAGTAGCACTAACCTCATTTATTGTATTTAACTTGACAGGTTGTTACTTGTGGAAATTTCCCCCTCGAGTCCTCGTTTCAAAGGGTTCCAAGATGTGTGTACACTTCAACCTGCTTGTATGAGTATAGGGGTTGGGACTCAAAAGCTGCCAACACTCAGCATCGCCGATTTACTTGGGGATTACGGTCAATTGAGGTGATTTTTCATATTAGCTAGAAAATTTGATCTCAGAATGGGCTAGTGTCCTGCAATTATGAGATATAATCCAAACTATCGCAACTCCTATCACATTAATCATGCTTCTTACATAATCCTTTTTCTTTGCAACAACTGCAGCGACATGCGGTTGATTTCTACATCTCTGATTTCCAATCTGGGCTGCGAGCATTGGTCAAAACAGGGTACGGTGCACGGGTAACCCCATATGTGGATGAATCTGTTGTTATCGACATAAATCCAGAAAACAAGGACATGTCCCCTGAATTTTTAAGATGGCTACGGGAGAGGAATCTCTCAAGTGATGATCGCATAATGCGCCTAAAAGAAGGGTATTGCTGTTTCTTTTATTCTAGTTTTGGCACCTGTAGCACACAAACATGTGGACACAGTTATCCATTTCATCTCACATGAGTGTTAACATTGCAGATACATTAATGAGGGAAGCACCGTGAGTGTCATCGGTGTTGTTCAAAGGAATGACAATGTGTTGATGGTTGTTCCGCCTCCTGAACCCTTCAACACTGGCTGCCAATGGGGCAAGTGCCTCCTCCCAACTAGCCTTGATGGACTAGTCTTGAGATGTGAAGATACATCAAACGGTGATGTAATACCAGTTTAGCTAGCTAGCCTCGCTCTGGCAGTTCACCTGGGAAAAAAAAGAAAATGAAAAAGTGCCTGTCAAAATATTTGACTTGGGGTTTGTTCCGTGGATGTTTGGATTGAAAAAAAAATGTGCAAATGCGGGTTGTGATTATGGTTAAATGCAATATGGGTGGTCAGTTACTCATGGCTTGATTGTGTAGTATTTTATGTGTTTTGTTCTTTTTGGTTGAGCTATGAATACCTGTAAGATGGATGGCTTGAGTACTACCATGGAGCTGTTTGGAGTTTTAGTGGAATCATGTTCATATGTTCTTTTTTGGTTTGTAGAATTTCAGCAATATCATAAACCATTATTCCAATTCCCCTTTCTGTATCTATATTTCTATGCGTATAATTCTATCTATAATGTAGGTATATAGTGTACCAAGGATAAGCATTTTTCGATGATTTTTGTCCATGATTGATGCACATGCTTGCAGGAGCAGATATTTTACACATGCTTGCAGGATATTTCTATGTGAAGCAGTTGCTTACGCAGCAAAGTCGTACCTTCTTTTGTCAGATAAAAATAACCTACAAATACAGGAGGATGTCGTTACATACCAGAGAAAGTTTGCGACACCTGTGCATAGTACGTGTGGCATTTGTTATGAGAACTTGAAGCAATAGATGTTGCCTTTTTCCACTTTCAAGTATTATATATTTTTTTACATTCTACTCATGAACATAAGGAGTATTCTGTATTAAAAAAAATCAAACTAGCTAACTTTGCATACAAAGTACGTAATAAAATGAATCAATCAACCTATGAATTTAGAGCTGTAACTTGGCTGTTCTTTTGGAGACCCATCCAACGGTCTGCTAGGACGCCGACCTGTTTAACAGCAGCAACATTTGCCCAAATTGCACCTCTAAATACTAGGAGACGAACGGCACCCAGGTGGGGCATGGTCCTGCGCGCGTCACATCTTGATCATGGTGCTGTAGCATAGCATCACTCGCTATCGCCGCTACCAACCAGCAACCACAGCCACAACCTACAAGGGCACCGGCTTAATAATATCTCCTACAGAAGAAGGAAGTGGAAAATGATGTATCAGCAACAGGTTTTACCAAATCAAAAGCATCGAATTTGAGCTGCCAAATTGACCATTTAATGTTTTTGAGCTGCAAAATCAAAGGTTAGAAATTCTCTTAGTTCACGAAAATGGCCTGGTCAAGGCAAATGTTGAAATACATCATCTAGAGCTTCAATTGGACAATTCAGAACGTTCAAATGTTTATAGCCTCAACCAGGAGGGGCGCTTTCCTGTCACAAAGTGGATCTGAACAAATGGTCCCCAAGGGCAAACGATCCAAACAGCTGTTGGCTACACTATCGCCGCGTTAATGAGCACATGCCAACAACCTGCCATATCTTTGCACCATAACGAGGCTCGAGCAATTAGCAATCTCATATCCATGGAGAAGATCAAACCTTTTTGGAAATGTCCGAGTGAGCTCAATTCAACACAACATGCTCTCACTCTTAGCATGTGACAATTCTATGGCAGCATTTGTGACAGGGAAGCAAAAGATGGGCCATAACAAACACCAATTAATTCATACTAGTTTATCATCGATGACAACGAAAATTTTCTTTCACATCATATGACAAGCCATCAGGCTAAAGAAATAACAACCGCTACCAAATGGTATCGAAAGGCACTCTTCAGAAATATACGCATCTGAGAAAGGACGACAATTTGAACACATACGCAGACAAAACCACTACAGACCACTGTTCCTTTCACATATCAGTTGGCAAGCGCCCATACGCACTTGACAGTGAAGAGCCATTTTTCAGCATCATTACAATGACCACAATCTGGCAGGTGAAATGTGAAAGCAAAGATCTTGATCATCTAAAATATCGTGAGCACGATCTTTGGATTTTATTATCTAAGAATCGTGACAAGAAAAACTACACAATGTAGCATTATTAGGATCTAAACAACATACATATTCTACAGATGCAGCACAAGCTCCACTTGATACAGCTGCCCATCAAACGTCAAGCCCAAGGATTCTGCAGGATGCGCAAGTGCATCAACCATTCCACCAAAAACGTACACACAACAACCAGAAGTATCTACACATGCTCCATGGAAGGACCGGCAATGTGGAGATTGACCATCAGTCCTTAGTTTCTTCCACATACGCTTTGCCATTTTCCTGGAACCTGACTGAAACTGAAGTAAAGCTGGTAAATCTAAGGTCCAGAAATCATCCATCCGCCGCCTTTGTGAGTCCTCCCCACCATATACAAGGATCTTGCCTCCCAAGACAAGTGTTGCTGAATGCCCAACCCGTGGAGAAGGCAGTTCACCTAGAATACTAGACAAGTCACACTTTAGCTCCTTCCACTGTGGGAGATGATCGCCAATATCAAACAACCAGACATCATTAAGCACATCATATTCTGATCCTCTACCACCAAAAAGAACCATGTGCGTCTCACCAATCCAAGTTAAAGTGTGTCCAGAACGAGGTGAAGGAAAAGGTCCAGTGTCATCCATTTGGCGCCAACTGCCAGATCGAAGGCCATCCGAGAGATCAAGAAGCCATGTATCACCAAGCCGGCTTCCATGCACCCCTATCCCACCGTGAATAACAATGAACTTATCATCCAAGCAGCATGCTGCATGGGCCCCACGAGGAGATGGTGTGATTGGGCCTACCTCCAGCAGTCTCCATGAGATCCTCATCTTACAAGGTTCTTCAGAAATGATTTGACCTATCCATGTGTCATTCAAACGCAGCCCGCGGTCATTGATCCCACCAAACATGACTAATGCATCACCAACGAGAGTGCATGAATGACCAAAGCGACCATTTGGAGTGCCAGAGGGCAATTGCTGCCAACAAAGTACACTGGACGATCTATTTCCAGCTCCATTTCCAACATACGTTGCCCAAATATCATCAAGATGGCGACCTAACTAGAGCAATAGCGAACATCAGAAGGCATAACTTCACAGAACATCAAGATCGGGATTAATTAGACTAAACAAAATTACCTTGAAGAGGAATAAACAAAAGTAAGCAGATTTGCAATATAATGCAATCATTCTCATTATGTGCAAAGAGAGCAAGGAGAAAAGGTTCAAACCTCGAATATAACTTCACACAGAAAATGGAACACGCTAAAAATAGGAACCGTTGCCTGAAGAATTCCTGGCTTATTTAAGGAGCAATTTTGTAGACGTGTGCATGCTTAAACTCACACTGTCAACAAAATGAGCAACAGAAATGTTGCTGGATTGAACTTTGACACTTCTAGAGTACCAAGTTTGATTGTCTGCCTGTGTGATAGTGACTGTTACTTCTGCCCATGCTTTCTTGTCTGTATCCAATTCAATGCTGGTGTTATATCTGGTGGAAACCACCCTTATGGAAGATAAATATAACCAATGGAAGATAACAACCGAAGGCATCATTTACCTACCATTCTACAAAGATAAACATGCATTCACTGAATCTAAACATAACAATGGCTTTGGCAGAAAATAATTCGACAGTTTTATAAATTAACACCTTTAGCAAAATGTTCTTGAATACTTGAACAGAAACATCCACAATTTTTTCACAGAAGAAAATACCTCAGACAAAAGATTATACTTTAGTTGCAATTTATGACATTTTTTGTACATTTGTTCGGCCAGACCTAATTTTTCTCAACACTAACTACTAGACCTATGAACAAACCTACTACTAAATAATAAGTCAACCATCTTAGCCCAACACAATGCAATGTTTAGATTTAATCAGAAAGACCAAAGATAAATCTTGAATCCAAACAAACAGTGGAGATTAATCTTAGTAGTCATCTCCTGCAGAGGTTGCTTTTGGCATCTGTTTTCATCCTAAAACAAAACTAGTCCTTAAAACTTCAAGTAATCGTTCGGTAAAAAAAGAACTTCCACTATTCCTACTTCATGCATGTAGGTAGAACTTTCCATACTCTCTCTACACTCTAGTGGTGCCTCATACAGCCACACCAACATCATATAGCTTGCTTACTTAAATGTGACCAACAGGGACTAGCCCCTGTTAATTTTGTTTATAGAAGAAGCAACCATGAGCACCTAGGGGAGTCCGGGGATTTGAATCCTGGTGGGCTGGGCGCGCACCTGTTGCCACTACCAACTGGTCAACTCCTAGTTCTCAAAACTAGTCTATATCGGCTCCATGTGAGGTGTGCCCAAGTAGCGGAGCTTATACCAAGACACGAACACGATCATGCTGCGATCCACACATATCAGAGTCAACAGATACATGCCAAATAGACGAACTGACACCAGCAAGAAAAATACACCATGCATCTCAATTTCGGGGAAGTCATGCCTTGAAAAAATGAGTGCCCCCAAAGGAACTAACCTGGTGTTTATTTTGTCTTTAGTAGCAACACTGGGATTTATAATCATATATAGCATTTCAGCCACTTTGCCCCTACAGTCTAGTAACTCCTGAACTTTTAAGATTTGTGCAAGTTTGCTATAGGGGGTGAATCGAAAGGCTCGAAGCAAGAGTCATAATCTGTACCAGATCAAATAGTCTTGATCAGAGCTTGTAATACATTGCGCACAAGATCTGTGATACGCATCCTCGCCCTGGGTCCGTTGGGCCACTATATCCGCAGACCCTACAACAGAGGTATTGGGTCCTCTCTCCCAAACGATTCACGTGATAGGAGGAGCCACCCTCACCCTTATGAGTTATGGACTCTGGCTTCTCGAGATTCCAAAATTAAACCGAATCAAATACTAAAATTTCCCCCGATCACTAAAAGGTTTCTGCCAGCATAATACTTGTATTAGACTAAGCTACGCTGTGGCGAGGCTCTCCAAACAATTGTACAAGTCTAACCTAAAAAAAGTAAAATTTGTCACTGATTATACTACCATCGTGATCATCTTCCAATTTGTTGTCTTAACCTGGCATTAACAAAGGCAACCATATCTCATACTCTCTCCATCCATAAAAGGATGTCGGAGATTTGTCTAAATTCAGATGTATCTACACAAAAGAGTGCCTAGATACATCTAAATTTAGATAAACTTGCGACATCCTTTTATGGACAGAGCTAAATTAACCACCGCTTACACGAATCAGACTATACCAAATGAACTACAGTTATTTCTTTATTCATATACTATCACTGCATATCACAATGATCAAATTCCACTTTGTGATACAAAAGCAAATCCAGAACAAGAATAGGCTGATGAAGTTATACGAACGCAATTACCTCCTTCGCAGCCGCCGCCGAAGACTACAAGCCATCCGGCGACGAGGTTGAGCGAGTGCGACGCCCGGGGCCGTGGCGAGAGCCCCTTCACCCGGAGCCGGCGTGCGGACAGGACGCCTAGCCGGGCGACCTCGGCGTAGAGGCGGCGCCACGGCAATCTGCACCGGCGCTCGGCAAGCGCGACGGCAGCAGCGGCGGCGGCGCGTGCCCCCCAGTCGCGGCGGCAGAGCGCCTCCCAGAGCACGTCAGTGGAGGCCCAGTCGCGAAAGGCGCGGCAGGTGGCGGCGAAGGAGACCACGGCCTCGGCGGGGAGGAGGCGCAGGATGGACAGCACCTGGTCGTAGCCCAGATGTGCGACGGGCGCCGCCTCCATCGCTCACTGCCCCTTACCGATTCTTGGCAGTTGCCCCCCGTGACCTTCCATGGGTGCTCGCCTCCTCGGGCGCCATGGCCGTCGGTCGGTCGATTCCTCCCTAGCGCTCTAACCAGGACACCGTGGTTCTTGGGTTTCTTGGCGTCTTTGGTGCTTGGATCCTATGGCAACCGGGGCCTGATGGCTCACCTGGTAGGTGAGTTCTTGGATGCCATGGATGATTTGATTTCTCAATAGGCTAATGGAGGTTGGGTTGGTGCTCCGGGGGCATGGGGGACTTTACTCAGACAAGCAAGCAAGCAAGAGGGGGGAGGGAGTGTGCTCGCCCTGCTCTGTGGTGGTGGTGAGGCGATCAACTGACCTGGGGAAGAAAGGGAGTGGAGCAAAACACTTGTGTTTGACTTGTTTCCCGGCTAACTTTAGCTAACTTCTACAAGCGTCTGCTTTCAGAAATTTCATGCTCGTCGATTTGGATCGTATGATTTTATAGGACTGTGATCGTTCTGATATTTGTGCTATCAAAATATATTTCTATCAAATTCCTACAAGGGGATCTACAATGGTAGCCAACACATGACTTTCAATCCCTCCCCAACATCCAGAGAAGTTAAAACATATAAGTTGTATAATGCATTATCTATTATTGTTATCCCTTGCACTTGATAAAATTGATTAGTGTTTATTAAAAAATATCCGCCAGAGAAATACATATGGGTACAAATGAAAATTTTCTAAGAGCCTTTCCTTAGTTAAGAGAATGCAACCTTCTCTTTTTTAGTTCCATCTTCACGAACTAAGAAAAAATCTAATGTGACAACTATAGAAGAAGGCCGGCATCAGTTATTGGGCATGCCCTGAATGGATCGTATTGTGTCAATTATGAAGGAAGTACAGATGTCCACTTGTATCTCTTAGTAACACTTTTTTCAGCAGAGTTGGAGCCCACCCGTTTTCACTCTATTCAACAGTCGGCCTTACATCCTCAAGTTTGGTACAAGGCAAGGCCTCATGCCTTACCCCACCTTCATCGGTCCTGGCGACGGTGGTGGTGCCGTCGGGCATAGTTTTATCCTTGGTGGCGTGTTCGAGGAGTCTCCACCCACCTCCCCGAGTGAAAACCTTGTTTCGTCTTGCCGGGTTGGACAACGATAATGATGTCAACTTCTCTTCCACCCTAGAGGCGTTGTTCTTCGAGATATGACCTTCGGTCAGTGGGCCTGTTGGATGCACACATGTTGACCCTAAGAAGCAGATCCTAGGTACATTGGTGACACAACAATAGGGTTACTTTGGTTGACATGGGTCGCGGACTCTCATGATGTGGCGCCTTGGTCGCATGAGGACAATTGACGAGTATCCATTATGGGCTTATGTTACAGCAAGTGAGGGGTGCAGTGAGGTGAGGTGGAGCAGTGTTAGGACATGAGTGGGAATTAACATGTCTAGCATCTCTACCGTTAGTGAATGTCTCACATGCCCTTTCGGTCCTGCTAGGGCCACTTCCTCCCATCGACACTGATCTATCTTCCTGGTGAAGGGCGAGGTGCGAGGTCACAACTATGTAGCAAGGACGTACCAAAAAGTCGTGTGAGGCATGCGGTCCACGTTGTCTTGGAATCGTAATTTTATTCTCTATCAATGCACCGATGAGGGAATTTTTTGATTTCTTAAAAAAGAAAGGCAAATCCTCGTAAAGTTGCAATAGTTTTGATCAAAAACTCATTGTGAAGTTCCAACAATTTTGATCCAATTTTGATCATATTTATCATAAAGTTGCAACAATTTTGATTGGACACAGATCCTATACTTTATGTCACCCATAACGATTTTTGTTTTGCAACTTGAGCTTGATCCCATGATAATCTTCATCCAAGGCATGTTGTTCTTGACAGGGGCCCGCTTGCTCCTCATCCGTCCCCACCAGCCAGTCTAGAATGGCAGTGTAAGCTTACTCACGAGGTTGAATGTACACTTCCTCGCAAGATCTTAGAAGTTGATGCTCGTTCATGCCATCTCTTCACATGAAGAAAGGATAAAAGAAAGGAAAGGAAAAAAAAACGGTCTTTCATTTAGGAAGGAAATAAGCACTAAATAAAGTGAAGCATGAATAAATAAGAAAGGGTTTTTCTTGAGGCACTACTAATTCTCAGTCGAACTAACTAACTTAGTAATTAGTGAGATGATGTTATTGAATCTTAGGCTCAACTCATGTTGCAACTCACCATTAGGACGAATGAAGAAGCAAATCTGACGACACAAATGTATTTTTCAAGTTGCAACCTTACTTGCAACTAAATTTTTTAAGCTACACTCCAACTTGCCTCGTCAATAGCATGAATCACCAACCAAATCTAACGGTCTAGATGCATTTTTCCTTGTTGAAACCCCACTTCTAACTGAAAAAATTTAAGTTGAAACCCAACTTTCAACTGAAAATCAACCTAACTTGTAACTTAAGTGCACAAATCACGATACAAATCTGATGTTGTAGGACTCGACTGCTTGCTGAGAACTAACAAAACCGTTCCTCTGATACTTAGGGCATGTACAACGATAGAAAATGCACGTCTTCTCTTATCTGTCCACGTCATCTTTATAAGACAATAAATGTAAGTGACACAACTTATTATATTTTATTATCATCCTAGATATTAAAAATAATCAATTAGATTTTAGCAAGAAATTATGTTGCTAAAAAAGACACATGGTACAATAGAGAAAATAGTCTTATCATATTTACTAAGAGATCATCTATTAGCTAATACTCCCTCTAAGATGTTGGCGTATTTTCTTTGTCCATCCACTTTAGTTTGTATCTAGTCTATTTTTGATGTATAGATTCACCCACTTTAGATTATATCTAGTCTACTTTAAAAATGCTAAAACATCTTATATTAATAAACAAACCTCACTTTCTTAATTTTCTCTCCTCCACGGTGTTAAAACTAGAATATGATCAGGTAGACTTTGGGCTACTCGGATACAACCGAGAGCCTCATACTCGTGTATATATAATAGGCACTATGCCGTGCTAGGCAATACAAGAATATGACGCTAGGCAATACAAGAATATGACGCTAGGCAATACAAGAATATGACGCTAGGCAATACAAGAATATGACTAGGACTCTCCTAATCTAATACGTGTCACATACGATCACGTTTACATATTTCCTAACACCCTCCCTTAATCACAACTTAGTCAAGTTGAGGTTATGCTTGAAATCTTCAAATGCTCGAGAGGGAAGTGGCTTCGTAAAACCGTCAGCCACTTGATCTTTGGAAGAAATAAAACGTATCTCCAATTGCCTCCTTAACACTCGTTCTCGAACGAAGTGAAAATCAATTTCAATGTGTTTTGCTCTAGCATGAAACACAGGATTGGCTGACAAATACGTTGCACCCAAATTGTCACACCAAAGACAGGGTCTCTGTGTCAACTTAACTCCAAGCTCAGCGAGTAAGGACTGAACCCAAATCATCTCAGCTGTTGCATTTGCTACAGATTTATACTCCGCTTCTGTACTTGACCTAGAGACTGTAGCTTGCTTCTTAGCACTCCAGGAGATCAAATTCGGTCCAAAGAACACAGCAAATCCCCCAGTGGACCGGCGATCATCAATACATCCTGCCCAGTCTGCATCGGAGAAAGCACTAACCATGGAAGAAGGGGACTTCGCAATTGTGAGTCCAACTGTGATTGTGTGCTTAACATACCTAAGAATGCGTTTAGCAGCAGTCAAGTGAGCAGTGGTGGGTGCATGGAGATACTGACACACTTTATTGACTGCATAAGAAATATCTGGCCGAGTGAGAGTAAGATACTGTAGTGCACCAACCATACTTCTGTAGTTAGTGCTGTCATCTGGACCTAGTAATTCGCCTTGACGAGCAGTGATCTTCTCTGACGAGGAAAGCGGCGTGACAACACCTGAACAGTCGGTCATGCCAACACGGTGCAGTATATCATTAGCATATTTTGTTTGATGGAGAACAATGCCAGTAGAAACTTTCTGAACTTCAATGCCCAAAAAATAGTTCAAGTCGCCAAGATCTTTGAGAGCAAATTCCTTGCTTAAATCCCTTAGTAGCGCATCAGTAGCATCCTGAGAAGAACTGGCAACAATAATATCATCCACATAGATGAGCATGAATATGGTGACACTACGCTTACGATAGATGAACAAGGACGTGTCAGACTTAGAGGCCACAAAACCAAGAGCAACCAACTTTGAGCTTAACCGTGAATACCAAGCTCGAGGGGCCTGTTTCAGACCATATAGAGCTTTGTCCAACTTACAGACATAATGCGGTCTCTGTTTGTCTTCATACCCAGGAGGTTGTCTCATATAGACTTCCTCTTCCAGAACGCCATGAAGAAACGCGTTCTTAACATCCAATTGTCGCAAACTCCATCCTCTAGAGACAGCAAGGGCCAGAACAAGACGAACAGTTGCAATTTTGACAACTGGACTGAAAGTCTCCTCATAATCAATACCATATCGTTGCTTAAAACCTTTGGCCACTAGTCGAGCCTTGTATCTATCAATAGTACCATCTGCTTTTCGCTTGATCTTGTATATCCATCGACAATCAACAATATTCTTACCGTGACTCTGGGGTACGAGCCTCCAAGTTTTATTCTGCATGAGAGCATTGAACTCTTCATCCATGGCCTGACGCCAATTCGAATCATCTAGTGCAGACGGTAAGCTGGTTGGAACTTCAGAAGTAGCAGAGAGAAGCCAGCGGACAGTGCCATCCTTGTACTCCTTCGGTTTGACAATACCTCTAGACGCACGTGTAGAGGGACGCGCTGGCGGAGGTACGGGCTGGGCTGCAGCCGGAGGCGGTGTAGAGGATCCAGCAGCCTGACTGGCACTGTCGGCAGATGCGAGCGGGGATCCGCTGTGGTGTGTTGGCGAAGACAAGGCTGGGGACGGTGAGGGATCAACCGCAGAAGATCCGGACGTCGACCCGGCAGGGGATCTGGCGGGGGAGTGCGCGCCTGACGCGCTGGACGAGGCAGCAGGGACAGATCGCCTGCTGTCGGCCGTCGGCGCCGATCCCGAAGGTGATTGAGAATCAGCCTCGGATCGTGTGCTGTTGTCGTTTGCTGCCGAAAAATCAAATGAGCCGTAAGAGCGACTGGATGCAGCGTTTTGGCTGAAATGTTCGCCCGCTGCATTATTTTGCTGTGCTGCACCATGAACAACCTGAGGAACAACACTAGCAGATTGATCAGTAGCATGAGTATTTGAAACATACAAGTCATCCATTCCGTGTCCCTCCTCAAGATTACGAAGGGAAGGATCAAGAAGAAGAATTTGTTTTCGAAGTAAAGCACCGGCATTAGGATGCAAAGACTTGAAGGGAAAAACATGTTCATCAAAGACGACATCACGAGAGACATAGACTCGTCCCGTAGTAACTTCAAGACATTTGACACCTTTGTGACGTGGGCTGTAGCCTAAAAAGACGCACTGTGTGGATCGAAACGCAAGTTTGCGTTTGTTATATGGACGAAGGTTGGGCCAACAAGCACAACCAAACACGCGAAGAGATGTGTAATTGGGACGGCTACCAAGAAGTCGATGAACAGGAGTATCATTGTTAATGACTGGGCTGGGGAGCATGTTAATAAGGTAGGTGGCAGTGAGAAATGCTTCATCCCAAAATTTTAGAGGCATACCAGCATGAGCAAGAAGAGCAAGACCTACTTCAACAATATGGCGATGTTTTCTTTCAGCAGAGCCATTCTGCTGATGTGCATGGGGACATGACATATGATGAGAGATACCCTGGTTTTGGAAGTGAGATTGGAGAGCGACATACTCACCCCCTCCATCGGATTGGACAGCTAGGATTTTTTTATCAAATTTGCGTTCAACGAGGGTTTGGAAAGAGATAAACGCAGCAGCAACATCAGATTTATGTTTAAGCAAGTAGATCCATGTGAATTTGCTAAAATCATCAATAAAGCTTACATAGTAATCATGGCGACCAACAGAAGTAGGTGCAGGACCCCATACATCAGAGAAAATCAATTGCAGAGGTGCTGTAGAAACACTAGTTGATATAGGATAAGGTAATTGATGACTTTTGGCCCTTTGACAGGAATCACAAACTGACAAGCTACTACTATCTGAGACACATGGAAGTTTATTCTTGCTCAAAATCTGCCTAACAATAACTAAAGATGGATGACCTAAACGACTGTGCCACTGTGACTGGGACGGCTTGGCGGCAACAAAGGCTTGCTTGGAAGAGTTTGACGACACCAGAGAAGATATCAGGGGGTAGAGGCCGCCAACACATCTCCCTCTATGGATGATTCTCCGGGTGACCTGATCCTTGATCAAAAAGAAAAAAGGGTGAAATTCTATGAAGACCCTATTGTCATAAGTGAAACGATGTACGGACAGGAGGTTTTTGGAGGCATGGGGAACATGTAGAACATTACGTAGATGGAAATTTTGAGCAGGGTTACGAATGATTGAATGACCTATATGTGCAATACTCATACCTTGTCCGTTTGCAGTGTTGACCTTGTCATAGCCCTGATATGTGTCCCGGAGAGCCAGATTGTTCAGCTCTCCAGTAATATGGTGAGTGGCACCCGAGTCCTGGTACCAATTTGTATCCACACCGTAAGCTGCATGGACCTCCTTCTCGCCATAGTCATCTTCATGGGAGTAACGGGACCAGCAATCTTTTGCATAGTGGCCCTCTTTGCCGCATATTTGGCATATGACATCGACCCAGGGGGTGGTGCGACGACGGCCACGGCCACGCCCCCCTCCAGGGGGTCCACGGCCACCACCCCGTCCTTGATTGAAGGGGCGATTGTCTCGGCGATCATCTCTACGGTCGCCACGGTCGCCTCGTGATCGGCCATTGTAGTTGTTGGTGTAGTTCTTGTCGGAGCGGGGACGCCCTTGGCGAGTAGCGGCGTTGGCAGACGACTCAAACTCAGGTGGAGAAGGACCAGCAAGGAGCAGTTGGCGCTGATCATATGCATGCAGATGGGAATAAAGCTTGCTCAAGGTGATGGGCGTGGCGGCCACGCCTAATGCTGCAACCAGGGAATTATAGTCCTTGCCAAGCCCGGCCAATATGTAAGACACAAGCTGTCGATCCAGGAGAGGATGACCAGCGGCCACGAGTTCGTCAGCAAAACTTTGCATCTTGGCAAGATATTCAGAGGTTGACATCTGCAGCTTCTTTGTGTTGGCGAGAGCAACTAGGAGATTGTCAATCTTGGCCTCGCTTTGAGCGGAGAACATCTCCTCGAGGGCCCTCCAGACACCGGCAGAGGTCTCAAGGCGATGAACATGCGGGAGAACTTCCTTCGGATGAAGCGACTGGAGCAAATAGGAGAGGACGATCTGATCCCTTGAGATCCATGACGCATAGTCAGGGTTGATCTTCATCGTGGCTGGAACATCTTTGTCAGCCGGGATATCGACGACTTCAGGTGGCGGCGCAGGATCTGTCCCGGTGAGTATACCGAGCTGCATCGCGCCACGGATGGCAGGGAGAACCTGCGAGCGCCATGTGGGATAATTGTCCCGCGTGAGCGGCTCACGCGGAGGGGGGCCAAGGTTCAGTGGCGGCGTCGTGGATGAAGACGCCATGACGGCAAGGTACGGCGGCGACGATCGGACGGAGAAGCGATCTAGGGTTTTCGGCGGAAGAGCCGGCCTGATACCATGTTAAAACTAGAATATGATCAGGTAGACTTTGGGCTACTCGGATACAACCGAGAGCCTCATACTCGTGTATATATAATAGGCACTATGCCGTGCTAGGCAATACAAGAATATGACGCTAGGCAATACAAGAATATGACGCTAGGCAATACAAGAATATGACGCTAGACAATACAAGAATATGACTAGGACTCTCCTAATCTAATACGTGTCACATACGATCACGTTTACATATTTCCTAACACACGGCTGCAAGAGAAGGCTAACCGCAACCCATTGTGTAGAACCTTAGCTTTGCTAGTGCTGGTAAAAATAAAAGTTAAGTGCATATCTTTCCGAATCCTCACACCGGGCAGCTCGATGATGTAACAACTCAATCCTACCGATGAATGAATCAGCCTCCAAACTTTTTGTTTTGTCCGTCCATGCGTTTTATCCAGTGGTTTCGTCTGAATTTTCTGCAATTCTTTGTTTTGGCATCCGTTCCTATGAAGATCCTGCATTTTCTATTAATGCGTTATTATTTCTGCAAATGGATTTTACCGTCTGCAGCAAAGATGATGTGTTTGAGAAGGCAAAGATATACGCTTGCTGAAATCTTAGCTCTGCCATTAAAATCGACTTGAATACAATATGCGCCTGATAGCTCTGATCCTGGAGGTGTTACGTGAGAAGGATGCTATATTCATGTGCTAACACATGGCAACTCCATGGCTTTTCTATTTGCACCGGGAAAAATGATGGTGATTGGTGCTAATCTGGAGGAGAATAATTTGTCGCATTTTGGTGGTCGCCAAGTGGAGATGGGACACAATACTTGTTTCTAGAGCGGGAGTGGGGCAGGGTTTTGATGTCTCGATGTGCCGTATGATAACGAAGCTTTCATCTCCATCCGAGGAAGGCCTCTTCTCTAGTTCTCTTTGCTCTTATCACACCAAGTCGGTCAAAAGCTCATCATCTATCCTATCCTACGACTTCCAAGCACAATGAGCAGTTTGTTCGATTGACTTCCTGTAGACACGAACATGAATCCCATGTCCATACGAGATAATTGTTTTACTGGGAACGTGGGCCGCACCGTTGGTATCTAGATCATTGGTTAAAGTATTGTAAAAGTAATATAATATGGATTGCTGAAATACTGTAGAAGTGCTAGTGTGGAAGCACTTTATGTAAAATTTCTACAGCGACAGTGCAACACGACTCATAAATTTTTTCCACCCCGTAGGTGATCGTGAAGCGATGAAGAAAGATGATAACAAGGATAAAAAAGAGGATAAAAATGACAACAAGGTTAGTGCCTAACTGGACTGGCCCACACGGCCCGCGTGATGTGCGGCCCTGTAGGATTCGCCCACGGCATAGCCTCAGGCTGCAATCAGCATGGAAATAGACAGTGCAAAAAAAAAAACATGACATGGGAAGCCTACCACATCCACCCATTGATTGAGGCCTCAACCTACTTGATGCATCGTAGTCGGTACCGAGGTCCAGCCCATCTAATGCAAGCACGCGCAGTCCGAACAATTAACACTCAAGCACGCGCACGCCTTGTATTGCAAAAAGAAACGAATTCGATGGAAAACATTCAGTTCTTTGCTACCAAACTCTGTTGTCAACATTCGAACTTTCCCATTCCAAGAAAGATAGTTCGTGTTTACTTTGCAGTAAGATTCTTCCAGAAAATGACAATACGGAACACTTGTTTCGCCCCCATTTCATATCCGGAATTCGTTCACAGGGCAACCTATTACATACCTTACATGAGGATGTTCTATGCAAAGGAAATGGTTCCTGACAGGATCAATGGTCCATGGAATGAAAGTTTTCATTTTCACACATTCAAAACGGAAGTGGAGATGGCTAGTCCAGACAGTGTTGTAGAGATAGACAAGCATACAATTCAATACAAATTAAATGGTAGAGGGAAGACAATGGAGAAGGAATGCTTCAAAAGGGCTTTTGTTTGTTTCAAAACTTGTTGGCAAGGATTTCTGGATGGTTGCATGCCTTATTTAGCTGTGGATGCAACAACTCTTCATGGAAGATTTAGAGGACATATAATAGTTGCTACTACAGTTGATGGACACAACTGTATGTTCCATGTTGCTTATAGAGTTTTGGAGATTGAGTCAGAGGAAAGTTGAACTTGGTTTCTGCACAATTTGCGCAACCTTATAGGTCGTCCACCAGGACTTACTATCCACACACACACTTGCAAAGGATTGAATAGTACAGTAGAGGCAGTATTCCCTGGAGTGGAGCATAGAAAATGTATGCGACACTCAGTACATAATTGAACATAGAAATTCAAAGGTAAAGTTTGTACTAACAACCTATGGCCAGCTTCATACACATGCAACTTGAGGAAGCATCAATATCATTAATTTGGAAGTCTTGTATACACAAAAACGTGGGGTGAAGGAGTACTTGAATGCACATCAATGAAGGGTGTGATCAAGAAGCCAATTTAATAAAATTTGCAAGGTAGACTATGTAACAAGTAACCTTTCAGAGAGTTTCAATTTAAAGGTCCAGTCATTGAAAAGGCTTATGTTCTGGCAAATATTTGATAAGATTAGGCAGATAACCATCATAAAGATCCATTTGCATCAAAGAATTGCACCAACAAGATATGTTGGACATCTCATCCTCCCATATTTGATTAAGGCTTTGCATCCCAGGGCAAAACAATTGAAGATAAAATGCATTAGAAAAGGAATGGAGGCTGAGGTAACATATACGAATAATAAAAACTGGTAGTGGAGGTATCTAGTGAATTTGGTTGATAGGACATGCCATTGTAGGCAATGGCAGATTTGCGGGAAACCTGCAGACATGCATTATTTTTCATGGGTGTTATAGGGGGTGATGAACGTGAAGTTGATCAGTACGTGTCGGAGTATTTCTCGATTGCCAAATTAAGAGCATCATATGCTCAGAATGTTCCTACCTTGTTGGCAAAAGACCAATGGATGCAAGTCGATCTAGGCTTCAAGCTATACGCTCCAATTTTGACTAGACCAGTAGGTACACCAAGGAAGAATAGGACCAGAGCTAGTGCAAAGGGTGGTGCACCACCTCACGTAAGTGAGAACATTATGGAACCCTATGGAACATTGCTAGGCTTTATACAAATGAAATGGACACAACTTTTGGAATGGATGATCAGGCGGGAACAGCAAATGCAGAGGAGAATGAAGTAATTGAACGAGAGGAGATTGAAGCAATGCAACAAAAAGAGATTGAACTAATGGATCAAGTGGAGATTGAACCATTGGATCAAGAGGAGTTTGAACCAAATGTACATCAGATTGAAGCAATGGATTCATTGCACATTGAACCAATGGAACGAGAGGATATTGAGCCAAATATACATCACATTTAAGCAATTGATTCATTGCAAATTGAACCAGTGGAGATTGAAGTAAATACAAAAATTGAAGAAAATGCATGGGAGATCGAAGAAAATACAGAGGGGATTGAAACATAGGACATGCTCTAAGAAAAATAAGAGGACATGCACGGAAAGTGTATGTCGATCTTGGTCAAGAAGTCTAGAGTTGAACCCATAGATGATCGTCAGTTTGTCATCACGTCGGCACCTCCAATGTCACAAACCGAAGAGAAGAAGAACGAAAGGAATAAGATGATGGTGCACTCCAATATCCCAGCTAGGATCACCTGGAGCAAGGTGGTGAACCCAGCAAAAAACACCAGGAGTAAGAACAAGATTTCAATTTGAACTATTAATTTGAACTTGTATGATGAATTGGAACGATTGTCAATATTATATTCAATTTGAACTAGTGTGACGCTCCCAAGTTCGTATGTTGAATAATTCCAATAATATGTATGTGTTATGCAAGTTTTCTATGGTCATGCACCTAGTTGCTTAGCACTTCTCAGTTTTACCCTCCACGGGTGGTCAACGGATGGGGTTTAGCTAGTTCATGGCTTAAGCCATAGCAAACATCGACCAATATATCCAAAATTTGGCACACACGTGTATCTTGGATCGATCCGCCGTATGATGTTGGAAATGTTGGATTTACTTGTAATCAGCCACATTTTTCATTTTCTAAGTGACTAAATTGAAAAAAATAGTTGCAGGCTTAGTTTCATTCAAAAAAAATCAAAACATAGTGGAACCTTCGCATGGAGTCTTGTTATGTTACTTACAACCTAGCAACAATAAGAAGGGAAAATAATATATAGTAATGAAGTTTTTCCCAAAACCACTTCTTAGCCCTTTCTTAGAATGATCTACTAGCTATGAAGATGCATGGCTTTCTACTCAACCCACCTCCCAAATAACACATCCCAAAACAAACTTTGTCTAGATGAGGCCAAATTCGGCAAACTTGTGTATCTTTGAATTGCAAACAATATCACGTCGGACAAGATGGATTATTTTTTTCAAATAACACATTTTACAAAAACAAATATGCCAATAGCTTGAATTTCATTTTTTTATTTTCGTTCCCTTGTTTTACTTAGTTATACTCATTTTCCCATTTCGCTAACTTTTCTTCACTTTTCCCCTCTCTCTTGTATCAAACCCTCACAATAGCTCAACTTGCGCTCACTTTGGCTGCGCTCTGATTGGTTGAGATGTATGTCACAGGATCTTGGCCAACCACCGTTGGATCCTTTATGATCTGATGGGATGGATGTCTCTCTCTCCCCCGATGGACGCACATACCCTGTATCGAGAGCAGAGCCCGTCGTGTTGGATGTCTATCTCTCCCAGACATGGATCCTATGACGTGCCTATCCTTTCCATACCCTGGCTTGTCGGTGGCTGATAGGTGGTCCCCACGTCTGGTGGCCCCCACATGTTAGTTCCTCAATGGTAGAGTAAGCTACTGAAAGATCAGAGATGGTAAACCTAGAGGGGGTGAATAGGTTTCTACAAATTTAATTCTTTCTTTGCAGTATTAGGCTTTGCAGAATATAAATGTGAGCCTAATACAAACTAGGTGAGGCAACCTAGATGATAATGCAAGTATCTCAAGCACGAAGGCTCTCACAGGATATATAACACAAGTAAAGAGTTCGGTTAGAGATAACCGAAAGCACGCGGAGACGAAGATGTATTCCCGTGTTCACTTCCTTTGTAAGAAGGTACGTCACATTTGAGAGGTGTGGGATCCCATGAAGGATTTCCCAAGCGCCATGAAGGCTCACCTTCTTCTCCGACCTTATCCCATGAAGGAATAACCCTTTCACTTGTGGTAGACTTTGAGGCAGCCTCAAAACCTTCACAATCTTTGTCAGGAGCAAATCCACAGCCCGGATGCTTCCGGATGATTTTTCCTACTAAACCCTAGAGAGAAGTTATCTTAAAGAATACAAGGGGGAACAAGATTTGGCTCGGTGAGACTATAGATCAAGACCTCCTCTAGCTTTTTCCCGGAGGGATTTGAGTTTGGGTGGAGGAGGAGGGAGATCTGAAGCTTTTGGTGCTTGCAACAATGGAGTATGAGAGAGAGAGAGACAGAGAGAGCTCGAGAATAGAGTATAGTGTAGTGCCTAACAATTCTGAGGTAGGTGAAGGGGTATTTATAGTCCAAGTCGAAATCCAACCGTTGGAGAAGGTCCAAGTCAGCTTTTGGTCAAGGTGGCCGGTCTGCCGGGTGTGCCGCCGCACCAGCCGGTGAGGCGCCCGGTCTTGCCGGGCCATAGGCCGGCCCGACCGGTAGCTTGTCACCGTTGGTCCAAGAGGTTATTATCACGCTCATCCTAAACGATCATGTCGTCCACGATCACACAAGTAGTTATCACCTTTCACATGGTCTCAACGCTCCATGTTCTAGCGCGGTGCCGAACAATAGTTCACTGAGATTGGAGGACACCAAATATCCGCTCCACATCCTTTCTACAAGCCTTTTTTTTGGCAAACCTCGGACATGCAACAACCTGAAGAATGACAGTGCACCCATCCACACACTCTCTGTATTTCTCCTGACAAACAAAAGGATAGTTCTTCCACTTCCATTACATGAAATCTATACTTTCAAGCATCTCAGAAACCCCCTTGACTCGTTGATCGAAAAAATTCGAGCAGTGTTGGCATCATTTGGCTCTCTCATTAGACATCACCGAACACCATAACCGCTACTTTGCATAACTTGTACATCATGTGGGCTCGCTGATGCACATGTATTGATCAAAAAGATAACCGACAACTTGCAAGCATGCGAGTAGTTGCGGAACATTTTTGGTAAGAAGTAAATCCAAGTTTATTGTCGGCACCAGTCTTGCATTCGAAATACGCGTGGTGCTCCCTCGCGCCATCCAGAATTTGCATGAACAACTTTCTTGACATCCAAAAGCAACACCAAAATATGTGCTCCATGAAGATTGGATTGGAAACGATGGAAGTGGTCTTTGAATAGACGGTTATGGCTAGCTTCTTGGTTGAGCTTGACATTGCCCCGGTATGGCCTCACCGAGCCCTTGAACTTTGGTATCTGCCTCTTGTTGTGCTCACGGATGAGGGATCACCGTCAGTCATCATTCGGCAAGGTATCGATGACATTCTTGTAGAGAAAAGTCGGTCGATCTACTTTCTATCTACGTACAATATGAGACAATGGTCATATAATTGTCAACATGTCAATTTATATGCCAACGCAAATGGCCGATAGGCCAATTTCATACCTCAAATTCGGCAGCGCAAATAACCGAACATTTCCTAGGCGATGTGGTAGGTGGGCGGGTCTGAGCCGATAGACGGTGAATTGGACCTGTCCCAACGGCGGCAAATAACCGATTAGGTTCTAGTACAACAACATCAATAATAGGTCCGGCCTCCGGCGAGGAGAGCATGTGGCACTGACAAAGGCAACAGATGGAGCAAGCGGCAACGTCGAGGTGGTCTTGCGACGTAATGGGGTGGTTTGGGTGTGGACCGGTATATGTGCCAATGTCGGCCGGGATCAAGGAGGACAAGACTGAGACACACGCTAATATGAGCATTGGTCGCATGACCACATTCTCAACCCAAATTAGGCTAGGAATAGATCGGCCGTGGACATGTTAGGGTGTGTTTGGTAGCCTGGGTCTACCGAGAATCTCTATATGTCCTCATACATGTTGAGCCTAGCATAGTTGGACTGAGATTTTGCTGTGTGTTTGGTAGCCCGGGTTAGTTGATACGTGCTGACTTGAGATGTTGTTTGGTTCCTTTGTATGAGTTGGTACAGGCTGAGGCTCACGCTAAAAATATAAATTACCACGAGGTCCAGATTTTTGCACAAAAGCTCCTCAACAGAATAAAGAAAAGCAATCGGGTCCTCAGATCCCGATTGAGACGAACGATGCCCAGATCCTGACAATGCTCGTGCCCGACGATGGCACTGGAGCTCGGTGGTCAGGGCGGAGCTCTGTGTTCTGGGCGACGGAGCTCGGTGTCGGGGCGGATCTCGATGGTCTGGGCACCGGAGCTCGGGTAGGGGCGGAGCTCGGTGGTCTGGGAGACGGAGCTCGGGCCAGGGCGGAGCACACGACGGAGCACGGCGGATCTCGGGGCGAAGCAGGGGGTCGGGTCCGGCAGTGGAGGCGCGCCAGGGGACCGCCGGACGAGCGAGGATGGCCGGGGAGGGCGCCAGGGCGACGAGCAGGGCGGCGGAGGCTCGGGGAGCGCTCCACTGGGGCGTCGGCCCGGAGCTCGATCTACCGCGGTGAAGATCTCGGAACACAGAGAGGGGTGCAGGGGGAAATGAGCCGATTAATCTGTGCGGGGCCGTGACCCCTAACGGGCCACGCGGGGCATTTCGCGGATGGACTCAGCTCGGCCGAGTTGAGAAGCTCGATTTGAGCTTCTCAACCGGGCAGGGCTGAGTCACTCTGGGCGTTCGGGAAATCCCGAAATTTCGGGACGGGAAATTCGGGAAAAAAGTATTTCGGGATTCAAAAATTAACACCCGAAAATGCTTCACAATATGTCGTTCCCGAAATTTCGGGTACCGGATAATTCGGGTTCGGGATCGGGAATTCCTGAATTGCCCGAAATTATAAACTGAAAAAGGAAGTTGAGCAAAAGCAGTCTTTCAGCCGTGTAGCTTCTGTCTTGGGGCAAGGAGGATGGAAGGCGGAGGTGTCCCGTCGCGCTTCAAGGATGACGAGCAGGAGGCAGGCGGCGGCAGCCGGTGGGAGCGGTCGTGGTGGGCGGCAGCGGCCGGCGGGATCTGTCGTCGGCTCGTGGCGGCCGGCGTCGGCCGGCGGGATCTGTTGTGGCGAGCGGGGGCGGCTGGTGGGAGCTGTCGTGGCGAGCGGGGGCGGCCGGCGGGAGCTGTCGTGGCGAGCGACGGCGGTCAGCAGGGGTCTGGGGGAGATGCGAGCGTGGGGAAATTGGAGGAGATCCTGTCGTGCGCTCGTGTGCTCGTGGTACTAGCAGTTTACCGATAAAACCACTTGGGCTGTGTTGCGTCTCCACTTCTGGGCTTTGTAAATCTTAAATGTTGATGGGCTTTTCGGGATTTTCGGGATATTCGGGTGCTGCGAGTACAAACCCGAAATTCCTGAAATAAATTCGGGAATACCAAACATCTTCCCGAATAGGTGCTCGGGTTTTTCGGGTTCAGGATATACGGGTTCGGGATCGGGAATTTCGGGTTGGGGATTCGGGATTCGGGTTTTATGCCCGGAGTGAGGGCTGAGAGCCCTTTTCCGTATGAGGTGGGCAGTGCCCACCTGACCCGACCCAGCCTACCAAACAACCAAAGGTGGAGAAATCTGGGATGAGCTGAGAAAATCTGTGTTCAGCCGGGCTACCAAACACACCCTTAGTGGCCCTCAGTTCGCTTAGGTCATGCTGATGTGCCGTTCTTTTATCTGTGAGAACATGTTCAGACAACCACGGTCCTTTAGAATCGAACAGCTGAAGATGAATTAATGTAAGTAAATATCGTGGAAAATTCATTGACTACAAATCGGGAAAGGAACTGGCTGCCTCTGTGGCTTCCTTTCCCTTGCTAGTGTGTTATTTCTTCACACTTCATGTAGTGAGCATTCTCTCCATCCTACTAGCTCCGTTTCAAGAAATAAGGCAGACGCGTATTTCAAGATGAATTTTGACCATAAAAATTGAGCAACAAAATCTTGATTATATTACATCTAATTAGTATTGTTGGATTATATTGAAAAACACTTTTTAATATATATATCTATATACCTAATAATAAAGGAGCTAAGGTTTCTGCCAAAAAGTTTCGTCAACGCTTTTTTTTGGACCGTTTTATCCTCCCACCAAATCGCATATTACCCATTCTGCCACGCCAAGTTAAAAAACGGTTCATATAAAAATATGCACCGTCCGGTCCGTCGTGCTGACTCAAAATCCCGCCCGAGCAATCAGCCACGTTCTTCTATCGGTGGGCCTGGTATGCATAGAAGGGCCGCAAACTTCTCCTGAACTGCGTCCGGTCCAAAATCTGTGATACGTCTAGATTATATGTGCTTAATAGTCCCACCTCGGGTAGAGGCGATCCCAATGGCGATCGGCCGGACCTAGGGTTGAGACCTTGTCTGTGTTACGCCTGCGAGCGTGATCTCCTTCTCGTTTCCCTCCCCATCCAGATCTCTGCTCCCTCGGTCTTCGTTGCGATCTTCCCCGGATTCGGAGCGATCAAGGGACTCTCGTAGATTGTCGCCCGCTCTTGGTCCGTGGGTTGGTCTGCGGGAACGATCGATGTCGGGATCGCAGATGATGGGTGATGGAGGAAATGCGGTGGCGGATGCCTCCCTAGCGGAGGCCTCTGCTTCAACTGGGGGCACCCCGGTGTCCCCCCAACCAACGGCGGCGACGGCTTCTGGATCTGAGGAGGGTGTGTCAGAGATGATGGGCCGGCTTCGTCTCACGGCAGCGGAGGCTGCAGCGGTCGTGCTGGATGATGGTGCTGATGAGATCTCCGTTCACTCCCAGTGGACGCTGGTCGGCAAGGTGCTCTCACCCACCATCTTGCACATCAGTACGCTTCTGCTGAACCCTGGTGGCGATAACATCTTTGTCGCGGAATTTGCTACGAAGGGCGACATGGATCGTGTGCTGGATGGACCGCCGTGGGTAGTAGGCAAACATGCGGTTCTTCTGCAAGTGTTCAACGTCGATCTGAGGCCGAGGGATATGATTTTCAACAAGCTTAAAGTGTGGGTGAGGATCCTGAACCTTCCCTTTGGCTACATGCAAAAGCGATCAGGCCTGGCTATTGCTTGATCAATTGGCGTTGATGGGGATACTCCGGTGGTTGAATGTGATGCATCGGGACGCTGCTGGGGGAGCTATATGCGTGTGCGCGTGGAGATTAATGTTGACAAACCGCTCCAGCGGGGAGTCACGGTTTTTTCACAGAGGCGCAACGCGACTGACTGGTTTGAACTCCAGTATGAGAACTTGCCTCGCTACTGTTTCTCGTGTGGTATGATTGGTCACTCCTCTACAGAATGCTTAAACCCAGGGGAGCGAGATGCAGGTGGGAGGCTCCCGTATTCGGCGGAGTTTCTGTGTGCACCAGATGAAAGGAAGAAGAAGATGCAAGGTGCTCAGTCGTCGAGTGGCTCGGTCTCGACTGGTAAGGGAAGAGCGTCCTCGCCGGGGAAGGACAGACCTAATCAGTCGGGCAGTAGGAGTGCGACAGTGGAGAACTCTGAACCGGAAGTGGCGTCTCCGGGGAAGAAGAAACCGCGACCCCGCACAAAAGCTAACAAGGCCGACATAGGGCCAGAAAAGGACAGTGTTGCTGGTCAGGGTGGGAAGGGCACCTCTGGACAGAAAAGGAAGAAAGCGCAAGTATACAAGGCGAAGTCCACCCCTTTACTGACGGAAGGAAATGTGCACCCACTAGCTTTGGTGGTGCGCGATGGTGCGCTGGCGCCGGTGGCTGAGGAAGGGCAAGCCACTGATGCTGAGAGCAATGATTCCAACAAGAAGCGGAAAGGTGATAACCATGGATCGGCGGATCTGGCGGGAGCTGTTGAGCAGCCCCGCCGAACGCAATGAGGATTCTATGTTGGAACTGTCGCGGCTTGGGGTCGGACGCGACAGTTGGCGAGCTCCGCTGGCTTGTGAGAGCTCACCGCCCCTCCCTCCTCTTCTTGTCTGAAACAAAGATGAGGGATACCAGAGTCCGAAGTTTTATGTGGTCGTTAGGATACTCTGGTTGTTATGCTATTAGTAGTGCTGGCCTAAGCGGTGGCTTGGCCTTATTTTGGTTGGCTTCTGTTTCTGTTTCTATTATGCCATGTAACTCTCGGTGCATCGATGTTCATATCACACCGGAGAACGGAATAAAATGGAGAGCAACCTTTGTCTATGGAGAACCTCGAAAAGAACATCGGCATGAGTTTTGGGAGTTTCTCCGTTTTATGTGAGCTCAGTGGAATGGCCCGTGGCTATGCTGTGGGGATTTTAATGAGGTGTTAAGCCAGGACGAGCATATTGGCCCGCGAGATCGTTCCGAGTCACAGATTAGTGCTTTCCGTGATTGCCTGCAAGATTGTGAGCTAAAAGATTTGGGTTTTGAGGGCCCGAAATTTACCTGGAGTAATCGGCAGGACCATACCAGTCATGTGAAAGTTCGTCTGGATAGGGCTGTCGCGAATGGGAGTTTTTCGAGCATGTTTGAGGACTGCTCAGTGGAAAACATCATTACTACGGCCTCAGATCATTACGCGATCCTCATCTCCTTGATGAGGGGATCGGAGACTGAGGCGCGTCCTCCTGTACAACACGGTTTCAGGTTTGAGGCGATGTGGCTGCGCGCCCCGGATTACAGAGAAGTTCTCGAGAAGGCATGGGTGGAGGGGCGAAGCCCTGTGACCTCCTTGCAATCTACCTGGTCCAATCTGAACCGTGTCGCAACCTCTCTGAAAGAATGGAGTAGAGCAACATTTGGCTCCGTAAGGAAGAAAATAAAACAACTGGAGGGTAAACTGCGGGATTTACGCGAGCTTCGTTTTACCGACCAGACCTTGGTTGATGAAAAGGAGGCGGAGCGGGAATTGTGTGAACTCTTCGAGCGGGAGGAGATCATGGCGAGGCAGCGTTCCCGAGTTGAATGGCTCAAGGAGGGTGACCGTAATACCTCCTTTTTCCATGCAAGGGCTACAGCAAGACGCAAAACAAATAAGATTGACATGTTGTTGCGAGCTGATGGCTCAAGATGTGAGGTGCAGGGGGAGATAAAAGGTATGGTTCAAAGTTTTTATGAGAATCTCTTTACCTCTGAAACGTGTACCTCGGTTGATGCAGTGCTAGAGGCTATCCCATCTAAGGTGACCGATGATATGAATGCGGACTTATGTAAACCGTATACAGATGAGGAAATTGGTGCTGCTCTTTTCCAAATGGGCCCTACCAAAGCACCCGGACCTGATGGTTTTCCGGCTCTGTTTTACCAGACTCATTGGGAATTCTTTAAGGAAGAGATATGTAATGCGGTGAGAGCCTTCCTTGTGGGTGGTGAGGTCCCAGAGGGTTTCTGCGATTCTGTTATTGTTCTGATTCCCAAAGTCACCAAACCGAAACACCTGAAGAACTTTCGCCCCATCAGTTTATGCAATGTGATTTACAAGATCGCTTCTAAGGTGTTGGCAAACCGGCTGAAGGTGATTTTACCATCCATTATTTCTGAGCAACAAAGTGCCTTTGTTCCTGGTAGATTCATTACGGACAATGCACTGATTGCGTATGAGTGTCTGCATACTATTCGACAACAAAATTGCAAGCGTCCTTATTTTGCCCTCAAGATAGACATGATGAAGGCCTATGATCGAGTGGAGTGGGATTATTTGCATGGTTGTCTTAGTAAGCTGGGCTTTTCACCCTCATGGATTCAGTCAGTTATGAGGTGTGTAACTTGTGTTCGGTATGCTGTTCGAGTGAACGGAGAATTAACTGAACCTGTGGTGCCATCCAGGGGCATCCGTCAGGGGGATCCCATTAGTCCCTATCTGTTTCTCTTATGCACTGAAGGATTGTCATGTTTACTGCAACAACGGGAGGACCGTGGTGAGCTCTATGGTATCAGAAATGGTAGACTCGGCCCCCCATCTCACATTTACTGTTTGCAGATGACAACATCTTCTTTGCTAGGAGTGATGATAGGAGTGTTGAGGCCCTCAATGAAACTCTGAAGACTTACTGTGATGGTTCCGGCCAAAAAGTAAATTTGGACAAATCTTCAGTATTCTTCGGTGACCACTGTGCTGATTTGATCAAGAACAAAGTGAAGAGTAGCCTAGGTGTGCAAAGTGAGATACTCAATGATAAGTATTTGGGTATGCCTACGTCGGTAGGGCGGTCTCCCACGGCAACGTTCAGCTTCCTCCATGATATGATCTCGAAGCGGGTAAATGGTGTGACGGATAGGCCGCTGTCAAGAGCTGGAAAGGAGACATTCCTCAAGGCAGTCATCCAGGCTATCCCAACACATGTGATGAGTTGTTTCCAAATCCCTGTATCAACATGTGAACAGATGAGATCTACTGTGGCAACACAATGGTGGGGTGTTGAGGAAGGGAGAAGGAAATTACACTGGAGATCATGGGAGTGGCTCTCATCTCCCAAACCTCTTGGCGGCATGGGTTTTCGGGACATGGTCTTATTTAACCAAGCTATGCTTGGTAAGCAAGGGTGGAGACCCTCCTCCTTGTGTGCCAGGGTACTGAAAGGAAGGTACTTCCCCTTCACCGATTTCTGGCATGCTACAAAACCCCGATCAGCCTCTTACACTTGGCGCAGCATTTTATTCGGACGAGAGTTGTTGATCCGGGGCGCTCAATGGGGCATTGGTGATGGAAGATCGGTGAAGATTACTTCTGATAATTGGATCCCTGATCGACCAGCATATATGATGTGCCCAATTAATGATATCCCCGCTGTTGCATCTGTAAATTGCTTGGTTGATGATCAATCAAGGACTTGGATTTCTGAGACTGTCAATGCGTTTTTTGACGAGGAGACAGCTGAGCAGATCATGCAAATTCAGATTTCCAAGGATGGGGGAGATTTTATCCGTTGGCCTCATACCAAGAATGGTGTTTATTCGGTCAGGTCTGCGTATAACCTCGCAAGAACAGACAGTTTCTTTATCTCACGTAGTAAGAAGGGTGGGGGCTCCTCATCCTCGGCTGCTAACGAGGAGGAGCAATGGAAAATGGTCTGGAAGATCGACGCACCTGGGAAGATGAAAATCCATTTGTGGCGCTTTGCGCATGACTGCCTGCCGACTGGCGTCCAGCTTGTTCGACGGCACATTCCCGCGAGTGCTGAGTGTGTTTTCTGTGGCAGGAAGGAAGATGTCGAGCACACCTTTCTGTCTTGCCAGTTCGCACATGAAGTCTGGCGTTCTGTGAAGGATAGATTCAGACTACACCTTGCGCGTCGTGATTTTATGTCGCCAAAACTCTGGCTGTTTCAGTTTCTGCGGCGCGCAACGAAGCTGGAGGCTACGGTACTGGCTGTCGGCTGTTGGTACATCTGGGAGGCGAGAAACGATGCAAGAAATAACCAGAACTTTTCTGATCCGAAGCAGACCAGTATGAAGATTATGGCGTATGTGGACATGATAGTGCAGCACTGCTACAAGATCAAACCGGGGCACAGGTGTGAGTCCAGCAAAATTCAGAAGTGGACACCGCCGCCGCCTGGGGAGATCATGGTGAATGTTGACGCAGCTTTATTCCCTGAGCAGCGTCGATGTGCAGTCGGAGCAGTCTTTCGAGACCATCTGGGGCAGTGCATTGTGGCTGTCAGTGAGCCTATCCCGGGTTTTCATGATCCTGAGATGGCTGAGGCGTTGGCGTTGAGGCGGGCAATGCAAATTGCATCTGATCGGGCCTTCGACAGAGTGATCTTCGTGTCGGATTGCCTTTCCCTTGTCCAACGTTCTCTTTCGGCTGATCGAGACCGATCGATGGTAGGCGTGGTTGTCTCTGACATCAAACAGCTGCTGCGTGGCTTTGTATCGGCTTCTATCAGACATACTAAGCGTTCCTGTAATGAGGCGGCACATATATTGGCTAGGTCGTGCGATTTGTCTAGCCAAGGTTTTATTTCCCTTTCTGCTCCGGTGTCTATCCGGAAGACTCTTTGTATTGATATTATGTGATCAATAAAGTGCCGATTCTCTGTCAAAAAAAAAATAGTCCCACCTCGCTACATTATAAGGAGTTCGGCCGGTTTAAATACATCAAGCTTCCTGTAATCAACAAGCCACCAGATCTAATTACAAAGAAAATTAACTTCCCCAAAGCGGCATTGGGAGAGAAGTGGCTGAGGTGTTGGGGCGGCGCCCGATCAAGAGCGAAGGAGGACGGGCAAGAGATGGAAAGAAAAACGAAAGTCAGAGCACGGGATGGCTTTTCCTGAGAGATGAAAGAGAAACGGAAGTCGGACAAATAGAGGAGCGATCGCTGGCCGGGCGGATCTGTCCGCAGATGAAGAAAGATGAATGTGCCCCAGTAGTCGATGTTGGGTGGTCTCCTTCCGATACCATGGCCCCCGGGTCTCCCAGCCGCGGAGGAGGTCGGCCGGTCATCTCCTTCTTGAGGGAGGAGGGCCGGACATATGTGTGGCTGGAACCGCACCAGAGTGGCATGTTTTTTAATTGCCATCCATACCTTACAGATTACTATTAGCAGACCCACGTTCACTCGAGATGCCTCTCCCTCTAGATGCGCTCAGTAGGTAACTGGTACCTGTCACGTAATTTATACATGTTGAAGATTTACTTTGAGCCAAGACAATATATTCACTATCTAAACAAATAGGAAAACATAAAACATTTCATAGGCATATTTTGTTATGTTTCAATAGGAATTTTTGACACTGAAATACGATGGTAGTTCATGTATTTTAAAAATCATTTCAACTTGGCTGAATCAGTTACATCAGCAAAGGGGCAGCGTCGCAGGCATCGATAGTGTGTCGACGGGGACGAAAACCGTAGCGCCTTCATGATAGGGTAGCATTGCCTTCTGCAGATGGGTCATATGGCGCCTCCAGTAAGCAAACGTGCATGAACTTATCGCGGAGCATAACAAAAGAGACTGGTCGCACAACTACATTATATTATTTTTCAAGTTATTACGCGTTTGCGCATTTGTAGTGTTCCAAACGTCAATAAAATTTAACCGTAGCAACGCGTATCTAGCGCGTTTGGATCATCCGTCCTAACTGAACTATTTTAGTTGTTCGTCTCAGCTAGATGCCCTTGTACAAGCTTAAAGGCAACTAAATAAAAAAGGTTAAATGCTATAAGCAATTTATATTTTCTATTGTTGACAAAAAAAGATAAATTTAGATGACTAATTCGCTTCGTTCCGTTAACAAAATTAATTTTAAATATGAAAATACTTCATCGATCTAGAAAATATTTGATTAAAATAATTGCTTTTCGTACCGCGCTTTTTTTCCGGTGCAACGCACGGGCATTTTTTCCTAGTCTATACCTAATAATAAAGGAGCTAAGGTTTCCGTCAACGCTTTTTTTTGGACCGATTTGCCCTCCCACCAAATCCCATATAACAAACTGTGCCACGGTACCGGTTCGTTTTGGATTTTTTTCCCCTTTTGACTCGTCTAGCCGAAGCCCAAAGCCAAGCAGAGAAGAACTGCTCTCCCGCCGGCGGGCGGGCCCCCGACGCGCGCATCGCGCCGCCGGCTAGCTCTACTCCTGCGTGACTCCCGCCGCCGGCCAGGCCATTGAAGAACGCCTCTGGACAGGCTCCTGACGTCATCGACTCTTCTGCGCGTCTCCCGCCGCCAGCCAGGCCCTCGCCGAACGGTGGAGAAGCTGCGACCAGTCGACCACGTTTGTCTCCAAGCCGCGCGCTGGTGGGACGGATAGAGAACAGCCGACCACGTTCTTCGCCAAGCCGCGAGCTGGTGGAGCAGATTGAGCGGATGCGGCGGCGTTGACCTGCGGGTCGGGGCGCGAGAGGAGCTCTGCGGCTTGGTCGCGCGCGTGAGACAGACGTTGAGTGGGCAAGGCACGCGAGCTGGAGCCGGGATGGGTGGCGGCGGGGGTCGAGCGAGGTGCGCGTGTGGCTGTGCCTCGGTCGCGATGCGTGGCCTGAGCGGAGGTTGGTGGCGTTGACGAGCCTTGACCATGATTTTCTCCGCCTGTTCTTCACGGAAATCGACGACCCCTTTTTTTTGAGATAGGCTCGCTTCGCTCTCCTCGGGTCGCCCCTCCAGGCGACCGAGGGGGCGAAACCCTAGCCGCGCCGCCTCCGTCTCCTCCTCCCCCTCCTGCCCTCCTCGTCGCCCCCAGAGACGCCGGCGGGCTAAGCCCGCGACGCCGGTGAAGGGGGCGGCGGGGATCTGAGCCCTTGGCCCCCCGCGCGGTTCTAGATGGAGGATCTCCGCGCCGGGATCGCCTTGACCTTGGCGGCTGCTCGACAGGCCCCTTCCTCCGATGGCCCGCCCCTGGCTGGGCCGTAGGCGAGGGTGTCCTCCCCGGCGGCTTCCTCGGTGGGGGCTTCGGAATCGTGGCGGCGGCCTCGGTTGGTGAGACGGCGCTGTCGGCGGCGCGGCCCCCGGATGAGACCGGCGCCCTGGTCCGTGTGGACGGCGGGGCGACGACGGGTGCAGCTCAAGGGCGACGCCTGCTCGCCGGAGCCCGAAGGTCAGATCTGCTCTTTCCCCCTGGCATCTCTCCCTCCCCGCAGATCCGGTGTCTGATGGCTGGGGAGCGGGTGTGGCGGGCTGGGGCCGGGAGAAATCCTCGGTCTTTGACCACAGTGGCGGCGACGCCTTTGGGGCGCTGTGACCTGGTGTGGCGCCACTGAGGTCCCATTCCCCCCACACCTCCTACCCCCGCTCCGGGTGAAAGCCCAAAATCCGTTGGATTGGTCGGCAGCGGCGCCTTGGCGTCGTTCCCTCCTTGGAGGTGCCGTCTGGGGACCGGTGGTGTAGTGGCGAGCGCTGCTATGGTTGGTGTGGTCCTGTTGGCGGCGGGGCAGAAGCTTGGCTCCGCCGTGTCTTCGAGTTCGTTGGCTGTTTCCCAAGCTTTCCCATCTCCTGGGTGTCCTCGCGGAAGTTCGTCGTCGCACCGGTGTGCCTGGAGGCGAGGTGGTCCGTGTAGTCTCCGGTTGGTCTCCTGGAAGGCAACTCTCCTTGTTTCTAGGGTGAACATCTCCATCTGCCGACGGTACGGCGTCCTGCGATCCAGGACGAGAGGGTAGGGACTCTCTTCGGTGATGGAGGAGGAAGTTGCCCCTTCGTTGACAACGGTGGTGATCACTGTGAGCTACCCTCAATGCCATTGCCTACCTGGTGCTGCTACTGCTGCTGTCCTGGCGCTCTTGCGAGGAGGTCATCACCGGCCCAAGCTGCGTTTCTGGTTCATCTTTGTGTGTTTGGGTTGGATGTTGTGTTGTAAGCTGTCTCAGCATTCTTGTATCTATCGGCCGCACGGCTTTATTAATTTAAAGCAGGGCTTCGTGCCTTCAGTTTAAAAGAAATCGACGACCGCCGACAGCGCCCTTCCCTCGACCTTGCTGCTCTCGAGCCCGTGGCATCGCCAGTGACAGCCTCCTGAAACAGCGACGAGGTGCTCAGCCGCCACCCGAATTCCACAGTGTTGCCTGCCGTATGCTGCCACGAGGATGCCAAACAGCAAGGACCAGTCCACGGCGTGGGACATGGACGGTGAAATCTCCGCGGCATGGAGGCTTCAGGGCGAGCTGCAGTTGCGTAGAAAAAAATGAATGCTACTTCGTTTTTTCTTCGACTAACTGCGTGGCGTTGGATAGCAAACACAGCAGAGGTATACAGAGGTAGGTGCTATTTGTGAATGCTGATGCTGAAATGGCTACCAATTGCTAGCAGTAGCAGGTACGGCATTGTTAGCTGCTGCTTTCTTGGTATTGCGTGCTGTTCTAAGTTTTTGGAAGAACCATCGAGTTTTTTTCTCTTATCAGATGTTTGTGTTTGATAGAAAGATATTTTTGACTGTAAAACTGTAACGTGAGTGGGATATACAGAGTGAGAACAGGAGATAGGGGTAGATTTAAATTGATGTACTCCAAACAGAGTAGTACATTACTCTTTCCAAACAAGTCTAAAATAGTAGATTTAATTAAAACAAAATCAGAATTGATTATATGAAATACAATAAAATACATATTAAAGATTACGACCTCTAGAAGAAGAAATTCAACATATTTGAATTATCAATGATGTTTTTATCTTCTATACATTTATTGAATTACCGATTTTTTGTAGTTGATAGAAATTAATAAAATAGTTTTGGAGGTTGATATATAACGCACTATACTAGCCCTACCGATTATGTGTGTTGTTGTGTATCATGATTGGGTTGTTTCCAATCCGTTCAATCGTGAGGCTATGCCTTTTCTTATGGGCTGAGTAATATGGCTATAAAACTAACCAAAAGCATACGAATAAATAGAACCGGAATTAAACCATGTAGAAACACATCGATTTTATGTACTATTGAAAATAGTCCCACCTCACGCCTGTAGAGCGAGTCCTCTCTCACAACCAGGGCAAACACCGTATACACACTGCCATCGACTGCATCATTGGAGAATTTCCGTAGCAACGCACGGGTTTTGTGCTAGTATATACCTAATAATAAAGGAGCTAAGGTTTCTGCCAAAATTTTCGTCCAACTTTTTATTGGACGGTTTTACCCTCCCACCAAATCGTATAATACATCACATGCCATGCTACCCACGAACCAAACGGTGCCCTTGGCCATCCGTACGTAGTTCTTGATCGCTCTCACAGTCTCACCCCACCTTCGGACTTCCTACTTGTCGCCAATAAATCCCCTCCCGGTTTCCTCCTCCTATTCTCCCTCCGCCGCAGCTGAACCCCCCACCATAAGACTTTGAAATGATGCCGGAGCATTAGTGAGCCCAAAGGGCATCACCATGAACTCATACAAACCATGATGTGTTTGGAAAGCCGTTTTGTGCTGTTCACCATCGGCTACCAATATCTGATGATAACCAGAGCATAGATCCAATTTGCTGAACCAACAGGCACCTGACAGTTCATCAATCAGTTCTTCCACCACAGGTACTGGATACTTGTGCTTGATAGTCAATGAATTCAATTGACGATAGTCGACGCAAAAGCGCCATGTCCCGTCCTTTTTGCGCACCAATAATACTGGAGAAGCAAACGGGCTTGAGCTGAAGCGAATGATTCCCAATCTGAGCATCTCTTTAACTTGGGCCTCTATCTCATTTTTTTGTTGAGGAGTATAGCGATATGGCCGTGCTTTAACTGGTTGTGCCCCTTGCACCAATGGTATCTGGTGGTCAGCTCCCCGAGAAGGAGGCAAACCTGTTGGTTTTTCAAACAGCTGCTTGTTCTCAATGAGTAATGCTTGCACCTCAACAGGCATGGGAGTCTCAGATGGACTATTTTTCTCCCCTTGCACATCATGCACCTGGAATACGTGTCCATCAGGTGTCATCTGTATATGGACAATGTGAGTGATGGCACCTCTGCGCTGAAGCCCCTGTAGCTTGGGTACTCTGACTGGTTTACATGACTTGATGTTGTCAGTGACACCATGCAGAGTGATTCTGCGCTTGCGATGAGTGAATCTCATAATTTTTCTTCTCCAGTGCACCCACATTGGACTGTGATCGTCCAGCCAATCCTCACCAAGTATCATATCATAGCAGCCTAGAGGAAGAACTTTGACATCCTGTTGAAACGTATGTCCTTGTGTACTCCACTCCAACTGTGGCACAAACTCATTGCAGTGCATCTTGGCTCCATTAGCTACCACATATGTGGCCGGTGGCAATGGCTTTCTTGTACAATTCAATTTGTCCGCCAAATCAACATTTATGAAAGAAGACACACTGCCTGAATCAATAAGGATAAGCAACTGATGTTTCCCTATTGTTCCATGAAGCTGAAATGACTTCTTACGCTTGCACTTGGACAAAGATTCTTTCCCCAACACCATAATTGCTCCAGTGCCCTCAGAATCTGAGCTGCTGTCATCTGAATCTTCTTCACCAGATTGAATCTGCAATACTTCCAGCAGCTCTTCAATAACATGAAGTGGAACCTTGTCAGGACATTTATGCGCCCTATTGTACTTCTCTCCATAGGTGAAACATAGGTTCTTGCTTCTTCGATAAGCTCGCAATGCTTCGAGCTTATCATCTGACTTGGTACTGTCCCCATGTTTACTGTCAGATTTGTGATCATCAATGTTTCTGTTGTTGCTGTTCCACTTTGGTCGAACATTCTCCTTGTACTCATGTTTGGAATAAGATTTCTTCTTAACAGGGGCCTCTTCTTCCTGCATCAATGCAAGCAAATGCGCAGTTTCCAACTCTTGTGGTCGATGTAACCAAATAGCAGCACGTATATCATCTCTAAGACCAGCTATAAATTCATCAATGAAATGACCTTCATCTATGTGAGGATTGTATAAAAGCAATTGGTGTCTAAGCCTAGAGAATTTATCCCAATATTCAGACACCGAGCCGGTTTGTCGCAGAACTCTTAATTGGTGTCTATAACTAGCCTGTTTGTTTTTACCAAAATACTCATGCACAAGTCTACACATGTCATCCCAATGTTCAACTCTACCCTTAGCTTCTACACCTTGAAACCAAAGTGCAGCATTACCATGGAATCCTAGAGCAGCATAACGAGTTCTAAGGCATGGTTGTATCCTAAACACCTCAAAGTATGTCTCACATTGTTGTTGCCATATTTTAGGGTTTTCACCATCAAATTTAGGGAACTCAATTTTTGGTGCCGGTGCCCTAATATTCTCACGAGGATCCACATGCTCATCAGGAAACGAATTGCGAGTTGGGCGAGGACCAACGGATTGAATCGCACCTGTGCCCGGGGTTGGCAACGGGAATCCAAGGATACCCGGCGCATCACCCCGGAAAAGCAGTGGATCGCGGCGGTCGAGTTGACCGTATCCCATCTCCCGTGGCATGCCGAGCAGCGAAGTCGTGCTTGATGAGGTCGTAGCCGGCGCGGTTCCCACATTCGCCACAGGTGGATGTGGTGGTGGTGGAGCTGCTTGCTTGGCCGCCTCCATCATGTGCGCCTCCACAGCAGCTGTACGCGCCTGGATTCCGCGGAGCGCCTCCTGCGTCTCGGCTTGCCCCGCCTTGAGTGAATTGAAGCCATCCAGGAGCTGCTTCATCAGATCGGTGAGCCCTTGGCTCTGCTCGGTCACCTCCGACATTGCTTGCGATACAGTTTCCTTCAATTGATCCTGCGTCGCCGTATTTCCTCGCCGCGGCGCCAGCTCGAGAATTGGGTTCTCCCCCAAATCAACAACCAACTGCACAAGGGTATCTCTTACGAGATTTTGCGTTGAAAATTCCGAAGAATTTCAACACCCGTGGCACAGCAATCCGTAGGATTGAGAGGTTGAGATCTGAGATGCACCGAGATTCCGAGGCTTCGAACAGCTCTGATACCAGATTTGTCACGAACCCGCTTGGATCTGGTAGATAGAAAGGGAATTTGAGAGAGAAACTGGGATTCGGGACGAGAGAGACAGTCGCGAGGCTGGGGATTAGAGAGAGAAAGAGGAACTGGGGTTCGAATAGTTCATTATTGATGTCTCGCTCGTCGCACAGGACCAGGCATAAGTAGAATCTGTCCAACCCTTACAAAGCCCACACGGCAACTGTAACCCACGGTCTTAGCATCCCCACTCGTTGGCGCCTTGGCTCAAACCGCCTTTTGTCCATTGGAGGAAGATTTGGCGTGGGGAGAGTAATTCCAGTGTGCTCTCCAAGCGGCGTTTCGAGAAAGAGGATGGCTCGGGAATCCGGACGAAAGAGGAGACACGTGGGGTGGGCGGTTGGTTTAGCTTCATCCGGAGTCCCGGAGACCCCGAAAACCGAGGATGGCATGAGTCCCACGAAAAGCCAAATCCGGACCAAAACGAGAATCTGTTTTGTCTGCCATGGCCAAAAACATGAGACGAGAGATGCTCTTAGCCCACTCACGTAATGTCCAGGACATGACACACCGGCACCCCCAGATCTAGAGTTCGACGAGTTCCAGCTCCAAGGAAGCAGCTACGGTGGTGACCCCGTCGGAAACGGCAATGTGAACCGATTGACTTCGTCGTTCACATGGAGTCTCGGGTCAATCCAGCGGAAGGCGATGGCCCGCCTCGACGTGTACGATTCTGCGTGGGCGCTCGCCAAAAGGAGGACTTCCTGGCCGATGCCACCCGGACTCCGGAGCAGGTCCTGGACCTTGTCCCATGAGTGCGGAGGCCACCCCGGCCCGACGCTGCTCCTCCTGGGACGATTGAAGTCACTGCCGCCGGTAAGCTAGGGTTCCGCGGCAACTTGGCGTTCCGCCGCCGCTTACCGTGTTTCGTCTCGCTTAAAACGACAGCGTTTCGCTGGCGAATCGCACAACTGTATCCCGCGACGGCTAAATCGTCGCTCATGAACTGCATTCATCACGAACAGACGCCAGTCCGTGTCCAATCTACGTCGGCGCCGTCTGTTGTCTGCAACTACTATTCTCCGATGCTGATCGAGGTTGATTGGTACTGCTGTTGTACGGGCACCACGCGCGGAGAAGGAATTCCAAACAAGGGGATTAGCCAACTCGGAAAAACTATTCTGAACCACCGTGTGTCTGCTCGTGGCAGAGGGGATGCTGCTGTCGGTCATTCCTCTCGATTTGGTGCACATCTAGCAGATCCTCACCAGCGCCGGGGAGAGACAGGGGTGGACGAGAAAAGGGCGAAAGATCAATGTTGGGGTGCAGGGAAGGGGAGGAGATGCCAGCGTCGGGGATGTCGGGGGCTGGAGGGGAACTAAGGTCGGGCAGGTGAACGATTGAAGAGAGATAGAAAAATTGAGCAAGTGAGATGGATCGAGACAGGCAGGCAGAGGCATGGGGCCGGCGTCACATTCGTCACCAAGCTGCAGCTGTGAGCTTCCATGACGAGCAGGGGACATCGACGTTTGTTTTTCCTCTCTCTGTACTGCATGATTGATTTTCCCTACTCATCATCTCCTTCCGTTCTGTTACTGTCTGATGCCCACAACCTGTTTGCGTTATTAGGAGCACTGCTATCCGAAATTTAGGTAAGGTGTTGGATCTCAAAGGATTTCTGCGTGCGATGTGTTTCTGTGTGGATAAACAGTCTCGACGCAACCAAAAGATAGATGTTTTCTGAGTGGTACTTAAATTTCAACACCATGTACCTGCTAGAAGTTTTTTTGTGGTGCTTAAGATTAATTGGAATTGAGTACTGATGTTTTCGGACATATTTCAGCGTTCATGTGCTACTTTTTAGTTTTTACAATGTGCCTGGACGGTCAACAAATGGTCATGCTTTGAAAGCTTTAGCTGATATTGCTGCAAAGGTCCATATGAAACTTATGTTGGAGCCTCTCAGCAAGATTTGTCTGATGCCTGTAAATGTATATGTAATTTGTGCTGAACATATTATCTAATCACGGTTGTCTTACTATGTAGAGAAGTGCAGAATTTTTTTGAAGACAAATGGAAACCACATGTGTCTAATATGGACGGAGGAACACATTGACGTTATGAAACTATTGATTGATGACAACGGAAATTTGGCAAGTTCTAAAAACTAAAATTTGCCGTTGTTTCAGCCTATGAATCCGCAGACAAGGAATGCCTTACATGTGAGCGATTTGAACATCACTTTTTGATGGCACATCTCTATTGACAAGATGAAGAAGTATATTGCTAGAGAAGAATACAGAAATAATGTTTTGGACCATTTACTTGAGGTATTTTTTACACTCCTAAATGCCTCTTTCTTATCTAGATCTTAAAATCACAGTTGATTTAGAGCTAAGTTGAATAATCACAAGAATTAGCAACAATAATTTCTTACAATTTTTCTATTAAAGTGTATATCTTTAACTATTCGATATGATACCTCACCATTCAAAATATATGATATTTATGATACTGTAATTGTACAAAACTGCCTTGCCGATTAGTAATTACAATCTTCTTTTTGTGAGGCTATCTCATGAAATTTCAACACTTGAAATAGTAAAATCATTTTTGGCATAAAAATATTTAATAATAAAATCAATCTGTGACAACGCACCACAAGTTGCAGCTCCAATTATCAGCTATGTATCACCGATGGTTGGACGGTGCCCGATGGAAAAAGACATATATGTAATTTTTTTCAATATCATGTTGCAATGGACCGACTTTTCTCCCGATGTAACGCACGGGCACTTCTACTAGTGATACTAATTTCATATAAATAATTTTTATCTATTTGAAGTAATTCTTGGTCAAACAAGAAACACGTAAATCGAGGGCGGCTTATTCCTTAAAACGGAGGTAAAGTCAAACTTTGAAGAAAAAAAACACTAATTTTACAACAAAATATACCAATATAATATTGTGAGAATTTTACAACAAAATATACCAATTTAATATTGTGACTTCAATGTCATCATAATTACGGCAAGATATATTTTTAAGTTTAAGTTTAACTAAAATTTGTACACAACATAAATTGGAACAGACGGAGTACGGCAGTTGTCTTCAACGCCTAACTAACCTCGTGAGCCTGCTCGTCAGGCTTCGCCATTAGTGCTGGCACCTAGATCTGCGTTCTTTAAAGCAGAGTACGACTTTGCAGCAGCTTCTCCGCCTGGTCTTCGTCTACAATAAAGTCTAGTACGCTCGCCATTATTCATTTATTCCGGTGGTGAAACTTTGGTACTACTACCAGTTGAGGGGCAGCAGGTATGTGTCTCAAGTTGACTTCAAACCACAGCTGCAAATGGTCAAGAAATAACCGCTTGTGTTTACATGGCCGGAAAATGGATCCGACCCTAACCGAGCGGCTCCACGAAAACTGACCGATTTGTTCGTCGACATCGAACGCGGTCTAAATTTAGGCCACGAATACGTCAGCGGGGTTGTCTCACGAATGCAGCGCGTGTCCACGTCCTGTCGCCACGAGCCCGCTTGGTAGCGGGCGCGAGTCCGCAACAGTTCAGTCGCATCGCTTTGGCCTCTTCGTTTCTGCACCTACGGGTGATGCAGCCTTCTGCATCCACCATAAATAGCACGCTTCATTTTCGGGGGAATTTTATTTTTTGCCCCACTTTACTTTGTACATCTACGATTTGCCCTCCATTACATTGGGCTTTCCTTTTTGCCCCACTTTACTTTGGTGACTCGATAATTTGCCCTTTTGAATTATTTCTCTTTTATTTTGAGGATTTGGGAAACATTGCAAGACAAAATTACCCTGGCCGTCCTGAATCGAACAAAACAAATGAAGTGCACCTTTCTCCTCTGCTTACACAACGGGGCGGAAGAACCCTAGCACTGGTGGCGCAGCTTCACCTCGGCGCTGCCGCTCGTCGCTGCACCTCCCTGCAGACCGCTACACATCCGCCCCTAGCTGCTGCCCCATGCGCGCTCACCACTGCGTCCCTGCAGCTTGCCGCCCGTGGACAGATTGATTCACCGGAAGCGAGCACAACGGTAGGGGCGGGCGGGCGCGACGAGGATTGGGGCGGGGGGGGGGAGGAGGGAGGCTCTCGCTCACCTACGAGGATTGGGGCGGAGGGAAGGCACTACAGGAGGGCGGGCACCGCCCAGCTCATCTAGACGGGGATCCTCTGTTCAAACACGAACAAACAGGACGACCCGGAGACAGACGAGAACGGAGAGCTCGTTCCAGGATTCCATGTTAATTAGTTAAGAGGACAACTTGGTCATTGCATGTGGGCAAGGGGCAAATCATCAAGTGCCAAAGTAATGTGGGGCAAAAAGGAAAGCCCAATGTAATGGAGGGCAAATCGTAGATGTACAAAGTAAAGTGGGGCAAAAAATAAATTTCCCCTCATCTTCGGGGGCCGTGCTAGAACTGGCGGACGGCGGCTCGTCTTGTGCGCCGCCATTAATGGCACGAGGATTCGAGTCCCACACTTGTCCATAAAAATTACCGGCCACATCCAGCCATCTCTCACACATCGCTCACACCACCCTGACCCCCATTGTCCCATTTCCGGCCACGGTTGCTCCCACCACACTGTCAGCCACAGCGCTCCGCCGCCTCGTCATGGGGAGGAAGAAGAAGAAGAACGACCACGAGGCGTCCTCGGCGCTGGTGAAGAAGGAGGACCAACCTCGGATCAGGGCCCCCCTCGTTGTCAGCGTCACCCGGCTGCTCAACGACAATTGGCAGGCCTGCGATGGCTGGAACGACATGCACCTACCGAGCTGGTGGCGCCTCAGTACCGCGTGTGTGCCCATCCCGCCGTTGCCACGGTTCGGCCCATAGCGGCTAGAAGAGATCCGGTGCTAGCGGGCCATTCTCCTGCCAGACCTCCATGACGACCCCGCTAACACCATCGACTCCACCATGTGGGTCGACTCTCGCCGACACGAAACCGACAAGAGGCGATTGGCGGAGTTCCTCGTCGACCGGGATTACAACTTCGGCCAGCCTCCACGACCTTGTCGGCCGCTACCGCCTATGCTGCCACATGAAATGTGGGGCGAAGACATCTCGAGCAAGGTGGTGTAGAATGACTCCGACGACTTTGTCGCCATCGTGTTCCACAAGATTCAGATGACACTGGAGGAGGGCAGGAAAATTTGAACTGCCGGAAGAACTGACTGAGGAGGAAGTGACGAGGCTAGGTATCCTCATATCGAAGCTGGTGCAGCCCCTACCGCCGATGACCGGTATGCCGTCGAGCACATGTCAGCAGGCCTATCGGGGGAAGACTCCTTCAATCTGACATTGTAGGCCTCGGTGCCGCCTCCTTCGCCGCCTCCGCCTTCATGGGACCCGTGGGCAGTAGCGGCCGCTCCACCTCCACCACTGGCTGCACAAGAATTTGCTCCGTCGGTTCCCGACTGGCCATGGGTGATCCCGGACCTCGTCGACCTAACCAAGGTGCCTAGTGGCGATGAGGCGTAAGCTAGGGTTAGCAGGCCATGGCCTTTTTTGTGTTTTCATGTTTTTGTTTTTGGCACCATGTAAATTGTTATATCATAATTGTTTTTGCGGAAACAACTGTATCGACCCGTTGGGGCCACCCCCAGGCGCAAATGGTCAGCCAGTCCTTTTTAGCCGATTTTGCGTCCGTGGCCCGCGGCAAAAGGATGTAGACGGTCACTTTTAGTCACTGAAATGCGTCGGGCCGAGCCCAAGTGGGGTCAAAACCACACAAAAATAGGGCGCCAAATAAAGTTAACTTAATTTACATATATTTGGGGCCTGAAAGCCCCCAGGTTTTCACGCTAAAAGAAAAAAAGGAAATAAAACATTGGATAATCCCGCTGCGGGGTGTTGGCCGGCCACCTCCTAGTCCTTGTTGCTGAGGTCGATGAAGACCTGCGGCAAAGACCACACATTGGCCGCCAGAGGAGGCGGTGGCAGATAATCCAGTCCTGATGATGGTGATGGCACCGCCACATCCTCGTGGGAGGCCCAAATGAGCTCTCCGAGGAGGGGCCATTTGGCGCGCTCACCCGCCAAGGAGATGGCCTCCATGCACGCGATGGCCTCCTCCTCCGTCTGCTCTGCGACGTGCTCCTCCGTTGGCTGGTAGTCGAGGTCGCCGTCGTCTTTTGGAGGGTACTTGACCGCCCCCTGCTGCTAGATGGCCCTCAGAAGTGCTGACACCCACGGGAGGGGCTCAATGTACTGTGTGTACGCCCCTTGGTATTGGGACCAATTGCCGCAACCTACGAGCGGCATGGGGAAGGTGTACCCTCCGTCCTCCTCCTCTTCCATCACGGGCACAAGTGACAGAGGCGCCAACCTCAGAGGTGTTGCAAGCATCTGCCGCGGTGGTGGTGGCGGTGGGGGCTGGAAGGCCGCCCCGGCCTCCTCGTAGTCAAAGTCTTCTTCGTTGATGCCCTCGTGGTGGGCCTCAACCATCTCGCGTCGAGCATCATGCTCGGCACCAACATCGAGGAATCGATGGCGTACGCCGAATACCTCCATAGATCCGACAGAAGGTGGGCGTGACGACAAAGGATCTCGGGTGCCCCGATGTCGGCGTAGTGGCACGACACTGTTACATCTCAAATGCAGCTAAATGCTAAAGAGTTCGTGCAGCTCGATTACTACTACTATCGTTGTTCACTTCTGTTCTTCTTCCGGAACCTCCCGGTTCTATAGACAATAAGGTAGTCGACCCCCTCTACGCCTCCAGAGAGGTCTGATTCCTCGTAGCAGATCCCATATGCTCCTTCTTGTCCGTCGTTGGCCTCCTCAAGGTGATTCAGACAATCTAAGCAGGGGATTATAAGAGGTATGAGTACGAGCGTACTCAACAAGTTCATAATAGGAAAGAGGTGTTTAATGCACTAGCTACAACACTAGACCAGAAAGTCTAATACCAATGCATGTTTTTATAACCATTTCTTCAAAAGGTTGCTTTTATTCAGAAGAACTATGTCAGCCTTCACCGGTTTACTAGAACTTCATGCGTTCCTTTCCCAGCGTTCGCTTCCATAACCCGAATAGGGAGTGACGGGTCACGATTCATTACACTCTGCAGAGGTGTGTTTTTACCCATAAGAGATCTTAACCTTGGTGCCAACCGGGCAGCTTTCCCGTCCACACTTCCTTGGTGTGAGGCCCGGTATAAGGTCCTAGCCAATCATTATGTTTCTCCGCGACCCCGAACACCCACCCTTTGTTGCAATTCCGACCTTGGGTCCTCGCCGCCAGCGTATCCATAGGATACCATCCGACCTCGACTACTACCAGGTTCATCGACCTGATACCTTCGTCGGTCGTTGCAACCCATCATAGACCACATTACCGTGGGGAATTAGAATGGGATCCCCACCCTCAAGTTGCTCTCGCAAGACGCAACTGCTACGGTAATTGCATCCATTGATGAACGAGAGGAAGAAACACAACTGACTACTCCGTCCCACTCCAGATCTTATGGTTAACACGGGTCTTACGGCACAAGAATCACTGGACGACATTTGTTGTTAATCCTAGATGGATATAAACCCTTGCAATGGAATCTCCACCATACTCATGCCATGGTTCCATTGCCCACCACATAGTAATATTCATAGTTATGAAATTAGCATCTTTGCTTTTAATGCAAGAGTGATAAGTATAGTACTTTGCAAGTAATTTGGTAAAAATACTCAAAGTAACATGAGCAAGCGATGAACTTGCCTGGCGACTGCAATGTAGTGCAGTTGGATTGTTTGGACTGACCCTGGTCCTCTGTTTCCGAAAGATAGCATCATTGTCCGAAAAGGGCAATGGTTAAAGATTCAAATATGCATGCTTTCAGTTTTTAGGGTTTGATCCCCCCTTCCTGGTGCTTTGTTATTTCATGTCGGAGGTGGCTAATAAGAACAATTTTAGGAATACTCCATAAGAGTAAAAATACTATCTTGGAAGATTGCCAAGATGTTTTTAAGCCCAAAATGATTTATGGACTTATTTTATTATTAAAATATGGAGTTTATTTTTAATGATTATTGTTAAATCTTTATTCTTTGCATTTAATTATGGCTCAACTTTATTTGTCTCAAAAATTCCATCTCATATTCTATTATGATAGAGAATTAAATTTTAGGTGGTTTGTATATGTTTCTTTATTTTTTAGAGTTATTTATGATTTATTAAATTATGTCAAAGTTACTGGTTTTTAAAAGAATTATGAAAAGACCTTATTTGCCCCTGGGCCCACCTATCGGTGCAACCTAGTGATTTAGGTCAAACCGACCCACCTGGTCCGGCTCAACCGGCCTCACTCCTCTCCTTCTTTCTCACATGAACTGAAACCCTAACCCTAACTAGCTCCCGCGACGCGTTGCTGCCATCTTCGCCGATTCCGACCGACTCCGACGCTGGCCCTCGCCATGGGGCGCAATCGACGCGGCACATGACGGCGCATTGATCTATCCGCCGCGTCGATCTGACGCTTGCTTCCTGATACGTCGCAAACGTATCTATAATTTCTTATGTTCCATGCTACTTTTATGATAATACTTGAATGTTTTATACATACTTTACAACATTATTATACATTTTCCGCCACTAACCTATTAACAAGATGCCGAAGTGCTAGTTGCTTTTTGTTTTTGGTTTCGAAATCCTAGTAAGGAAATATTCTAATTGGACGAAATCAACGCCCGAGTCCTATTTTTACACGAAGCTTCCAGAAGACCGAAAGGAGACGAAGTGGGGCCACGAGGTGGTGACACACCAGGCGGCGCGGCACGGCCCCGGCACGGCTGCTGTGTGGGCCTCGTGACGCCTTGACCTACCCTTCCGCCTACTTAAAGCCTCCGTCGAAACCCCATACCGAGAGCCACGATACGAAACCTTCCAGAGACGCCGCCGCGATTCCCATCTCGGGGATTCAGAGATCGCCTCCGGCACCCTGCCGGAGAGGGAATCATCACTAGGGGCTCTACATCATCATGCCCGCCTCCGGATTGATGCGTGAGTAGTTCATTCTTGGACTATGGGTCCATAGCAAGAGCTAGATGGTTGTCTTCTCGCTTGTGCTTTCATTGTATTAGATCTTGTGAGCTGCCTAACATGATCAAGATCATCTATTTGTAATGCTACATGTTGTGTTTGGCGAGATCCGATGAATATAGAATATTATGTTAAGTTGATTATCAATCTATCATATATGTGTTGTTTATGTTCTTGCATGCTCTCCGTTGCTAGTAGAGGCTCTGGCCAAGTTGATACTTGTAACTCCAAGAGGAGTAATTATGCTCGATAGTGGGTTCATGCCTCCATTTAATCTGGGACAGTGACAGAAAGTTCTAAGGTTGTGGATGTGCTGTTGCTACTAGGATAAAACATTGATGCTTTGTCTAAGGATATTTGTGTTGATTACATTACGCGCCATACTTAATGCAATTATCTGTTCGCAACTTAATACGGAAGGGGTTCGGATGATAACTGAAGGTGGATTATTTAGGCATAGATGCATGTGGATAGCGGTCTATGTACTTTGTCGTAATGCCCTGATTAAATCACATAGTAATCATCGTTGATATGTATTGAATCTTTATTTGTCAATTGCTCGCCTAATTTGTTCACCCAACATGTTAGTTATCTTATTGGAGAGACACCTCTAGTGAACTGTGGACCCCGGTCCATTCTTTTACATCTGAATACATTCTACTGCTTTTCTTTGCAAACAAACACCATCTTCCACTTGATACGTTTAATCCTTTGTTTTCAGCAAGCCGGTGAGATTGACAACCTCACTGTTACGTTGGGGCAAAGTACTTTGATTGTGTTGTGCAGGTTCCACGTTGGCGCCGGTTTCACTGGTGTTGCGCCGCACTACACTCCTCCACCAACAACCTTCACGTGCTTCTTGGCTCCTACTGGTTCGATAACCTTGGTTTCATACTGAGGGAAACTTGCTTCTATACGCATCATACCTTCCACTTGGGGTTCCCAACGGACGTGTGCATCTACGCGTATCAAGCTAAATTTCTGGCGCTTTGCCGGGAGATCAAGACACGCTGCAAGGGAGTCTCCACTTCCAATCTCTTTACTTTGTTTTTGTCTTGCTTTATTTTATGGGATTTCTATTTCGTGCCCCTGCTTCGTTAGTTGTACTCAGTTTTCCCCAGCTCGTTAGTTTTTCCTCAGTTTTCCCCTCCCTCTAGTTTGAAACCCCTCGAAGACACGGGTTGCCGTCAGTCGAGGCCTTTTACTGAGGTCAGGTTCACCGTGACCGGTCTGACGGGTGGATCCATCTACGCGACGCGTGGGCCGTTTTATTTCCTAATTGTATACGCGGTGCTGCCAATGACAAATGGGGCCGCTCTATGGGCTGCTGCAAATGACCGGTGGGTCGTCTATTTATTTATAGAAAATTATATATTGCCGCTCTGGGGCCTCCGCAGCCAATGACCGCTGTGGTCGTCTATTTTATTTAGAGAATATAATATAGATCCGCTCTATAGGGGCCGCCTCAGCCCATGGCACGTGATTACGCAGCTTAATCTAAAGTGACTCTTATGCTAAACATTGTGCATCCCGACGTTGACCTAGCAGTGGCGGCGAGCATAGCCGTTCTGACCATGCCGATATCGGCATCGGCATCGTTTGGAGGATGTGGTGCTCGAATAATAGTGGAAATGCGATATTATTTTTTACATGCATAATATATAGAAAATAGCTAGATCTCTAAATCGATGCATATGAAGCTACATATATATTCTTGGTCATAATCCCCTTAATTATCTAAAGGGGATGGATGCATGGCTTCACGTCGTCGTCGCTTTCATCGTCAGTATCTTCGTCGTCTGAGTAGTAGTACCTCCTGCACATTGTTCCGTCGAACACCTTCACTGTGAGCACATCATCGCCTTCATATTTGAAGTGTACGAACCAGCCGAAATCCACACCGTGCGCGATGGCGAATTTCTCCCAGCCCTTGTCGAGGTACATCCACGGTCCAGAGACGAGGACCGCAGTCAGCTGCTCGCAGATACACCTTAGCTGGCTCCTTGCCGTCAAGATAGTCCGCAAAAATTTTTGGGAGTTCCTGCAAAGAGATCGAGCGCCGATCGTTTGAAATTAGGGAACCCTTGAAATTAAAGGTTTTTAGAACATGCCCATAATTAATCACATGCATCATATATGTGGGAACGCGTACGTACCTTCTTGACCAAAGGGTCTTCATAGGCGACGATGAAGAACTCCTCTATGATCAATGTGTGACGGTGGTGGTGGCAATGATGATGATCCACTTCCCCTTCCCCTTCCCCTTCCCTTCCTTCCCCTTCCCCTTCCGGTCCGCGTCCGAGACGTGGAAGCCATGGCAATGGATAAAGTGTATGTGAACGAAGAAGAGAGAGAACCTATTGACACAAGGGATGGCCGTGTGGGTGTTTATAAGGGAGAGATGACCGTTGTAGGGGTTTACACAATAAAATAAGGAGGAGATGACCGTTGTGGGGGTTTATACACAATAAATTAAGGAGGAGACGACCGTTGTGGGGGTATATATCTCAACAAAAAAAGTAATGCGGACTATGTTGACGGAAATGGAACTTCGTGATATAGTTTACCATTTTACGGTGAAAAGTAATGCCTAAAGAAAAGTAATGGCTACAAGAAATCGGTGATGGTTTATCGTTTTTTGCGTGAAAAGTAATGGGTACACGAAATGGGTGATGGTGCATCATTTTTTGCGTGAAAATTAATGGCTACAACAAAATCGGTGATGGTTTATCATTTTTTGCGTGGAAAGTAATGGGTACAAGAAATGGGTGATGGTGTATCATATTTTTGCGTGAAAAGTAATGGCTACAACAAAATCGGTGATGGTTTATCGTTTTTTGCGTTGAAAGTAATGGGTACAAGAAATGGGTGATGGTGTATCATTTTTTTGCGTGAAAAGTAATGGCTACAACAAAATCGGTGATGGTTTATAATTTTTTGCGTGGAAAGTAATGGCTACAAGAAATGGGTGATGGTGTATCATTTTTTTGCGTGAAAAGTAATGGCTACAACAAATCGGTGATGGTTTATCATTTTTTGCGTGAAAAGTATTGGCTACAACAAATCGGTGATGGTTTATAATTTTTTTGCGTGGAAAGTAATGGCTACAACAAATAGGTGATGGTTTATCGTTTTTTGCGTGGAAAGTAATGGCTACAACAAATCGGCGATGGTTTATCGTTTTTTGCGAAAAGTAATGCCTAAAAAGAGTTTATAATTTAGCTCGTGAAAAATAATGAAAACCAAACTTTAGCGTACTGGGTAACCGCCTCTTCGCATACATAGAGGGTGGCGACGACAGAGAGAGAGAGAGGTGTGCCCCGACCAGAGAGAGATAGGGATTATCCTGCCCGTTAGATCATACGATCAACGGTCGTCGGGCACGATCCGCGTGACATGGGCTAGACCAATCGGGGCAATGTTCGTCTGTGAGAGTGTGTGAAGGGAGAGGGCAAAACTGAGTAGTATCAAGAAACCAAGGGCAAGTGAGTAGTAAACAGACTAAGGGATTGAAATATGAGATTTAAAAATTGGAAAATGCGTGTTTTGTACAATGAAACCCATCTTGGCCTACCTCAAACTATTTGCAATACAAATCTACACGAGTGTGAAAATTATGGCCTCATTCAGACAAAGTATGTTTTGGGAAAGCTGTTTTGGGTAGGGCTTATTATGGAAAACCATGCACCTTCATAGCTACTAGGTGATTTGAGAAGTGGCAATTTGTGGTAAAACTTGATTTATATATGATTTGAGAAGTGGCAATTTGTGGTAAAGACTCCATGAGTAAGTGCCACTCTTTTTCGGATTTTTTTGCACATTAAATAACTCATTTAACTAGTTAATCCCATTTGTTGACTCTCTGTTGACCAGCCACTTGAGGGTAAAACTGAGTATATTGCACTAGCCAGTATTAGCACTCAAGGAGAAAACGAGCACACAAAATGCTAGTATATGACTCGAGGGTATACCGAGTATATCTAAATTTCTAGGGTTAGACTCGAGGACGCGTGTTGCGGTGCGAAGTGGAAGACGTGCAATTGTTGACGCGTGTCGCGGCAGACGTGCAAATAGTGGACGCGTAGGACGCGGGTCGCATTAACGCCCCCTCCCTCCCTCGCACACAGTCGTCTCATTCTCGCTCACGCACGAAACCACCCTCTCACGTCCCATCAACTTCTCCAAATCGAAACCCCAACCGCCGTACGCACGCTACCCGGCGATGGAGAAGAAGAATGCGCGCCGGCCGTCGCCCGAGCCCGTCGCGCGAGCGCGGCGAGCCTGCCGCGAGCCGGTCGCCGCCGAGCGCGTCGCCTCCGAGGGCGGCGCATCCAGCGCGGCTCCGTGAACTCTCTCTCGGTGATGGACCACTTCACAAGATCGGCGAATGCTTGCGGCGACGAGGAGTACGCGACACCTACTCGCCATGAGGCAAGTCGAGAAATTGGCGCTCAAGTTTGCCTGAGCCCGACGTGCACCTGGACAAATGGATCATGCTACACCACGCCTTCCACACGTCGCTGAGTTCACCTTCCTCCAACTCGGCACATCACGCTACGTCACCATAGATCTATCGGAAGTTCATACAAGGTTCAACTTCCTCCATATCTACATCTTTATTTTCAATCTTAAACAGCTTAGTGCTGAATGTTATCGTGCTTGCCTAGATACTACTTCGTCGGATTTTGCCGTGGCGTCATCGTGCTTGCCCAAGAACCCGCACAAGATACGGCTTCGAACCCACTCACAAAGAAATCAAACACTTTGTTTGAGGCGCAGATGCCATCTGTTTTCCTGAAATCAGTCGCTGTGATCAAATCCCCGACTATGGTCTTCGTTGCTGCACATTACCCGTCGGAAATTGGTTGGGTCGATGAGAGCACTCCAAATAAGGATCTAGATGAAGATTGGTAAAAAAGATTTAAGATCAAGAACCATTGTCTGCGTTGCATTACCCCGTTCAATGGTGAACTGTATGCACTAGTTGTGGACAATTTAGACCACGGAATAATAGTGTGCACCAATGTACAGTTGCAGAGCGAGCACTGTCAAGATGGAGACACTAATTTCATTTCCAGAACTTGGACATCGAAGTTCTACCTTGTGAAGTCGGATGGTGATCTGCTGCTTGTGTTGTTGGTCGCGTGGGCTTTGGCGGGCAGACCATTGGTGTACCGTGTGGACACTCGTAGCGCTCTCTCCATCCGGTCAGTAACATTGCGTAATGCCTTCTTCGTGAATTATATCCTGTATCTCCGTCGACACCAGAGTGTACCCGACACTTCGACCTGGCTGCATCTACTACACGGATTTGGGTTATATCAGAGTACTCTCATGATACAAAGGCATGAGTGGGCGGACGTGTGGATAGAATAGGAAACTACGGTATGAGAAATGAACACAAGCCATACCGTTTGGAGGATGTATTGGCCGCTGCAGACGGAGGGAGTTCAATGAATATTTCTTTGGGTAATGCACGATTGGAGCGACGACGAAATATATGAGGAGGAATGAAGAACAAATTCATTCATCCTAATCTTCTTGTTGTCCATACATTGCGTGCGTCTTGTATATTACAACGTTATTGGCTGCTTTTGGCTGCTGTATGCATTTTCCCTATGTATTATACTTAGTTTTCTGATTATGCAATTGTCAATTTATCATATACTAGCTTCTAGATTTGCTACTAGATTTGCTGCCATATTGGGCAAAAAACGAGGGCCAAAAGGCATAAATAACCCCAGAGATTTGCTACTAGATTTGCTACTAGATTTGCTGCCATATTGAAGAAAGACAGAAATAGAAGCTTCTCTAGATTTGATACTAATTTGGTGAAAAGATGAGAGAGAAAGAGGGGAAATGTGCTCTTAAAAATGCCAATTTGGGCCGAGAGAGACAAAACCCAGCTCCTGCTCACGTGCAACCAAACGCTTCTCGTCTTGTCCCACGCGGTCCCTTTCTACCAGCCCCCACGCGACGGCCCACGCGACGCCCCACACGACGCGGCCCCACAGGACGACGCGGCGCAACACGCCGGCACGAACGTCCAAATAGACGGATTCCTTCCGTCCGAGCTCCTTCGGCGGTTCAGACATAGGCTTGGGGAAAATGAAAAAACTAAAATGGGAAAACTGAGTACAACTAACGACCCGGGGGCACGAAAATAGAAATCCCTTATTTTATTTACTACTTTGTTTGCTGCATTATATCAAAACACAAAAAAATTAGTTGCTAGCTTTACTTTATTTACTGTCTTGTTCTCTATATCAAAAACACAAAAAAATTTAGTTACTTGCACTTAGTTTACTTTTGTTATCATGTCTAGTTCTGTACCTGTTACCTCTTCACCTGAAGAATTAGTCTTTACTTTTAAACAAGGGGATGAGGAGAGTTTTAAAGATGCTTGGTCTAGAATTTTTGATGCTTATCGTAAAGTTGAACCTCAAATGACTCTAAGTTTGCTCCTTAGTAATTTTTATTTTGGGCTTATGATTCGCTATAGATATGCCTTAGATGCTATAGTGGGAGGAGATTTCCTTCATTGCAACGGTGATCAAGCTTTAATGCCATAAAAAAATTGGTTGCATCACATAGTTCGGCTAATAACTTTGATTCAGCTCTTATTAGCATTTATAATAGATTAAACACTCTTGAGACAAATGCATCTTACTTGAAGGAAAGTTGTGGTTATGTTCGAAAACGTCTTGATGAAGTTTTAGTGAACTCTGAACCCTCAATGTGGAATCCTACTATTAAAGTTACTATTGGTGGTGAAACTTTTCATGCCCGTTGTGATATTATGTCTGAATTCTGTCTTATGCCTAATAGTATTTATGAATCTTTGACACTTTGGGGACTTGTTGAAGGGGGAGAAGGAATAACTCTTATTGATAACTCCATTATAATACCTAAGGGAATAGCTGAGGGTGTGCATACAACCATTCTTGGAAGAACGGTATCCACTGATTATCTTGTTATTGAATGTGTAGGAACTGGACAAATCACACTTGGAAGATTGATACGTCTCCAACGTATCGATAATTTCTTATGTTCCATGCTACTTTATTGATGATATCTACATGTTTTATGCACATTATATGTCGTATTTACGCATTTTCTGGAACTAACCTATTACGAGATGCCGAAGTGCCAGTTCGTTTTTTTTTTTAGAATCCTAGTAACGAAATATTCTCGGAATTGGACGAAATCAACGCCCGGTTCCTATTTTGCCGGAAGCATCCAGAACACCCAGAGCCACCCGAGGGGGCCTTGTGGGCCCAGAGATGATAGGGTGGCGCGGCCAGAGCTGGGCCCGCGCCACCCTATGGCGTGGTCGCTCCTTTGACCCTCCCGCGCCGCCTTCGCCTATATAAAAGCCCACATTGAAAACCCTTACGAGAAAGCCACGGCACGCGAAACCTTGAGCCGCCGCCATCGCGAAGCCAAGATGCGGGGGACAGGAGTCTCGTTCCGCACCCTGCCGGAGCGGGGAAGTGCCCCGGAAGGCTTCTCCATCGACACGCTGCCATCTCCACCGCCATCTTCATCACCGCTGCTGCTCCCATGAGAGGGAGTAGTTCTCCATCGAGCTCGGGGCTGTACCAAGCTATGTGGTTAATCTCTCTCCTATGTACTTCAATACAATGATCTCATGAGCTGCTTTACATGATTGAGATCCATATGATGAGCTTTGTATCGCTACTAGTTATGTGCTACTCATGTGATGTTATTAAAGTAGTCTATTCCTCCTGCATGTGTGTAAAGGTGATTAGTGTGTGCACCGTGTGGTTCTTGTCGTAGGCTATGATCATGATCTCTTGTAGATCGTGGAGTTAATTGTCATTATGATAGTATTGATGTGATCTATTCCTCCTTCATAGTGTAATGTGGACAGTGTGTATGCTATGTTAGTTCTTGGTTTATTTTGCAATGATCTATTATGCTCTAAGGTTACTTAAACATGAATATCGAATGTTGTGGAGCTTGTTAACTCCGGCATTGAGGGTTCGTGTACGCAACGAATGATGTTCATTATCAAACAAGAGTGTATGTAGCACATATGAGAAAGAGTTATTTATTATGCGATCAATGTTGAGAGTGTCCACTAGTGAAAGTATAATCCCTAGGCCTTGTTCCTAAATCTGTTATCGCTGCTTGTTTCTGTTCTACCGCATGTTTACTTCCCCAATATTACTACTATCAATCGCCGCCACAAGCACTTTTCGCGCCGTATATCTTTCTCATACTTATTCATACCACATGTATTTCATTATCTCTTCGCCGAACTAGTGCACCTATTAGGTGTGTTGGGGACACAAGAGACTTCTTTCTTTGTGGTTGCAGGGTTGCATGAGAGGATATCTTTGACCTCTTCCTCCCCGAGTTCGATAAACCTTGGGTGATCCACTTAAGGGAAACTTGCTTGCTGTTCTACAAACCTCTGCTCTTGGAGGCCCAACACTGTCTACAAGAATAGAAGCACCCGTAGACATCAAGCACTTTTCTGCGCCGTTGCCGGAGGAAGGTACTCACACTCCGATCTCGGCTACTAAGCTATTTTCGCCGTTGTAAGTACTCGAAGCTATTTCCTTTAGACTCTGCAATTGTGACATTTGGTTTCTTGTTTACACTAGTTAGGCTTAATGGAAAACAACAATAAAATGAGAGATCTTTATGAACTTTATCTTGAATTAGGACATGATGTGTTTGAAGAAAGAATTAAAAAACCCATGGAACTTTATATGCATGATAATGGGAATGTTATTAGTATGAATGCTTTGAACACCATTGTTGCTAATGCTATGGAAAATTCTAAGCTTGGGGAAGCTGGCTTTGATGAGCATGATATTTTTAGTCCCCCAAGCATTGAGGAGAAAATTTACATTGATGATACTTTGCCTCCTATTTATGATGATTATAATGATAGTAGTCTTTTGTTACCAAGTTATGGAGGATAAATTTGATTATGATTACAATATACCTCCTATATTTGATAGCTACTTTGTTGAATTTGCTCCACTACAATTAATAAGAATGACTATGCCTATGTTGGGAGTAGTAATTATTTTATGCATGAGACTCATGACAAGAATGTTTTATGTGATAGTTATATTGTTGAGTTTGCTCATGATGCTACTGAAAGTTATTATGAGAGAGGAAAATATGGTTGTAAACATTTTCATGTTACTAAAACACCTCTCTATGTGCTGAAATCTTTGAAGCTACACTTGTTTTATCTTCCTATGCTTGTTACTTTGCTCTTCATGAACTTGTTTATTTACAAGATTCCTATGCATAGGAAGCATGTTAGACTTAATGTGTTTTGAATTTGCCTCTTGATGCTCTCTTTTGCTTCAACTCTTATTTCTTGCGAGTGCATCATTAAAACTCTTGAGCCCATCTTAATGGCTATAAAGAAAGAACTTCTTGGGAGATAACCCATATGTTTTTTTTACTACAGAAATTTTTATTTTGTTGAGTCTTGGAAGTTGTTTACTACTGTAGCAACCTCTCCTTATCATGTTTTTGTGCCAAGGAAAGTTTCTATGTCAAAGTTGATGTTATATTTGGGATCGCTGGCAGAAACAGCATTCTGTCTGTCACGAATCTGGGCACAGTTCTCTGTAGAAAATTGAAAAAATCTGCCAATTTACAGCGTGATACTCAGATATGTACGCAACTTTCATTAGTTCTGAGTTTTTCCATTTGAGCAAGTCTGTGCCAGCTTTAAATTCGTCTTTACGGACTGTTACTGTTGACAGATTCTGCCTTTTATTTCGCATTGCCTCTTTTGCTATGTTGGATGAATTTCTTTGATCCATTAATGTCCGGTAGCTTTATGCAATGTCCAAGTGAAAAGAATGTTTGTGTCACCTCTGAACATGTGAATTTTTGATTATGCACTAACCCTCTAATGAGTTTGCTTGAAGTTTGGTGTGAAGGAAGTTTTCAAGGGTCAAGAGAGAGTATGATATACTATGATCAAGAGGAGTGAAAGCTCTAAGCTTGGGGATGCCCCGTGGTTCACCCCTGCATATTTCAAGAATACTCAAGCGTCTAAGCTGGGATGCCCAAGGCATCCTTCTTCATCGACAAAGTATCAGGTTCCTTCTCTTGAAACTATATTTTTATTCAGTCACATCTTATGTATTTTACTTGGAGCGTCTGTGTGTGCTTTTACTTTTGTTTTGTTAGTTCTCTGAATGAGTTCATCCTTGTGTGGGAGAGAGACACGCTCGGGTTCGTATGAACACATGTGTTCTTAGCTCATAATATTCATGGCGAAGTTTCTTCTTCGTTATATTGTTATATGGTTGGAATTGGAAAATGCTACATGTAGTAATTGCTATAATGTCTTGGGTAATGTGATACTTGGCAATTGTTGTGCTCATGTTTAAGCTCTTGCATCATATACCTTGCACCTATTAGTGAACAAATACATAGAGCTTGCTAAAATTTGGTTTGCATAATTGGTCTCTCTAAGGTCTAGATAATTTCTAGTATTGAGTTTTGAACAACAAGGAAGACGGTGTAGAGTCTTATAATGTTTACAATATGTCTTTTATGTGAGTCTTGTGTACCGTTTATACTTGTGTTTGCTTCAAATAACCTTGCTAGCCTAAACCTTGTATCGAGAGGGAATACTTCTCATGCATCCAAAATCCTTGAGCCAACCACTATGCCATTTGTGTCCACCATACCTACCTACTACATGGTATTTTCCGCCATTCCAAAGTAAATTGCTTGAGTGCTACCTTTAAAATTCCATCACTCGCCTACAATATATAGCTCATGGGACAAATAGCTTAAAAACTATTGTATTGAATATGTACTTATGCACTTTATATTTTATTAAGTTGCTTGTTGTGCGATAACCATGCTTAGGGGACGCCATCAACTACCCTTTGTTGAATATCATGTGAGTTGCTATGCATGTTCGTCTTGTCTCAAGTAAGAGAGATCTACCACCTTATGATTGGAGCATGCATATTGTTAGAGAAGAACATTGGGCCGCTAACTAAAGCCATGAATCATGGTTGAAGTTTGGTTTTGGACATATATCCTCAATCTCATATGAGAATAATAATTGTTGCTACATGCTTATGCATTAAAGAGGAGTCCATTATCTGTTGTCCATGTTGTCCCGGTATGGGTGTCTAAGTTGAAGAATGATCAAAGCGAGAAATCCATCGAACTTTCTCCTTAGACCCTTGTACAGGCAGCATGGAGGTACCCCATTGTGACACTTGGTTAAAACATGGCATGCAAAGATCCGGTAGTCCAAGCTAAGTAGGACGAGTGCGGACACTATTAGTACACTATGCATGAGGCTTGCAACTTGTAAGATATAATTTACATAACTCATATGCTTTATTACTACTACGTTGACAAAATTGTTTCATGTTTTCAATATAAAAGCTCTAGCACAAATATAGCAATCGATGCTTTCCCTTTTGAAGGACCATTCTTTTACTTTTTTGTTGAGTCGGTTTACCTATCTCCTTCCATCCCAAGAAGCAAACACTTGTGTGAACGTGCATTGATTCCTACATACTTGCATATTGCACTTGTTATATTACTTTACATTGACACTATCCATGATATACATGTTATAAGTTGAAAGCAACCGCTGAAACTTAATCTTCCTTTGTGTTGCTTCAATACCTTTACTTTGATTTATTGCTTTATGAGTTAACTCTTATGCAAGACTTATTGATGTTTGTCTTGAAGTACTATTCATGAAAAGTCTTTGCTTTATGATTCAGTTGTTTACTCATGTCATTACCATTGTTTTGATCATTGCATTCATTACATATGTTTATAGTATGATCAAGGTTATGATAGCATGTCACTTAAGAAATTATCTTTGTTATCGTTTTACCTGCTCGGACGAAACTAAGCAGATGCTGATACGTTCAACGTATCGATAATTTCTTATGTTCCATGCTACTTTATTGATGATATCTATGTTTTATGCACATTATATGTCGTATTTACGCATTTTCGGAACTAACCTATTAACGAGATGCGAAGTGCCAGTTTGTTTTCTCCTGTTTTTGGTTTCGAAATCCTAGTAACGAAATATTCTCGGAATTGGACGAAATCAACGCCCGGTTCCTATTTTGTCGGAAGCATCCGAACACCGAGAGCCACCGGAGGGGGCCTTGTGGGCCCAGATGATAGGTGGCGCGGCCAGAGCTGGGCCCGCACCCTATGGTGTGGTCGCTCCTTTGACCCTCCCGCGCCGCCTCTTCGCCATATAAAAGCCCCCGCATTGAAAACCTTACGGAGAAAGCCACGGTACGCGAAACCTTCGAGACGCCGCCATCGCGGCCAAGATCGGGGGACAGAGTCTCTGTTCCGGCACCCGCCGGGGAAGTGCCCCCGAAGGCTTCTCCATCGACACCGCTGCCATCTCCACCGCCATCTTCATCACCGTTGCTCCCATGAGGAGGAGTAGTTCTCCATCGAGGCTCGGGGCTGTACCGGTAGCTATGTGGTTAATCTCTCTCCATGTACTTCAATACATCTCATGAGCTGCTTTACATGATTGAGATCCATATGATGAGCTTTGTATCGCTACTTATGTGCTACTCATGTGATGTTATTAAAGTAGTCTATTCCTCCTGCATGTGTGTAAAGGTGATTAGTGTGTGCACCGTGTGGTTCTTGTCGTAGGCTATGATCATGATCTCTTGTAGATCGTGGAGTTAATTGTCATTTTGATAGTATTGATGTGATCTATTCCTCCTTCATAGTGTAATGTGGACAGTGCGTGCGCTATGTTAGTTCTTGGTTTATTATGCAATGATCTATTATGCTCTAAGGTTACTTAAACATGAATATCGAATGTTGTGGAGCTTGTTAACTCCGGCATTGAGGGTTCGTGTAATCCTACGTAACGAATGATGTTCATTATCAAACAAGAGTGTATGTAGCACATATGAGAAAGAGTTATTTATTATGCGATCAATGTTGAGAGTGTCCACTAGTGAAAGTATAATCCCTAGGCCTTGTTCCTAAATACTGTTATCGCTGCTTGTTTACCTTTCCCACTGCATGTTTACTTCCCCAATATTACTACTATCAGCACGCCAAATAAAGCACTTTTTCGCGCGTACTACTGCTCATACTTATTCATACCACCTGTATTTCATTATCTCTTCGCGAACTAGTGCACCTATTAGGTGTGTTGGGGACACAAGAGACTTCTTGCTTTGTGGTTGCAGGGTTGCATGAGAGGGATATCTTTGACCCTTCCTCCCCGAGTTCGATAAACCTTGGGTGATCCACTTAGAAACTTGTCACTGTCTCACAAACCTCTGCTCTTGGAGGCCCAACACTGTCTACAAGAATAGAAGCACCGTAGACATCAAAGATCCCTGCTGAAACTATTGGGAGCAATCATAAATACGGGAGAAGGCACCCTAAAAATCATACCGGGAGGCCGACATGTATTCCCTAAACCAAAGAGTAATAAAAAGAACAAGAAGGGTAAGCATAAGGCCCGAGTTAATGTTGATGCTCCATCTCTTGAAAATACTTGATTTGCACTTTCTGCAGAACAAAGGCGTTAAAGAAAAGCACTTCTTGGGAGATAACCCATGTTTCATTTTATTTACTGTATTGTTGAGTCTTGGAAGTTGTTACTACTGTAGCAACCTCTCCTTATCATGTTTTTGTGCCAAGTAAAGTTTCTATGCTAAAGTTGATGCTATATTTGGATCGCTGCGCAGAAACAGCATTAAATCGTCACGAATCGGCATAAGTCTCCGTAAAAATCTGCAAATTTACGGCGTGATCCTCCATATGTACGCAACTTTCATTAGTTTTGAGTTTTTCCATTTGAGCAAGTTATGCCCTTCCAGATGCATCTTTACGGACTGTCTCTGTTTTTGATAGATTCTGTCTTTTATTTCGCATTGCCGCTTTTGCTATATTGAATGAGTTTCTTTGTTCCATTAACTTTCAGAAGCTTTGTGCAATGTCCAGAAGTATTAAGAATGATTGTGTCACCTCTGAATATTTGAATTTTTGGTTATGCACTAACCCTCTAATGAGTTTGCTTGAAGTTTGTGTGAAGGAAGTTTTCAAGGGTCAAGAGAAGAGGATGATATACTATGATCAAGAAGAGGGAAAAGTCTAAGCTTGGGGATGCCCCGGTTCACCCCTGAATATTTTAAGAAGACTCAAGCATCTAAGCTTGGGGATGCCCCATCCCCTTTCATCGACAACATTATCAGTCACTTCTAGTGTGAAACTATATTTTTATTCTCACACATTCTTATGTTCTTTACTTGGAGCGTCTAATTTGTTTTTATTTTTGTTTTGTTTCTACCTTGGATCCCATTCTTATATTGGAGATATTACGTCCGCTTTTCTTCTTATGGAACACTTGTGTTCTTAATTGTGCTTTTAATGTCTATGGCAAAGTCTAAAATTGCTTCAAGTAGATTGCTATTTGATTGAAATTGGAAAAAAGCCAGATATGGTATGGCAATTTGCACTGCTTGCTCATAGATCATGTTTAAGCTTCTTGCATCATGTAGTTTAATCTACTATAACGAAGAACTACCGTAGAGCTTGTTTAATTTGGTTTGCATGATTGTTCTCTCTAAGTCTAGATATTTTCGGTAAAGTGTTTGAACAACAAGGAAGACAGCAGTAGAGCCTTATAATGCTTGCAATATGTTCTCAAAGTGAAGTTTTGTCACATTCCTGCTCATACGTGGTTTAGCCCAAACAACCTTTGCTAGCCCAAACCTTATACTGAGAGGAAATGCTTTCTCAGGCATCCAAACACCTTGAAAACCAAAGCATGCCAAATAAGTCCACCATATCTACCTACTATGTGGTATTTTTCTGCTACTCCAAAGTAAATTACTTGAGTGCTACCTTTAAAATTTCATTCCTTTACCTCTGCAATATATAGCTCATGGGACAAATATCTTAAAAACTATTGTGGTGATGAATATGTAGTTATGTGTCTTAATTCTTATAAGTTGCTTGTTGAGCGGTAACCATGTTTCGGGGGACGCCATCAACTTTATCTTTGTTGGATATCATGTGAGATGCTATGCATGTTTGTCTTGTCTGGAGTAAGGGTGATTACGATCAAATGGTCTGAGTATGCATATGTTAGAGAAGAACATTGGGCCGCCAACTGTCATGTATCATGGTGGAAGTTTCAGCTTGGACATACAACCTCAATCTCTCATGAGAATATTAATCGTTGTTGAATGCTTAAGCATGAAGAGGAGTCCATTATCCGTTGTCTATGTTGTCCCGAAGAGGATGTCTAAGTTGAGAATAACTGGTGCCAAACAAACTTAACAAGTGGCTTTCTCCCTTTGTACAGGTGGCATATAGAGGTACCCCATTTAGACACTTGGTTGAAACATATGTTATGTGATGATATCCGTATTTCCGAGCTAAGTAGGACAAGGTGCGAGCACTATTAGTACTCTATGCATGAGACATGCAACTTGTAGGAAGTATTATGCATAGCACACATATGAATTATTACTACTGACAAAATTGTTTCTATGTTTTCTTAATAAAAGCGTAAAAATAGTAATCCATGCTTCCACTATGAGCAGTCATTCTTTTACTTCTTTATTGTTGGAGCCTACTTTACCCACTTTTCTTATCTTAGAAGCAAACACTGTGTTAATCCTGTAGCATTGATTATTACATGTTACCTATTGCACCTGTTATATTACTCTATGTTGACAAATATCCATGAGATATACATGTTACAAGTTGAAAGCAATTGCTGAAACTTAATCATCCTTTGTGTTGCTTCAATGCATTCTACTTTGAATTTATTGCCTATGAGTTAGTTCTTATGCAACTCTTATTGATACTTGTTTGAAGTACTATTCATGAAAAGTTTTGCTATATGATTCATTTGCTTAGTCATTATCTTTGTTAGCAATCTTTTGTTCAGATCACCCATTCATCTCATATGCTACATTAATGTTGACTAAGATTGATGGCAGAAATATGTCACCAATTATTTGTGTTATCGTTTACCTACTCCGAGGACGAGTAGGAACTAAGCTGGGGATGCTGATACACAGAAACTACCTATAATTTCTTAGAACCATGCATGCAGACATTTGAATGTTTTATACATACTTTACAAAATTATTATACATTTTCCGGAATCAACCTATTAACAAGATGCCGTATGCCGCTAGAGAAGTCGTTTTTGGTTTCAGAAATCCTGCATAAATATCTCTTAATTGGACGAAATCAACGCCCAGGGTCCTATTTCTTACACGGCTTCCAAGACCGAAAGTGGGGCCACGAGGTGGAGACACACCAGGGCGGCGCGGCTCGGGCCTGGGCCGCGCCGCCCTTGTGGGCCCCTCGTGACGCCCTTGACCTACCCTTCCGCCTACTTAAAGCCTCCGTCGCGAAACCCCTTGTACCGAGAGCCACGATACGGAAAACCTTCCAGAGACGCCGCCATCGTGAATCCAGAGACGTCCGGCACCCCGCCGAGAGGGAATCATCAACGGAGGGGGCTCTACATCATCATGCCCGCCTCCTGATTGATGCGTGAGTAGTTCATCCTTGGACTATGGGTCCACAGCAGCAGGAGCTAGATGGTTGTCTTCTCCGCTTGTGCTTTCATTGTATTAGATCTTGTGAGCTGCCTAACATGATCAAGATCATCTATTTGTAATGCTACATGTTGTGTTTGCGAGATCCGATGAATATAGAATATTATGTTAAGTTGATTATCAATTCATCATATATGTGTTGTTTATGTTCTGCATGCTCTCCGTCGCTAGTAGAGGCTCGCCAAGTTGATACTCACCCCAAGAGGGAGTAATTATGCTCGATAGTGTCCATGCCTCCATTTAACCTGAGAAGATAAAAGCTCTAAGGTTAGGATAAAGCCGTTACTAGGGATAAAACATTGATGCTTTGTCTAAGGATATTTGTGTTGATTACATTACGCACCATACTTAATGCACTTATCTTTTTGGCAACTTAATACCGGAAGGGGTTCGGATGATAACCTGAAGGTGGATTATTTAGGCATAGATGTATGCTGAATGCGATTTATGTACTTTGTCGTAATGCCCTAATTAAATCACATAGTAATCATCATGGATATGTATTGAATCTTTATTTGTCAATTGCCCCACTGTAATTTGTTTACCCAAGATAGTTATCTTATTGGAGAGACACCTCTAGTTAACTCGTGGACCCCGGTCCATTCTACATCCGAATACATTCTACCGTTTTTTATCAAGCTTTTGCAAACAAATACCACCTTCACCTGATATTAATCCTTTGTTTTCAAAGAAGTTTGGAGATTGACAAACTCACTATTACGTTGGGGCAAAGTACTTTGATTGTAATGTGCAGGTCACATGTTGGCGCCGGTTTCACCGGTGTTGCGCCGCACTACACTCCTCCACCAACAACCTTCACGTGCTTCTTGGCTCCTACTGTTCGCAACCTTGGTTTCATACTGAGGGAAACTTACTTCTATACACATCATACCTTCCACTTGGGGTTCCCAACGGACGTGTGCATCTACGCGTATCACTTCCCTGTTCGCTCGTCCTCGATCCTCTCTGCTTCTAGGGTTACGGTCGTCGCAGACGATGCGCGTCGGCAGACGCTCCAGGCCTCCCTGAGGCTACTCGGCTGCCTTGTAGTGGTGCGCTGGGTGCGGTAGCGCTTGACGTGGCCTGGTCTGGCCGCGGCTTGGCGCTGCCGTGGCCTGGTCTGTGCCGCCATGACCGCCATGGCTGCGTCAACAGGCTCCAGCTCCCAGGTGTGTTCGCCTCCTTTTCTCCCTTACCTATTCTTCCTCCTCCCTTCCTCTGTATGCCTTGGCATCCATCTCCTTAGCATGGTGGCTTTGCCAGTACACCAACACTTGATCCTCCGCTGTTGTGCTAAGCTCATGGCTAGCCTATGCGCTTGCAATGGCTGCTGCTGCAGTGTTGCCATGCTCCTACATGTTATGTTGTTCTAGCTGCTACTGTTGTACCTGTGCTCCTCTCTGTGCCATGTTGTTCTACTGCTGCTGCTATATTCATGCTCATATCTGTGTTACTGCTGTTGCTGTGATGCTCCTGGCAATGCCATGCTGTTCTATTTGCTATCCTGCTACTCACCTCCTCATGTGTATATCTATGGGATAATCCTGGCTAACTGCAGTGAGCAATTCTTGCTTGTGCAAGTGCCAGTCTGCTTGTTGCTCACTTGTTATGCTTTGCTGCAATTATAAAAGGTGAATTTGTATATGTTTGTTCATCTATTATGGCTTGAAGTGATTACTGCTTATCTCTGTGGCCATGAATGATCCTGTGATCATCATGGCTTCCTGTTGGCTTGTACACTTGTATGAATTTATCTTATATGCTGATGTTGCTTGTATATCAAGCTCCTCACCAAGTACTGGTGGTTGCTGTTGCTTGTGAAAGAAATTCTGTTGGCTGATTGATTGATTTGATGCA